>PVHT021183530.1:15570731-15632859 GCA_004024745.2 Catagonus wagneri | reverse complement strand
TGAGCTTTATTGTTTTGCCAGGCAAAGAGGCCACAGCAGGCTAACGCCCTAAACACTGTACAATCTGCTGGGAAAGAATAGGAGGTGGTCTTATAGTTTGGGAGTGGAAACTAGGGCCACAGATAAGGATCAGGGCAGATGCAAGTTTGTGTTCTTCAAAGCTGGAATTTAGTGGCCCCAGGACTGGTTCTGGTGGTGCTCCACCTTTCTGGAATGAAGAATGCTTCACCAGGTAATTAACATCCTCAATTTGGTGGGGCTTTTAGTTCTGCAGAAGAGCTCAGAGATACTGTTACATATTCCTTGAGGAGGAACCAGACCCTGCCTCAAGGCTGCACGATTGTGTCTTGACTCCTCCCTGGTCTCAGCATCCGCACCCTTCCCTGATTAGCAACTGTTTAAACCTGCCCTTTGGAACTCAGTGAAGGTCAGGAGGGCTGAATGAGGCCCATTTCTGACAGCCAAGAAATGGGGGACACAGAAAGCTTTTGCCAAGAGCCCCACAGAGCCCTGCTGGGTTTCATTTCTTCTAGAGGCTCTGAGGAAGTATCTGTTCTTGACCTCTCTCCAATGCACGGTGGTTATGAAACAGACAAGGGAGGAACAGTCAAGAAACAATAGCACTGCCTTGGGGCAGGGTCCTGGTACCCCCTCAAGGGATACACATAACAATATCTCTGAGCTTCTCTGCAGAACTAAAACCCCCACCAAATGGAAGATGTTAGCTACCTGATGAAGTGTTCTTCACTCCACAGAGAAAGTCACAGTTTGATAACCTTGAGAACAACAGAAGCCCATCCTAAGATCACCTGATGACAGATGATCTCTGGATTGAAGGAATACAAGCCCTGCACACACCCTGATCCTTATCAGCAAACTAGCCCCTTGAATCCTTGACTGTAAGAATCCTCACAAACCTCCCCAGAGTGGGACACAGTTTTGAGGGCATTAGCTCTCAGTGGCTCTCTTTGCCTGGTAAAGTAAAAAGGCTAGTCTTTTCTACTTCACCTAAAACTCTGTCTCTGATATTCAGTTCAGTCTGTACACATATATGGAGGCTGGATTTTGGCATCAGTGGCTAGCAGTCTTTGACTTCCCTTGGCTTGAAGCTGCAACATTCTCAACTCTGCCTCCATCTCCACGTGTCTCCTCTCTGTGTGTGGCTCTGGGTCTCCATGTCTCCCTACTCCTATAATATATTAGTCATTGGGTTTAAGGCCTACTCTGCTACCGGATGACCTCAACTTAACCCTAATTACATCTGTAAAACCCCTATATTCAAATACGGTCACCTTTCAAGTTTCTGGGTGGACATGAATTTTGGTGGATACTATTCAAACCACTGCAGCTTCTTTACACCTAAGAGGTTGTGTTCCCTCCACTCTCAGATCATTTATTTTACATCACTGGTTCCCTCTCCACTCTTATTGGCCTTCAGCTTTGCCTTATATCCACTTATCCTTGAGATTCTTCTTGTTTTAGAGTGACTTAACCTGCCTGGATGGTTCATTTTATGTGTCAATTTCATGGGGCCATGAAGTGTCCAGATATTTGTCAAACAACATGCTGGGTGTGTCTGTGAGGGTGTTTCTGGGTGAGATTAACATTTGTAATGGTGAACTGTGTAAGCCAGATGCCCTCCCCAAGGAGGGTGGGCTTCTTCTAATCAGTGAAGGCCTGAATAGGAGAGAGAGACTGATCCTCTTAGGAGTAAGAGGAAATGCCTCTTGCCTAGCTGCCTTCAGCTGGAGCATCAGTCTTCCTGATTTCCAGCCAACCCCATTCCTGCTTTCTTTGGAATGTTACTGGCACTCCCTGCAATAGTTGTAAGTACTCCATCTCCCTGCTGGTAATCTGTTTTTCCAGGGCAGGGCTTACAGTGCAGATGCTTCCTACCTCCTCAAACGTGAAGCACAGCGCTGGCTGGGCTGTAAGTCTGCAGCATGGATGCAGTGCTGGATGTCACACACCGAGCGCTTGGATGTTAAGAAGCCATTGGTCTGATCCTCCTCTTTAAAATGCTAGGGCATGATTTACAGCAGTGCTCTATTGAAAAATGTATTGGGGGGCTTCAGGCAAGCTACAGACGACTTTGAGATCCAAAATTGTGTCATTATTAGAAGCTAAAAAAGAAAGAGAAGGAAGGAAGGGAGGGAGGGAGGGAGGGAGGAAGGAAGGAAGGAAAAGGAAGGAAGGAAGACGAAGAAAGAAGGAAGGAAAAGGAAGAGAAAGAAAGAAAGAAAGGGAAAGAAAAAAAAGATTACCATCTCCATGGCTTAGAATGCTTTACTAGCCATATTTTTGTCTCTTCATCAAGCCATCTGCTTGCATAATTTCAGCTCAATTCCACAGACACCCACGGGCAGCCCTCCACTGGTATCCATCTCCTAGCTAGTCTTGCCCTAATTCTAAGGAAGATCAAATAGAGGCCTGCAGCTCTTAGTCATTTCATCCTCAGAACCATCTTTTTCTTTTTTTCTTTTCTTCTCTTTCCCTTTCTTTTTTTTGGCTGCGTGGCAGCATACGGAGTTCCCGGGCTAGGGATCAGATCCAAGCCGCAGTTTCTACCCAAGCGGCTGATCCTTAACCCACGGTGACAGGCCGGAATGGACCCTGCGTCCCAGCGCTCCCAAAAAACGGCGAGATCCCTTTGTGCCACAGTGGGAACTCCTTCAGGATCATCTTTGAGGTTCGTTGTATCGTCTAAGGCAAAATGCTCAGGGACAGCTTGTGACCTGTTGTTGAGGACCAGCCAGAGAGGCCCGAGAGTGCCGCCGCCCTCCGTGGAGCCCCTTCGCTCTGCTCTCCGGGCCTCGGCGAGGCCTCTGGGATCCCGGCTTCTATTTTGCGTGTAGGATCCTCCGCAGCCTTCTCACCTCACTGGGTTACTGTGACAGATTCTGTGAGCCCTGGAAATTCCCGAAAGTTGCTATAGAAACTCTGGGTGGAGGCGGTTCAGTAGGATGCAGTGTGAAGCGTCCCGGCTGATGCCTGAAGCCTGGAGCAGGGCGCCGGCAGCTCCACATCGAGCCCCAGGATTTCTCACCCGACATGTGCGTTCCGGAGCGCGGAGGAGGCAACCACCCTGCTCCCTTTCTGTTTAACTCCAGCCTTGAAGGGAGAAAAGAGTCTTCTTTCATCTGAGCCGGGGGAAGCGGAGAGCTCCTGTGGCCCGACTACCTCCAGTCAGCGCTATGGAGCTGTCGCCCTAGACGCCAGCTGTCTGGGGGCAGAGAGGACCAACAGCCACAGATGGACAGAGCGCCAACTCCCCCACAGAGTGAGCACAGTCACCCTGTCTGTTGGCAGGAAGATATGTGGTGGGGAGGAGCCTGACTCCCGCTGAGTTTTGGATGGTACCCACCAGCACCTTGCATAGCCCGCAAAGATCTCTGTTTCTTGCCTAAGAACTACGTGGTTCAATCCGCTCCAAACCCAATGAAGGCTTGCTGCAGCCAGTGGCAGATCACCAGCTTCCTCGTGGCTGCTCCCAGAGAGAATGAGTGTTGGAACAGCTTAGCCTAATGAACAGAACCTTGAACGTCTAACGCACAGAACCTTGAACGTGGAGACGTAGGGCGTGAGCTCAAAGCCCAGCTCCACCGCATTCTAGCTGTCCCCTCCGTTTTCTCTTCTACTGTGGGGTCCTAGAGATGACCAAGCTGGCCCTGAGGATTCCGTGAGAATCCCTAAGTCACGTTGCCCTAAGTCACGTTGTTCAAGAGAACTTGCAACTCACCAAGGCCAGGAGCCCTGCAGGGTAGGGGAGGCAGAGGCAACCTCACCCGCACGCGGCTTCACCACAGACAAAACCTGCAGCCTGGAAGCCGGTCTATAAGAACTGCCGGCAAAGGGGGCCTCTGGGTGCTCAGGGCCAGCCGCAGCCAGAAGGCTACTCAGGGCACTTGATCCTGCATGTTGACAAAGGACCAGATTTTCACAAGGTTGCCTGTGAAATTTTCTCTTTTCACACAGTTCTTAAAATAAATCTTGCTGAAGGGAGGCTTTCACAGAGGAGAAGTGACAGATATATCCTGTTCTACATAAGATGACTAATAGCCCACAAATGTTCCCAAGAAGCATAAGCTGAAGAATGTCAGAGATACAAAAGACATGGAGACATGGGGGGCTTTGTGGCCCATATGAGGAATAGGGGGCCCAGAGCAAGTCCAGCTTTTCCAACAAAATGGAATACCATGTATCTGAACACATATTGAGTACCCACTACATGTGAGTTTTTGCTGGGGAAGGGGCAGACTTGCTGATATAAGTAGGTCCCCTGTTCCGTGGGTGTTGTAGTACAATTAGGAAGTTAAAACACAAGCAAATGCAAAACTGGGCAAAATGGTAAGAAATACTAAATACTGAAATAAAGACACAAACTACAGATTCCTGGAGAGTGGGGGAGGGGGCGTGGAGGTGCAAAGGAAGGGAGAAGAGGATAATCCGAAAAGGCGTCAATGGAGCTGTGGGTTTCTGAAGTTGAACAAATCAGTTGTAGCAGGTGTCCCTCTGTATCTATGGACCGCTGACTCCAGGAGACCCTCGGATACCCAAATCCATGGATGCTCAGGTCATTTATATGAAATAGTGTAGTACAGGGTGTATATACAGTTGGCTCTCCCTATGCACAGGTTCCCATCCAAGGATCCAATCTGAAATGTCAAATCCTGGTTAGCTGAATCTGCAGATGGGGAACCCACAGAAATGGATGGCCGGTTATATACTTATAAGAACCCAGGAGTTATAAAAAGGCAAATATAAATAAAGTTTTAATAAAAAGAAAGCCTGTCTGACCAGTATTATTTAAAATATTGAAAACTGAAGAGTTCCCTTCATGGCTCAACAGTCAGAGAACCCAACTAGGATCCATGAGGATGCAGGTTCGATCCCTGGCCTCGCTCAGTGGGTTAAGGATCCGGAGTTTCTGTGAGCTGTGGTGTAGATCACAGAAGCGGCTCAGATCCCACATTGCTGTGGCTGTGGTGTAGGCCAGCGGATTCAACCTCTAGCCTGGGAACCTCCATATGCTGTGAATGTGGCTCTATAATAGCAAAAAAAATAATAAAATAAAATATTGAAAATTGAGGTTGAGATAAATTTGAAAAACAATGTGTTATGAAAGATCAGGTAGTTATGTTTTCAAGGAATATTTATTGACATCAGACAAAGCTTCAGGGGGCCCTGTCTTGCCTCCTGACTTTGTTTGATACTTAAAGGGAAAGTGAGAATGTCTAGCAGAAAACAGAGGCCAGGCAGACTTGTGGACTTTCTGAACATTCAGCGTGTTTGCCCAACTCAGACACAGAACCATCAGCCTTACTAGCTCAAGATGTTTAAGCACAAGCTCTGACCAGTTTGTGGCTGATCACTAACTGATGCTGAATCAAGGGCATCTCTGGGAAGCCAGACTTAAAAAGAAAAGCAAGGCTGAGTTCCCTCTCTGGGGCAGTGAGTTAAGAATCTGACTGTAGCGGCTCAGGTCCTTGCAGATGTTTGGGTTCGATCCTCAACCCAGTAGAGTGGGTTAAAGGATCTGGCATTGCTGCAGCTGTGGCATAGGTCACAGCTGTGGCTCAGATTTCAAGCCCTGACCCAGGAACTTCCACAAGCAGTGGGTGTGACCATAATAAATAAATAAATAAAGCAAGATTAAAAAAACAATTAGGGACATCGTCAGCTGCCCACTGTGGAGGAGACCAACTCAGAATATTAGTCCAGACAAGTCAGTAAGCAAGTTAACAAAACACTTATAAGACAGGCACAACAGCAATTCTCAGGGGAGACGTGGAATCAGAATCTAAAGCTGTTACAAAATATTATCTAAATCGTTCAGTTTTCAACAAAAATTTAGAGGAAAAGAAACAGGAAAGTTTTACTTATATACAGAAGAAAAGGCAATCAACAGAAACTGCTGCCGGGGTGATGGGTGGGGGGCAGGGAGGTGGGGTCCAGATGCTAAACTCAGCAGACAAAGACACCAAAGCAGCTATTATAAGTATGTTCAAAGGGCATAAACATAGATAACTGTGTTTATGAATAAAATAAAAGCGTGATAGTTTATCAAATAGAGACTAAAAATAAAGATAGAGAAGAAAAAAGGAATATAAAAAAGAACCTAATGGAAATTCCAGAGTTGAAAAACATAGTCATTGAAATGAAAAATTAACTGATTCAACAGATTTGATCTGGTAGAAGAAATAATAATCAAACTTGAAGATATAGCAACAGACACCCAATCTGAAGAGAATAAGTAAAAAACGATTACTTGAATAAAGCCTCAGAGAAGAAGAAAGAAAGGGGAATAAAAAGCTTTTGAAGGAAGAGTATCCAAAAACATCCCAAATTTGATTTAAATAAAACATTCTACACCTCCAAGTTCAATAAACTCCAAGTAAGATAAGTTCAAAAATCCATACCTAGACAAATCATAATCAGATGGCTGAAAGATAAAATCTTCGGAGCAGCAAGAGAAAAATGACTCCTCAAGTACAGGGGAAACACCATCATATTACCTTATTCTGATGAGGATTCTCATTAGAACCAACAGAGTCTAGAAAGCAGTGGGATGATATATTCAAGGGGCTGAAAGAAAAAAAAAGGTCAACCAAATATTTGTTATTCAACAAATCTACAGTTCAAAAGTAAATATAAAATAAAGACATCCACAGATGATCAAAGAATGATAGAATTCATTGTCAGAAGATCTTCCTTATAAAAAAAATGTTCCCTATAAGTCCTTTAGGCTGAAAAAAAAAAGGAATTATAACAGATGCTGTTTGAATCTTTATGAAGAAATAAAGAGCACTGGTAAAGGTAATTACATGTAGATGTAGATGACAGAATAAATACGTCATTTCCTTTTTTCTTGCCTTAAGTCATTTAAATGCATTTGCACAAAAATAATCATAATCCTATATTTAGCGTGGAATTTTAACCTATGTGTGTAATGTACTTGGTAATAATAGCACAAAGGAGATGGGAAGAGAGGGAGCTTTATTGGAAGAAAATCCCTCTGTGTGTGTGTGTGTGTGTAACATGGAAATTCCCAGGCCAGGGATCAAATCCCCACCACAGCAGCAACCTGGGCCACTGCAATGACAACACTGGATATTTAACCCATTGTGCCACAAGGGAACTCTGAAACTATCTGTATTTTACTAGAATTATATTAGTATTCATCTGAAGTTAGTTTTGATAAATTAAGATACATATTGTAATCTCTAGAGAACCACTAAGAATATAACATCCAAGATATAGCAGGAACAACAATAACAAAGGAATTAAAATGGTGAAATAGAAAATGTCTACTTAATGCCTAAAACCCAAACAGTAAAGGAGCAACAAAGACAAGTTATGAGACATAATTACATAGCAAAATGGCAGTTCGTAAATATAATCATCTTGATAATTACATTAACCATAAACGGATTTAACCCTCCAAGTCAGAGATGTTCAGATTGGGTTAAAAGCATAAGATCTACACATAGGTTGAAAGTGAAAGAATAAAGATATACCATGTAAACAGTCACCATGAGAGTGTTGGAGTGGCTTTACTAATATCAGACAAAATGGAAGTATGGCATATCAAAATTTGTAGGGTACAGTTAATGCAGCGCTTACAGGGAAATTTATAGCTTTGAATGACTGTACTAGAAACTAAGAAGGTCCTAAGTTAATTTTGTAAGCTCCAACTTTTAAAAATTCAGAAAAAAAAGACAAAACTAAAGTGGAATGAAGTAAATAATAAAAATTAGAAAATCAATTAAACAAAGAAAAGCAATAGAGAATATCAATGAACTGCAAGTTGGTTCTTTGAAAAGATGGACAACATTGTTTTAAGCCTCTAAGCAGACTGATTAAGTAACAAAGGAAAATTAAGAAAACCATGAAGAAGAAAGGAGACAGTGTGGGTGAATTTGCAGAAATGAAAAGGGAGATATTGTTATGAATTTTTATTTTTTGTCTTTTTTGCCTTTTCCAGGGCCACACACGCGGCAAATGGAGGTTCCCAGGCTAGGGGTCTAATAGGAGCTGTAGCCACCGGCCTACGCCACAGCCACAGCAATGCAGGATCTGAGCCGCATCTGCAACCTACACCACAGCTCACGGCAGCACCGGATCACTAAGCGAGGCCAGGGGTCGAACCCGCAACCTCATGGTTCCTAGTCGGATTCGTTAACCACAGAGCCACGATGGGGAACTCCCTATTTATTTTTTTTAAATTTTTGGTCACACCCTTGGTGTGTGGAAGTGTCTGGGTCAGGGATTGAATCTGCACCACAGCAGCAAACCCAGCTGTTCCAGCAACAACACTGGAACCCGCTGCCCCACAGGAGAACTCCCTATAATTATAAATTGTTATAAAAGAAATATCATCAACTACTTTACAAAGACAAATTATACAATTCAGGTAAAATGAATATATTTCTACAAAGATAAAAATTAACAGACTCAAACAGTAGAAATAACATGAAGAGACCTATAATAAGTAAAAACAAAAGAATTTGTAATTTTTAGTCTTTCCAGAGGAAAAAAATGATCAATCCCTCCAAACGTCTAGTTCAACACTAGTCCTTTCTGAAGAACCAGCTCATGGCTTGATTAACTATCGTTCCATCTTCTTTGCTTCCTCTTTCACTGGTATCTCTGCTTTATCTACTTTCCTTGGGATTACTCTTCTTTTTATAGTCTTGGTTTTGAAAACTTATTTCAATAATCGTCACTATTTCTTTTTTTCTAATGGGTGCACTTGAAGTTAAATTTCCTTCTAAGTACTGTTCTAGCAGCATCACTCAGGAATTGATATACAGCCATCCTTTGCATCTACTCATGAATATTTCACAACTTCCTTGTGATTTTCCAATTCCCTGAATTATTCAGCAACGCATTTTTTTTTCATTTCCAGAGGAATATGGCTTTTTTGGCTATATTTTACCATTGATTTTTAATTTGACTAGCTATTAGATACATTATCTATATGCAGGAGACTATTTGGTACCCACTGAGGTTGGCTTTGAGGCCTAGAATTCTCCAACTTTGCTGAACTTTCATGTAGTCTTTAACTTGGTGGAAGTCTTTAACTTCCAGATATGCCCATTAACTCAGGCTTGCTAATTATGCTGTTCAAATGTTCTTCATGCTTACTAATTTTTGGTAATGACTTATTCATTATTGAAATTTACCCTCATATAGGTGGAGATGTCAGTTTTTGTTGTAATCTTGTACATTTTTACTTTAAAAAAATTTACTTGGAATAATGTAAGTGGAGTTGAATAGTGTCCTGTTTAATACTTATTTATTTTTCCCCATCTGTAACCTAAGTAGTCATGATTTTTGCATATTTTAATATTGGTTTATTGGTCTTTTTCTTACTGGAAGTTGATTAAGAAAACTAAGCATTTGTCTATCATATCAGACGCAAATATTTTCCCCAGTTTGTCACTTCTCTTTTGGTTTAGCCCAAAATCCATAATTATCTTGTCAGTTTTCACAAAGTAAAGAAAATTGTTGGAATTTTTATTGGGATTACATTGGAATACTAAATCTTACGGTCTATGTTCATGGCCCATCCTTCATTTTTTTTTTTTTAAGAAACTTGACAGAGAAAATGTAAATAAAAGAGCGGAAATTAGTAAGATAAAAAGCAAACATATTATAGAGAAAACTAGTTTGTTCTTTGAAAAGACTAATAAAATTGATGAATCCTGATACAACTAATTGTAATAAAAAGCAAGGATAGCCAAAAATAATCAGAATCTTTTTTTTTTTTTTTTTTGCATTCATGGTATTTGGAAATTCTCAGGCCAGGGGTTGAATCCGAGCTACGCCACGGCTGTGGCTGTGCACTAGGCTAAAGATCAAACCCTCACTGCCTGCACCACCACAAAAAAATGCTGGATCCTTAACACACTACACCACAGAGGGAACTCCCAGAACTTTTTTTAAAAAGTAGTAAATAGGAGTTCCTCTTTGGCGCAGCAGGTTAAGGATCCGGCATTGTCCCTGCAGCAGCCTGGGTTGGTACTGTGGTACAGGTTCGATCTCTGGCCTGGGAAATTCCACATGACACAGGTGCAGCCAGAAAAAAAGTAATAAACAATTTTCTTTCCCTTCAAATAGGTAAATTAAACAAAACAGACAATTCCCCAGAAAAACGTACTTCACCACAATTAACATAGCATAGAAATATGAATAGCGCTATGAAAATTTATGTCTAGATTTATTATCCTTCCAAATAAAAGTTGTACAGGTCCAGATGGCTTTATTTGGCTTTAAGTTTTACCAAATACTTTTGGGAGAAGATGATACTAGTTTTTCCAAGCATATAAGAAATTTTGCAGGAAGACTTTGTTTTATTGTACTTTGCCTACTATGTTTTTTCCAAATTGATGGTCTGTGGCAACCCTACTCTAACCAAGTCTGTTAGCACCATTTTCCAACAGTATTTTCTCACTTGGTGTCTCTGTGTCACATTTTGGTAATTCTAGGAATATTTCAAACATGTTCATAGTTATATTTGTTATGATGAGCTGTAATCAGTGACCTTTACTATTATAATTTTGAGGGGGCACTACAAACCACGCCCACACAAGACTGTGAACTTAATATTGTGTGTCTTCTGACTGTTCTGCAAAACAGCCGTTTCCCCATCTCTTTCTCTGGGCTTCCCTATTGCCTGAGACAATTTTAAAATTAGACCAATTAATAACCTAGAATGGTCTCTAAGTGTTCAAGGAAAGGAACGATTGCAGGGCTCTCACTTTAAATCAAAACCAGAAATGATTAAGCTTAGTGAAGAAGGCATGTCAAAAGATGGGATGGGCTGAAAGCTAGGCCTCTTGTGACAGTTAGCCAAGTCATGAATGCAAAGGGAAAGTTCTTGAAGGAAGTTAAAAATGAAACACATGAGTGATAAGAAAGCAAAACAGCCTTATTGCTGATATGAAGAAATGTAAGTGGTCTAGATAGAAGATCAAACCAGCCACAACATTCCCTTAAGCCAGAGCCTAATCCAGAGCAAGGCCCTAACTCTCCTCAACTATGTGAAGGCTTAGAGAGGTGAGGAAACTTCAGAAGAAGACTTTGAAGCCAGCAGAGGTTGGTTTATGAGATTTAAGGAAAAGAAGTTATCTCCATAACATGAAAGTTCAAGGTGAAACAGCAAGTGCTGATGTAGAACTTGCAGCAAATTATCCAGAAGATCTAGCTCAGATAATTAATGAAAGCGATACACAACACCAGAGTTTTAATGTAGATCAAAAAACCTTCCACTGGAAGAAGATAACATCTACGACTTTCATAGCTAGAGAGAAGTCTCTACCTGGCTTCCAAGCTTCAAAGGACAGGCTGACTTTCTTGTTGGGGCTAAGGCAGCTGGTGACTTTTCAGTTGCAGCCAATGTTCATCTACCATTATGGAAATCCTAGAGCCCTTAAGAATTATGATAAATCCCCTCTGCCTCTGTTCTGTAAATGGAACAACAGAGAATGGTTGAAAACCTATTTGTTTACCACATGGTTTATTGAATATTTTAAAACTCTGTTGAGACCTACTGCTCAGAGAAAAAAAAAGAAAGAAAAAGGTTCTTTCCAAAATATTACTGCTTATTGACAATGCACCTGATCACCTAAGAGCTCTAATGGAGATGGGCAGTAGATGAATGTTCTCAAGCTTGAGAACACATCATCCATTCTGCATCCCATGGATCAAGGAGTAATCCTGACTTTAAGAATGAAATTTGTAGGGTAATAGCTGCCGTAGATGATTCTTTCGATGGACCTGGACAAAGTAAACTGAAACATTCTGGAAAGGATTCACCATTCTCAATGCCGTTAAGGACATGCATGATTCTTGGGAAGAGATTGAAATATCAGTATTAACAAGAGTTTGGAAGAAGCTATCCCAGCCCTCATGGATGACTTTGAGGAAGGTCAAGGCTTCAGCGGAGGAAGGAACTGAAGATGTGGTGGTGGTGGTTGTGAAAATAGCAAGAGAACTGGAATTAGAAGTAGAGTCCAAAAATGTGACTGAATTGCTGAAACCTAATGATAAGACATGAATGGATGAGGAGTTTCTTCTTATGGACGAGCGAGTAGAGTGGATCCTTGAGAAGGAACCTGGGCTGTGAAGATTGTTGAAGTGACAACAAAAGACTTAGTCTCTTATGATAAACTTAGTTGATAAAGCAGTGGCTGAGTTTGAGAGGATTGACTCCAATTTTCAAAATTCTACTGTGGGTGAAATGCTATAAAACAGCCCTTCATATTACAGAGAGAGATCATTCGTGAAAGGAAAATCAATCAATGTGGCAAATTTCATTGCTGTCTTATTTTAAGAAATTGTCAGTCACCCCAGCCTTCAGCCCCCACCAACTTGATCAGTCAGCAGCCATCAACATCAAGGCAAGATCTTCCACCAGCAAAAATATTACAGCTCACTAAAGGCTCAGATGATGGCTAGAATTTTTTTTAACAAAGTATTTTTAAATTAATATATATGCTTTTTTCAGACTATAATGCTAATGGACACTTAATAGAGAAAACATGGTGTAAATACAGTGTTTATATGCACCAGGAAACCAAAAAATGTGTGTGACTCTCTTTATTGCAATATTCACCTTATTGCAGTTTCCTGGAACCAAACTCACAAAGTATCTCCAAGGTATGAATGACTTGGAGATTTCCTTAACCTTTCAGAGAACTGAGGTCTCAGGCCAAGTAACCTAACAAATCTACATAGACAGAAGTTACCATAGCGAAAAATTAGACTCAAGCATTTGTTTAATGGTGCGGACCATAGCAGACCCCATAAAAGCTGGTAAGAGCTGATTATAAGAGAGTGAAGTCTCTGGAGGAGGCAGACATAGAGCAGATGACACGGTCCTTCAGCTTCTCCGTCTAGGAACGCTACCAGGTACTCAGGGGAAAGACGGGGGTGGATCCTGAGAGAGCTTTCCTTGTAGTCCCCTGGAGGGAGAGCAGCCACCGAGAACACTCTACTCAGAACTTACATCCTCTGTCTCCTAGAGGACACAAAAGCCAGAATGTGGAGGGGAAAGATGAAAGAAAAGTATAACCCGAGGCACTCGTGAAAACCTACTGCAGACAGGACGGGAAAACAGAGGAAGTTTTATCCTGAGGGAGGGGCAGAAAACTTGCTAGACACAGCCTTGCAAGAGGAAGAAGGCTCTGACTCTTGTGAAGAGCACCCAGGACTCAGTTTCACAGCGCCTGCCTCAAACTGAGGATAGCACAATAATAAAATAGTAAAAGCAAACGAACAAAGGGGAAAAAAAATAGAGTTTTCAAGAGCTTTAGGACAATATCCATCTACATATAATTGGAATCCCAGAAGGAGATGAAAGATAGGAAAGGAGAAGAGAAATAATAACTAAATTTTGGGTTTTTTTTTTTATTTTGTTTTTACTATGCCTGTGGTATGCAGAAGTTTCCTGGGTGATAGGTTCCCTGAGAATGGAAGAAGCCCGCTCCCCTGGAATGTCGCCCTTTGAGTTGGACAGCAACAGGCAATGGTCTACTGGGAAAAACTGCCTGCAGAGAATAACCACCTTTAAAAGACTAACTGCCCCGGAGTTCCCATCCTGGCTCAGTGGTTAACAAATCCGACTAGGAACCATGAGGTTGCGGGTTCGAGCCCTGGCCTTGCTCAGTGGGTTAAGGATCTGACGTTGCCGTGAGCTGTGGTGTAGGTTGCAGACGCGGCTCGGATCCCGCGTTGCTGTGGCTGTGGCGAAGGCCGGCAGCTACAGCTCCGATTAGACCCCTAGCCTGGGAACCTCCACATGCCACGGGTGCGGCCCTAGATAAGGCAAAAAGACAAAAAATTAAAAAAAAATGTTTAACTGCCCCACGTCCTGTTGCTGCATTTACCTGGTCCTGAGACCCTGACCCCAACCATCCTCTCACACTGTGTAAAATTTTCCTTTCCCCTATAATTTCCCATGCCACAATCACCCGGTTGGGTTGTGGGACTCAACTCCCTACCCCTTCCCCAAACTGATTGTGTAAACTTCTTTTCATTGTCCTTGCCACATGTTCCCACCATAGACCCTCAACAGAGATTCCCAGCATGACCCTTTATAAGACTAACTTCTCCTCACAGTTGGGGCTGATGCTATCCTGAGTTCAGCTCATCTGTTTTGAATGTCTTAATAAATCTCTCTTGCTTTACTGACTTGGCCTCGGGTGTTCCTCCTTCGGCAAACCTAACACTGGGCTGGGAATCCAACTCACTCCACAGCAGTGACAACACCAGATACCTAACCTGCTGCACCACCAGGGAACTCCACAACTAGGATTTTTTAAACACAGTGAAAGACTCCGAACCACTGGCCCCCAAAGCTCAGAAAATACAAAGCAGAATAAATACAAAGAAAGAAGAGAAAAGAAAGGCAGGCAGGCAGGAAGGAAGGAAGGAAAATGTGACACATACCATATTGAGCACTGAAAGCCGAAGAGAAAATCATGAAGATAACCAGAGGGGGGATACTTTACATTATCTGTAGTTGGAAAAGGGTAAGAATTGCACCAAATTTATCACCAGAAATCATGCAAGTGAGAAGGCAATGGGTTTTATCTTAAAAATGATGAAAGAAAAAGACCTGTTAACCCCAAATTCTTACTCAGTGAAAATAGTCTTTATTTTTTCTCATAAAAACAAATATAAAACCATTGCTCTCAAACTAGACTACAAAAAATATTAAAGGAGATATTTTAGGCATAAGAAATCAGATATAGGTCAAAAAACATGGATTTACACAAAGCAATGAAGAGATCAGAAATGAAAGAAACGAAGCAAAGAGAATATTTTTTCTTATTTTAAATGTGCTGTTTAAAGCAAAAATAACAATGTATTATGTGATTATAGCATATGTAAAATTGAAATGTATGACAAGGGCATCAGAGGTAGGAACTGGGAATATGCTGTTATAAGGTTCCTTACACTATATATAAAGCAGTATAATATTATTCAAAGGTAGGCAAAGATTATTTTCAAATGTATGTAGTAAATTAGACTAATGTTTAAGGAAACATTTAAATAGCAAATCAATACAGAAGAGGAAACAAAATCACAGATTCTCATTTAAACCAGTAGAAGTCAGAAAAATATGAAGCAAGCAAAAAGGAAACAATGAGAAAACAGCTGTCAAGAGGGTACAGTTTAATCCAACCTTACAAATAATCACTTTGTGAATGGGATGAAGAAATCAATAAAACAATGGGGATTAGACTGGATAAAAAAGTAAGACCCATCCATTCACCACCATACAGTTGACCCCCTTTACCTGTTTCACCCTTCCCCTCCAGTGACTACTACTCTATTCTCTATATAAAGAAATCGAAATGTAATGTTGTACACATGAAACTTATTAATGTTATAAACCAATGTTTCCTCAATAAAAACTTTTTAATAAAATAAAATAAGATCCAAGTATATGCTGTCTATAAGAAACCTACTTTATTTATTTATTTATTTATTTATTATTTTTTATTTATTTATTTATTTATTTATTTTTGGCCACACCTGTGGCATGTGGAAATTCCTGAGAGAGGGATCAAATCTGAACTGCAGCTGTGACCTATGCCACAGCTGTGGCAATGCCAGATCCTTAACCCACTGTGCCATAAGGGAACTCCTACAAGAAGGCTACCTTAGAAATAAAGACATAGAGATTAAAAATCAAAGGATGGAGGAGAGTTCCCTTCATGGCTCAGCAGAAATGAATCTGACTGGCATCCATGAGGACACAGGTTTAATCCCTGGCCTTGCTCATGGGTTAAGGATCCAGCATTGCTGTGGGCCGTGGTGTAGGTTACAGACTAGCTCGGATCTGGAGTTGCTGGATCTGGCATTGCTATGGCTGTGGTGTAGGCTGGCGGCTGCAGCTCCAATTTGATCCCTAGTCTGGGAATCTCCAGATGCCACAGGTATGGCCCTTTAAAAAAAAAAAGACAAAAACATCAAAAGCTGGAGAATGCATGTATATACATGTAATCTCTAGACAAGAGAAAATCAGAGTATCTATATTAATATCTAACAAAATAAATTTCAGAACAGTAAATATTATCAGGAATAAACAGGGCTATTCAATAATGATAAAGGGGTCAGTTTTTGGAGTTCCCATCGTGGCTCAGTGGAGGTGAATCCAACTAGGAACCATGAGGTTGAGGGTTCGATCCCTGGCTTTGCTCAGTGGGTTAAGGATCCCACGTTGCCATGAGCTGTGGTGTAGATTGCAGAAGTGGCTCGGATCCTGTGTTGCTGTGGCTGTGGCAAAGGCCGGCAGCTGTAGTTCTGATTAGACCCCTAGACTGGGAACCTCCACAAGCCACGGGTGTGGCCCTAAAAATAACAAAAGACAAAAACAAAAAAAGAGGGGCTCAGTTTTATAAGAAACTATAAAAATCATGTATGTTTGTGCACTTATCAAGACAACTTCAAAACGCATGGGGAATAAAGTATAGATCTGAAAGGAGAACAGACATGAGACCACAATTATATTTGGAGGTTTCATCGCTCAGATGTCAATAATCTGTAGAACATATAGGCTAAAAAGTAAGTAAGAATGTATTTACCTGAACAATACTATCAAGTTACTTGGCTTGACATTTCTAGAACACTTCATACAACATCAGCAGAGTAGACGTTACTCTCAAATGCACATGGGAACATTCACCAAGATAGACCACATTCAGAAATCTTAACATATTCTAAAGAATAGAAATCATGCACAGTTGTTCTAAAGCCATAATGAAATCAAACTTAGAAAATGATCTTAACATATTCAAAGGAATGGAAATCATGCATAGAATTGTTCTAAATCCATAATGAAATTAAATTTAGAAAATAATCTTAGCATATTCAAAAGAATAGAAATAATGCATAGTTGTTCTAAAGCCATAATGAAATTAAACTAGGAATCAATAGCAAAAAGATACTGGAAAATCCCAATATATCTGAAGACTAAACAACACACTTCTAAGCAAAACAACAGCAAGAAAGTAAATGGGTCAAAGAATTCCCAACATGGCTCAGTGGTAACGAACCTGACTAGTATCCATAAGGAAGGAGGTTTGATCCCTGACCTTGCTCAGTGGGTTAAGGATCTGATGTTGCTATGAGCTGTGGTACAGGTCACAGATGTGGCTCGGATCCCAAGTTGCTATGGTTGTGGTGTAGACCAGCAGCTGCAGCTCCAATTCGACCCCTAGCCTGGGAACTTCCATATGCCATGGATGAGACCCTAAAAAAAAACAAAATAATAAATAAAATAAAATAATGGATCAAGAAATCTCAAGAGAAATCAAAAATATTTTAAGTTAAAGGAAAAAATATCAAAATTGGCAGGATACAGCAAAGCAGTACTTACAGGGAAATTTATAGCATTAAATATGTATATCTGAAAAGAAGAAAACTCTTCAATCAGTAATGCGAGCTTCCATCTTAAGAGACTGGAGAAAGAGTTCCCTTGTGGTGTAGTGGGTTAAGGACCCAGCATTGTCACTGCAGCAGTCCAGGTCTCTGCTGTGGCGTGGGATGGATCCCTGGCCTAGGAATTTTCACATGCCATGGACACAGCCAAAAAAAATAGAAAGACTGTAGAAAGAAGAGCAAGTTAAACTCCAAACAAAAGAATGGAAATAAAAGATTAGAACAGATATGAATGAGATTGAAAAAAATTAAATAAAAATCAATGAAACCCAAAGTGGCTCTTTGAAAGATTAATGAAGCTGATAACACTCTAGACAAATTGACCATGAAAAAAGTGGCAGAAGAAACAAATCACCGGGAATGAAAGACTTTAATATTGATCCCATTGGTATTAAAACATTTATGTAGGAACACTACAAATAACGCCATACCCATACATTTGACCACTTAGATGAAGTGGACTAATTATTGAATGACACAAAATACCCAACTCCCCAACTTCACCCAAGAAATAGATAAAGCAAATAATCCCATGTCTATTAAAGGAACTGAATGCTTAGCTAACCATTGTGAAATAATTTTTTTTCTCTAATGAAAAAAAATATAATCTCCAAAGTTCCCACTGGTGAATTTTAATGAAATTTTAAAAGTAGAAATGCTTCTTCCACACAATATCTTCTAGAAAATAGAAGAGGAAATATTTGTTAACCTTTACTACGAAGCTAGTATTTCTCTAATATCTCTGATGATCAGAGACATAGAATCCTCAACAAAATATTTGCAAATCAAAGCTAGCAGGAAATAAAAAGATAAAACACATCACAACAAAGTGAGGCTCATCCCAGGAAGGTAAGCTTGGTTCAATATTCAAAAATCCATCAACAGGAGTTCCCGTCGTGGCTCAGTGGTTAACGAATCTGACTAGGAACCATGAGGTTGCAGGTTCGATCCCTGGCCTTGTTCAGTGGATTAACAATCAGCATTGCCGTGAGCTGTGGTATAGGTCACAGACGCAGCTTGGATCTGGCGCTGCTGTGGCTCTGGCGTAGGCCGGCGGCTACAGCTCCAATTAGACCCCTAGCCTGGGAACCTCCATATGCTGCAGGTGCGGCCCTAGAAAAGGCAAAAAGACAAAAAAAAAAAAAAAATCCATCAACAGAAGTTCCTATCATGGTGCAGCGGAAACAAATCCGACTAGGAACCATGAGGTTGTGGGTTCAAGCCTTGGCCTCGCTCAGTGGGTTAAGGCTCAGGCATTGCCATGAGCTTATAGGTTGCAGACACGGCTCGGATCTGATGTTGCTGTGGCTGTGGCATAGGCTGGCAGCTGCAGCTCTGATTGGATTCCCAGTCCGGGAACTTCTATATGGCACGGGTACAGCCCTAAAAAGCAAAAAAAAAAAAAAAAAAAAAAATCCGTCAATATAATTTGCCATATTAACAGAATAAAAAGAAGGAACAATATGGTCCTGGTATGTAGAAACCAGATAGTGTCAATCCCGGGATCATTTACAGGGGACACCAACAGAATGAAACTTTGTCCTCCTATACACCCGAGGTCCCTCTCAGCAGCACCCATTGCTGACAAATGGACAAACAAAAAGATGTGGCTATGTAATGAGCTGACTTATTTCTTACACTCACCTGACTCAAGTTGTAGGAAAGGCAGGAGAGCATGATACCCAGGGCCTCTCTTGAGCCGCAGTTTACACGCATCCCAAACCATCTCTTGGTTTGTATCATAGCCTCCTCTCAAATTCCTTCTCCCAGATGGAATTTCCTGGCTCTGACTGACTCTGCTTCTATTGAGTTTCTCATCTGCACATAGTCTTTTATGTTTTTCATGCTTTAAGAGCTCAAGCAAGGGGCTAGCACCAGGGCAGCTGAGAGAAAGGCAGGACTTGGTCCCTAGTGGACCTCGGTCTGTTTGGTAAAAGCTGCACCCTGACTTTCACTCACTTCACCTTTATGGGCACACGGTTGTTAAGTTTTTGTACTTTCCTTAATTTGTTGAAATTACTTACTTAATGGATTTATTCTCAATCTCTTCCAAAAGCCTTTTGTGTCAGTGAGTGAATTACCCTCTTTATTTTAATTTTTAAAATAATTTATTTTGCTTTTCTTTTTTTAAGGGCTTCACCCCACAGCATATGGAAGTTCCCAGGCTAGAGGTCAAATCAGAGCAACAGCTGTCAGCCTATGCTGCAGCTGTGGCAACATCAGACCCAAACCATGTCTGTGAACTACGCCATACCTCATGTCAACACCAGATCCTTAACCCACTGAGCCAGGCCAGGGACCAGACCCATATCCTCACAGATACTAGCTGGGTTCATTACTGCTGAGCCACAATAGGAGCTCCAATTTTTTTAAATAATTTTTTAAAATTTATTCTATTGAATTCCGGTTGATTTACAATATTGTGTTGGTTTCTGGTATACAGCAAAGTGATTCAGTTATACGTGCATATATATTCTTTTTCATATCCTTTTCCATTTTGGTTTATCACAGGATTTTTTTTTCCTTTTTTTAGGGCCACAGGTATGGCATATGGAAGTTCCCACGCTAGGGGTTGAATCTGAGCTACAGCTGCCGGCCTACACCACAGCCACAGCAACACTAGATCCAAGCTGCATCTGAGACCTATACCACAGCTCACAGAAATGCCAGATCCTTAACCCACTGAGCGAGGCCAGGGATCCAACCTGCATCTTTAGGGATACTAGTCAGTTTCATTTCCACTGAGCCACAGTGGAAACTCCTATCACAGGATATTGAATATAGTTGCCTGTGCTCTACAGTACATCCTTGTTGTTTATCCATCCTATATATAATAAAATATAATAATTTATATCTGCTAATCCCAAAGTCCCAGTCCATCCCACTCCTTCCCTTCTCTCCCTTGGCAACCACAGTCTGTTCTCCACATCTGTGAGTCTGTTTGTTTCCTGGATAAATTCATTTGTGTCATAGTTTAGATTCCACATATAAGTGATATAATACAGTATTTATCTTTTTCTGACTTACTTAGTATGATCATCTCTTAAGTCCATCCCCGTTGCAGCAGATGGCATTATTTCATTGTTTTTTATGCTAGTATTTCCTTTTGAAGAATAAAGGCATGGCTTTTGATCCTCCCAAGGCACCAGGAAATGTTGTGGGGCCAGGTGCCACGCAGATGCAGTGCTGGGTTTCTCCTCGTTGGTGGCTTTGCCCTCTGGATAGGCTGCCACTTTCTCAAATCAACCAGTCCCGGTTCCTCTTTTCTGAAAGCTTTTCCTTGGTGTCTCCATCCAAATCTGTAAGAAATTGGTTTAGCACGGAAAGAGGGGAGAAAGAAACGAGCAGGGGATACATGCAAAAAGCAGCGATCATGATTTATTAGAGAATTTGGCTCCTGGGCGACGTTCCGTGACTTTCCGGCATGGAGTCAGGAAGTCGCGCCCGGGTTAGGGAGTGCAGGGGCTTTAAGCCTTGTTGGTTCCGGGTCTGGATCCCGGTAGTACTATGAGCAGCAAGTCAAAAACAGGCTGCCCTTTCAACCCTTGACTTGGAAATTTCCTCAGCTGAATGACCAAGTTTGTCATTAAAATTCTGCTCCCTACATACCTGCAAGGCACGATGTCACTAAGATTTCTGCTTACAAGTAGAGTGGATCCTCTTCCTCCAGTTTCCAGTTAACATTTCCTCCTTTTCCTCTGAGCCCACATGAGCAACATTCTCCAAGTCCAGTCTGGGAGCTGAACCAGTAGTGCCCTTAAAGCCCATATTTCTACTAACAGTCTGTTTCTGGTGATTTAAGCCTTGTCCCGGGGAATTTAGATTTTCCCACAATGCTCTTCACTTCCTCTGAGCCCTCACCACCAGAGTCCTTCACACTTACATCTCTTATGACATTCTGTTCAAGGCAGTCTAGGCTTGAAGTTCCCTGGTGGCTCAGTGGGTTAAGGATCCCATGTTGTCACTGCTGTGGCTCAGGTCACTAATGTAGCTCAGGTGGCCCAGGGGACTTCCACATGCCATTGACAACATGGCCAAGAAAAAAAAAAAAAACAGAAACCAGTCTAAGCTCTTATTATCATGCTCTTCAAGAACCTTCTAGTGTTGGGTCCCTGCCTAATTCCAAAGCGACATTCACTTTTTTAGGTATTTGTTACAGCAGCACCTCACTTCCAGGTACTGAAATCTGTATCCATTTATCCTGTTGCCACTATGTAGCCATAGGTGTACCATCACATTGGGGGTGGAGGTGGGGCAGTGGGGGTCATGAGAACCAAAATGCTGCCTACCCCACTGTCACTCCTACTGGGACCCAAGTCAGAGTTCTGAATACTTGGTTCTACTTAATCAAAGCCTAATCTGAGATTACAGGGCAAGGAGACAGGGGTATAGCTTTTCCTCTCTAGTAGGGATTGGAAACCCACTGACATCTGTGAGTCCTGGAGGAGCTGGCACAGTCCAGAGTCTGAACTAGACTTACTCTGAGGAGCTCAAATTGTAAATTAGGGGGAAGGTGGAGAAGCCCTCTCAAAGAGGTATGTGTCTTCATTCCAAAGGAGGCTTGAGGTAGTGGAAACGTGAATTACTACCTCCTTTCTCCCTGCCCCCTCACTACTCCGTCCAAAACACAAACGCAAGGGCGCATGCGCTTGCACCCCGCCCCTACACACACACCCTGTGAATGCACACCTTCTGTGAACCACTGCATTTTCAGGAATATTTGCCCTTTAGGTGGGTCCATTAGTTTCCAATAAACATACATGGCATCTATTTTGGGATCTCATCACCCTAATGAAAGGATTGCCGAACGTTTCATAGCCCAATTACTGTTGCGCAAGAGAAATGCATATACTTATTCCTTCTTGAGGGCGTGAGGATTGAGAGGGAGTTCATCACGTCTAGCAGCTGTTTAAAAGTGAAATGAACTGGCTGCTATGAAAAGCACCCCCTTCCCCAGCCTGACCTGAGGGCAGCGGTACCCTAGATGATGCCGTTGTGTCCAGTGCCATTAGGATGAAATCAAACTTCTGTTCTTCCACCTCTTACTGTGAGGATGAGGTGAAGCAGGTGCCAGAAGATGTCGCTCAGGGAAGGGGTTGCCCCCCGCCCCGATTCTCATCAGAGAATCCCCAACCTCCCACCTGTTCTCCATTCTGGGTTTCTCTTTTCCCTGATGGTTTTTTCCCTCACTGCATTCCATGGGGATGCATTGGATAATTAATCCTCTAGAGCAGAAGAAATATATTCATATAGAGAAGACAGCTCTAAATAAATCAACTTTTGAAGTTCTCCTCTGGGAGATAAATTTTAAGCAGCAACGTGTTGTTAGGGATATTGGTAACCTTACCTTTGTTGAAGACTGTTGACAGTTCCCATTGCACTTACCACCCAAAAGTCCTCCTTTTGTGAAGTGATTATTGCACTGGGGTTGAGGAGCCTTGCCTTCCGCATGCTGTGTTGCATCTAGGTGACTGGTCGGCTGGACAAGGTCAGCACAGGTGAGTCACATGGCAGTCAACAAATGCAGGTATTGGGAATTCCTGATGTGGCACAGTGGGTTAAAGATCCATCCTGCAGGTGGCAGCTTCAGCTTGGATTTGATCCTTGGCCTGGGGACCTGCCATAGGTGTGACCAAAACAAAACAAGAAACGCAGGTGTCAACGTTGAAATTCCATTTTCCTTCAACCTTGGTTGTTAGCATTTTGAGGATACAGGATCTAAGCCTTTCTCAGTGGCTCAATGAAAAGAGGGGTCCTCACTGGTCCTGAAGAATCTAGCAGGCTTGTGGCACCTTGTGATCTTGCTTGCCCCACTCTGACCACCTGACCACATCCATCAAGTAGATGCTTCCTGAATCTGGCCTCCATGTGCTCAGGTTCTACAATCCTCCAGAAAACTCTGGGAGAGGAAGGCGCTAGAAAATTTGTAAAAAGTTAGCGTTTCATTAATGTGTGATATCTGTGGCCAAAATATGACTTGGTATCTTGGCCACAGGAGATGATGTTGGAGGAGCTTATTTTCCTTCTCACTTCTCTGAAAAACATAGTGAATCATGACTTTGCAATCAGCTCCACCAGAAGGAGAACACAATAGGAGATTATGAGATGTTGAATTTTTTTTCTCTTTTGCTTTCTGAATGTATTAT
Source organism: Catagonus wagneri (assembly GCA_004024745.2). NCBI lineage: Eukaryota > Metazoa > Chordata > Mammalia > Artiodactyla > Tayassuidae > Catagonus > Catagonus wagneri. The sequence goes on along the minus strand of PVHT021183530.1, from coordinate 15,609,259 downwards.
AAAATATTTTATGAGCCAAATATAAAATATCTATTTTGAATGCCTACAAAGGTTTATCTTAAATTGTATGTGTACATGTATATGTTTTATGGCCACACCCACAGCATATGGAAGTTCCCAGGCTAGGGATTGAATCCTAGTGGCAGCTGAGACCTACTCTGTAGCTGTGGCAACACCACATGCTTTAATCCACAGCACTGGCCAAGGATCGAACCCACACTTCTGCGGTGACCCTAGCCATTGCAGTCAAATTCCTGGCCACAGTGGGAACTCCAAAGGGTATATATTTAAATTAAATATTTTTACTTTTTTATTTCAACACCAAAAGAACTTACAAATCAATTACTTTCAGTTAAATAGTTCTAAGACCAATGAAAAGTTCTGGTTTCTTCCTGGGTAGACTCAAGCAGTTGTGTGACCCTTTCTTCAAGAAGGGGCTGAGGGAAGCCCAGGAACACATGTAAACCTACAGGACCTCAAATGTCTCTTCCAACATGGGGATTGCACTGTCAGTGGGAAAAGCTGCTCCTGAAACTGTCCTGTCCATCTGCTGAATGCAGACCTCAGCCAAAGCTCAGGAGCTGCTGCTTGTATTACTAATAGAATCAATGCACGATTTTGATTTAATTTTTCAGAGATTTCCATTTTGACAGCCTTCTGAGCCAAGTCCTATCTTCTCTATTTCTATTCTGTGTTATCAATTAATTGCTCTCACTGGTGGCAAGTGGACCTGTGGAATCTCCTGCTGAAACTTGCTCAGGGAAGGGGAAGGTCAGGCTTGTAAGCGCTTGCCAAAAGAGCCGCCAAGGAAATTACCAGTTCTCACTGAGACGGTCTGCTAACCTGTTCCCTCTTGCTCTGCTTTTTTTTGTTGTTGTTTGTTTGTTTGTTTTTTACAAATCTCAGGCTTCACAAAGAAAACTACCTGGGGTCACTGGCCTCCGTGCGGCATGAGTGTTGACAGCAGCCCTCCCTATGAACAGCCCAATAAAATGGAAGACAATTGACATAATTTGGGAGTCATGGGGAAAGATGGGGTTGTGAGCCCAAGTGAAATCCGACTGTGCTTTTGTTTTACAGTTTCTGTGCTATCTGCAAGCCTCACCTGTTGTGATCCTGTTGTCACAAACGAAGCCACGGTGGTTCTGCTGCCAGAGAGCACTGGTGTTGCCACAGCACCTTCATGAGTAATTGCTGGGTAGGAAATCAGCTTTATTGTGTGATTTGCATTTTCTAGATTACAACCCTGGGATTCATCTGCCACTGCCTCAGTGCTTTTCCTAACAGGCAGGCAGACATTGCCCCCATTTTGAAAATATGCAAGTTGAGACAGAAAATGTATGTACTGGAGTTCCCATCGTGGCTCAGCGGTTAATGAGCTTGACTAGTATCCATGAGGATTCGGGTTTGATCCCTGGCCTCGCTCAGTGGGTTAAGGATCCAGTGTTGCCATGAGCTGTGGTGTAGGTCGCAGATGCAGCTCAGATCTGGTGTTACTGTGTCTGTGGCGTAGGCCAGAGGATATAGCTCCAATTTGACGTGAGAACCTCCATATGCCACGGGGTGGGGCCCTAAAAAAAAAAGGAGAGACAAAAAAAAAAAGAAAATGTAAGTACCTCACCCAGGGCCACATGTATGTTCATAGCTAACACAGGGACATTCAAGGACACAGTCTGTTTAAACGCCCAAATATACAATTCATATATATTATCATATAGCATATAATATATGACTTTTATGATATATAAAGTAGTTATATGCTAATAGCTTAATTTTAAAATATTATTTTAATATTTTAACATAAAGTCTACAGATTGTATAATGACATAGTAACATGTTAAATATACTTTGAATATTAAACATAAATTAAATGTTATATTGACATATAATAAAATATACATATTTTAATATATTTAATATGAAAATACATTAATGTAATGTGTTAATATATGGTTAATATATTGACATATATTATAGGTATTAATATATGGTATTTTTTTCTTTTTTAGCTGCACTTGTAGCATATGGAAGTTCCTTGGCCAGGGATCTAATCCAAGCCACAGGTGCAACCTATACCATAGCTGCAGCAATATTGGCTTCTTTCCACACTGGGTATCAAACCCACACTGCCACAGAGACAGTGGTGGATCCTTAACCCACTGTGCTACAGCAGGAACTCTGATGTTAACGTATGTTAATATATAATTGTGGTATTTATACTAGATAATTACATATTACTATATATGTATATGTGACATAAAATAATATAAAAGTACTATATATTGGAGTTCCTGTTAGGGTACAGCAGAAACGAATCCTACTAAGAACCATGAGGTTGAGGGTTTGATCCCTGGCCTTTCTCAGTGGGGTAAGGATCTGGTGCTGTCATGAGCTGTGGTGTAGGTCACAGATGCAGCTCAGATCCCATGTTGCTGTGGCTATGGCATAGGCCAGCATCTGTAGCTCCAATTCCACCCCTAGCCTGGAAACTTCCCTATGCCTTGGGTGTGGCCCTAAAAAGCAAAAAAAAAAAAAAAAAAAGTACTACATATTATACAATAATATACAGTAATTTTCTCTATTGTGTATAACAATATATGAAGTGTATCATATAAATATGATTGCTACATAATAATTAATTAATATATATTAATGTACTAGCATAATATATAATATAACGTACTATAATTATTACAATAATATTAATAATCACAACCTATTACATGTTATTAATGCACTGTAATTAAGATAAATTATAATTCATATAGTTATACTACATATGTATTAATTATTAATTAGGTTAGTATACAATCTATGGATATCATTATACTTATATATATATATATACTAATATATATATAAATAAATATCTCACCATTCCCTTGAGAATAACAGAACCACATGAGGGGAGATAAGGAGCCTCAGCTGTCATGGTTTCAGCAACACCATGCCTCTAGGCTGTCCCAGCCTCCTGGGCATCTGAGAGTGGGTGACGCTGAGTTCAGTGCTGAGCACTGGCGGGAAAGGAGCATCAAGCTGCAGGCCACCTTCTTGGCCACAGTCCTGTGTTGGGGTAATGGCACCAAGTTCCCTTCTGATCACACCAAGGCCAACTCCTAAGGCCCTAGTGTCCCCTGGGATCTCAAGTACTCCCTTCACATGTCCCAGTCCATCTGTCCAGCTGAACCCAGCACTCTCCTGGCCCCACAGATCCTTCATGCTGCCACGTACACCGGTAAGCCAAGACAAGAAGTCTGCTCCTTGAGTACAAAATGGTCCCCTGGCTTTTGCTCTTGGATGGCTAGCTCCCCACTTCTTTTTCATTCTCCAGCCCCACCTTCTAGATATCCAGCTTCCTCAGGCTGCCAGCACTCAGCCCAGATCAGCCTTGCTGTTCTTGTACCCCCTAGACCTGGCTCAAGGCGGGGACTGGTCACCTGTCCCAAGAGCCCCTTTGATTGCAGCATCTCCCCAGTCTCATTGAGACACCTGGGAGCACCAGGATGTCTCTGAGGCCTGAAGGAGCCTCCCAGCCAGGGGCGGTTTTCCCAAGAAGGGGAATTCAGACAGCCCTGGCTAGCTTCTTCCTCTGCACCTCTGTCCATGTGGTCCCTGTCCCTCAAGACACATTGGCAGGGCTCTCTACCCCCTCACCACTAACAACACCAAGTAAGTGCCTCATCAAAGGACCCAGCTTCTCATCCCAAGGACTGTTCTTTTCTCCTCTCCTAACCACTTCAACTGCACATGAGACCTCCGTGTGTGTGTGTGTGTGTCCCACTTCTCCCTGAAAGCACAACCATTGTGGCATACGCTTTCCCCACCTTTATGTGTCATTCAGCAAGAAGTAAAACACTTCAGCAGGTGCTTGGACCTGTGTAAGTGCTTACTGAGTTGAGTCATAACCAATTACATGTATTTCCAAGGAGAAGCAATGTGGGCAGGTCTGCAGGACGTCCTGGGAAATGAAGCCCTCCCTCCATTGTTTTATTTGAAGTCAAGGTAAAAACAGTCCCAGGTAAAACCAAGGGTCAGTCCCCACCAGCCCCGGGAAAAGACTCCTGTGATCCAAACCACACTAAGTTGCCTTAGTGCTGCTCATATATCCCTTTTCCTGTCTTTGATTTATGCAAATGAATTTTGCCTTCCCAGTGACAAGTGCCTCAGCAGGAAGCCCACAACTTAGATTACTATGTTTGTATTTTATCAATATTTGGTCATTAAATTCTTGATTTTTTTTTCCCAAGAGATGCCTGTCTGAATGACCCCTTGCAAGAGCAGCAAAATTTTGCCTGAAAAGAAAAGGGCCCAAAGGGAAACAGTAAAGGTCAGGTGGCCTGCTTCTGCTATTTCCTGTGTTTCACGCACTGCACTCTGCTCCACAGGAGTTAACCATTTTTTCTCCAGCCGACTTTATGGGGAGTTTCTAGCACCATCCCACCCGCACATGAGGTGTGGAGAGGCTCAGTAACTTCTCTAAAGTCAAGTCAGCACTTAGCCACTTGGCTCTATTTGCTGCCTGGTGATCAGCTGTGTTCTGGGCTCAGAGCTGGCACAGCCAGAACAGGGTGCCAGGAAGGCTCCTCCCTGGTTCTCTAACTTCCCCAGCCTCTCACCTTCTCTTGTTTATATGCAGGGGATTTTTAACCTACCAGTTAATGGTCCACGTAGGAAAGATGTGAAATGTTGCTTGCTGAACTCAAGTTGTCAAAATGGTGACTCAGTCAAGCTGAAGGCCAAGAGAATTGATTTCTTTCCTGGGAACTAAGGGGCGAAGCCTGCTCCTAACAGCCAGCACTTACTTGCCAGTCATGGGAGTGGCTGCCACAGAAGTGGATGCCCCAGCCCCAGTCTAGCCTTTCAGGTGATGCTTGCCCACTGACAGCCTAACTGTAACCCTACAAGGTCCTTATGCTAGAGGCACCCAGCCAAGGCCACCCAGACCCTGACCCAGAGAACCTGTGTGAGGTGATAAATGTTGTTTTAAGCCGCCAAATGTGGGGGTAATCTATTACACTGAAGTTAATAACTGTTAAAACTATGTATCTGCATGTATTATCTCCTGTATTAGATTTGAGATTCCTTAAAATGATGATTCAGGAGTTCCTATTGTGGCTCAGCAGGTTAATAACCTGACATTTTGTTCATGAGGATGTGGGTTCAATCCCTGGCCTCACTCAGTGGGTTAAGGATTTGGCGTTGCTGTAGCTGCAGCATAGGTCCCAGATGCAGCTCAAATCCAGTGTTGCTGTGGCTGTGGTATAGGCCTGCAGCTGCAGCTCTGATTTGACCCCTGGCTCAGGGACTTCCACATCCCTCAGGTGCCATTATAAAAAAGAAAAAAAATAAATAAATAACAATGATTCCGATTTATCATGTCTTACCTAGGACAGTGCCTCAAACCTGATAGGTCTTCCAGAAATATTCATTGCATACATTAATGAATCACTGATTTTCTGATCAACTTCAGGACTGATTTTTTTTGTCACAGGTTTATTAAGAACCTCACTGAAGTCAGGCATTGAGCTCAGCTCTGGGACATAGCGGAGTTGGATCCCCAGAGGCCAAATGTGAGATGAGCCATCAGCATGCTCAGAGTCATCCCAGTTGAGACTGGGAGCTAGGGGCTCACTCCCCACCCCACTCCCAGCTTCCGCAGTGGAGGCTGCCTCGGGTATCTTCATTCTGCCATTTCTGGTTTGTCCTGTGAGTGGGTCTATGTACACTCCCAACATGAGAACTCAAGTGCTCAGGAAAAGACTTCCAGGCATGTGCAGCAAGCAGCTTTTGCCACGAGCTTTTGTCAAGGGCACCAGCCAGCAGGATCTGCCCTGGGACAAAGTGTAAAGGGAATGCCCATCTCAAAGGAGCCTAGATTATAGCTTAAAAAAAGAACCATTGGGAGTTCCTGCTGTGGTGCAGCAGGTTAAGGATCTGTCATTGTCTCTAAGGCATCTCAAGCTGTTGCTGAGGCACATCCACAGCCCAGCACAGTGGGTTAAGGATCTGGCATTGCTCCTGTTGTGGCATAGGTAGAAGCCGTGGCTCGTCTTCGAACCCTGGCCCAGGAACTTCCACATGCTGCAGGTGTGGCCAAAAAAATAAAATTAAAAATTAAAAAAACTAAAAAGAACCATAATTGTAATAACCTATTAGAGGGAAATAATAAAAGTAAGTTGCTAGAGCTCTGAGTGCTCTCACTGCCTAGGGGGCTGTGGAAGGCTTCATAAGGAAGTGACCTTTAAACCAGTCATGGAGAATTTGCCAGGAGGACAAATGGGGGAGGGTACGCTAGAGGAGGGCGCAGCACGTCCAAAGCCATGCAAGCCTGAGCACACACTATGTGTCAGGGAATATGCCCTGCATCTCAGCTGTGAGGGACTCAGCAAGAAAGAATATGCCTGCTTGCAAGTGAGGCTGCTTTAGCCATGGAGGGATTTCCTGGTGGCAGAAGTGTTGCTGCTGGCTGGAACCTGACCCTTCTTTGAAGTTTAGAGTCTATATTCCATTTTTTTTTTTTTTTTTTTTTTGGCCACCTCGAGGCATATGCAGTTCCTGGGCCAGGAATCAAATCTAAGCCTGAGCCAGAGTTGCAGCCTACTTTGCAACTGCAGCACCACCAGATCCTTATCCCACTGTGAACCCAGGTCCCTGCTGCTACAGAGACACTATTGTCCCATTGTGCCACGGTAGGAACTCCTAGAGTACATATCCCTAACACTTCCAATTGTCCCCAAATTTCCAACATTTCCAGCACGCCCAATATCACCCAAATTACCAACCTTCTCAACACCAATATTCCCAACATTTCTTTTTTTATTTTTGCTTTTTAGGGCTTCACTCGTAGCATATGGAAGTTCCCAAGATAGGGGTCAAATCAGAGCTTCAGCTGCCAGCCTGCACCACAGCCACGGCAACGCCAGATCTGAGCCACAACTTTGACCTACATTGCAGCTTCTGGCAACACTGGATCCTTAACCCACTGAGTGAGGCCAGGGAGTGAACCCACATCCTCATGGTTACTAGTTGTGTTCTTACCTGCTGAGCCACAACAGGAACTCCCCAACATTCTGGACATTCCCCAGATTCCCAGTAAACAATACCAACTTTCCTAACCACCTCCCAGGAAGCATCATGAACCCGAATAAGGCCTGGCTTCTGACAGTGAATACACGAGGGGACAACCCCTGCTGGGACAAGCAAGGACTGGGGTCTTTCTTGTTTGCTTTTGTGACTGCTGAGCAACTCAAACGCTTGCCTATTATTTGGAGGCTCTTATAGTCTGAATATTTACATCCCAGAAGAATTCATATACTGAAACCCTAACCCCCAATGTGATAGTGTTAGGAGATGGGGTCTTTGGGAGGTGATTAGGTTTAGATGAGGCTTTGAAAGTGAGGCCCCACGATGGATTAGTGTCCTTATGAAGAGACACTGGAGAGCTTGCTTTCTCTCTGCCACATGAGGAATAAAAAGGTGGCCATCTGAAAGCCAGGAAGCAGGCCCTCACCAGAACCTGACTGCTGGCACTCTGACTTGGCCTCCCAGCCTCCAGAGTGTAAGAAACAAATGTCTGTTATTTAAGTCAGCCAGTGTGTATCAGAGACTGTCATGGCTGCCCAAGCTGAACAAGACAGACTCGACTTTAAGAGGCAGGGACTTGCCTTCAATCGCAGAAGCCAGGAAGATTCAGATACACCTGTTCATTCACCCCCAAAAGCTGGAGCTGGGACTGTGATCTGGGCCAGGCACATGGAATGTGGGTCTGCAGAGAACATAAAAGTTTCAGGGAGAGTTTGGAGGTGACACTGGCACCTGGGGACCTGAAACATCATCTTGCCCTCCCTGCTAGAGTGGGGACACCAGGGAGTCAGATAGTCAAGGGAGACCTAGTCCAGGTCTCTCATGGAGGTATGTAGGAATCAAGTGACAGAGACATGCCAAGTGACCAAGACACTGTCATCATTCAGGCCAATTCAGTATTTTTTTTTTTTCAGTATTGGTGTCTGTGGCCTTCTTAAAAGGGATCTCTTTTTATATAGCTGAGTGGATTTGCTCTAACCCAGTTCTTCTTTTTTTGTTTTGCTGGTTCTTCTTAACTAAACATTTGCTTTCACAGAACTTTCTCAGCCTCCACACTCATGCCAAGATGCACACCAAAGGGAGTGAATTGCTATTATCTTTCCTTTAGATGAGATCATTCCTTTTCTGGGGTTTTACTGGTTACAGAAGAAGAAACTTGTTATCAATATTATTGTGATTTGACGTCTGTTCATTTATTATTTTAGTTTATGTTTTTGTCCTAGGAATAAAAAGTGTCGTCAATTTTATGTGCCTTTGTTTTTTGGGTTTTTTTTTTTTTTTGGAGGTTCCATGGTAGTAAAAGATTCACTTAATAATGACTTTTACCGTTTTCCAATCACAAGTAGGATTGTATCTATTTGTACTTTAAAGCCTTGGCAATAAAGCTTTCACCCAACTATATCTCTATTTTTTACATGCTTAAAATTTGCTCTAAAGGCTAAATAAAATAGAGTAGCGGGGCATGACTGTCAAGTTTTCAAGAAGTGGAGCTTGTTTTTGCCAAATTATAAAATAAAAATAAATTGAATACCACCAAATTTAAAAGTTTTGCTCTTCGAAGTTAATTATTAAGAAAATAAAAGGCAAGCCATAGCTTAAGAGAAAATATTTGCAATGAGCCTATCAGACAAAGGATCTGTGTTCAGAAAACTGAGTCTTACAAAACAATAACAAAAGACAAATAGTAATAAAGTAAGGAAAATATGTGAACAGATATTTCATAAGTACAGAAATACAAATAACCAGTATGTACATGAAAATGTGCCTAACAGTGTTAGTTTTCGGGGAAATGCAAAAACCATACTAATTTGCCACTCTAAGACCATTAGAATCAGTAAAAAACAAAAACTAACACTGACCTTATCAAGCATTATAAGAATATGAATAAACTGGGATACTCATGTTGTACTGGAGGGAATATAAAATGATACAACTCCTTTGGAAAACAATTCAGTTATTTCCTAAAAATTTAAATGTACATCTACCATATAAACCAATTCTTTACTTCTGCTTATTTATCCAAGAGCAATCAAGAGTGTATGCCCACAGAAAGACTTGTAGACAAATACATATAGCATTTTTGTAATAGCCAATTTCTGGAAACAACTAGTAAGCCCAACAACAAGTAAATGAGTAAAAACAAATTGTGGCATAGCCACGGAATAGAATAGTAGTCAACAATTTATGAAGCATGAATGAATCTCAAAATAATTGTGAGTGAAAAAGCAGGTAAAAATGTATAGTGTACAATACACACACACACACAGACACACACACACACACACACATAATAAAATGCAAACTAATACATAGTGACTGAATGAAATTAGGAGTTGTATAGGGATAGTACTGAAGGAGAAATTTAGGGGATAATGGAAAATTTTATTGTCTTGTTCATGATAGTGCTTTCATGAATATGCATATATCAGAACTGATGAAACTTTTTCACCTTAATTTTCTGTATTTTAGTACACTTCAATTACTCCTCAATAAGAAAACAAAATATACTCCTGAAAATTACACAAAGGCCTCCCCGTTGTCAAAGCCAGAACAATTGGGAAATACAATAAAATAGTTTTAGATTACAGCCCAATGTATAAAATCAATATCCATGTGTCCATACAGATATAAAAGTGATTGAATAGATGAATTAATGTGAGATACGAAGAAAATATTCAGTGTAGAAGAATTCTAAATAATTTATGTAGATACCCTACTCTCAAGGAGAAGCATATTTCCCAAGGTGTAGGCTGCACATAGTCAACTTCTTCCAAAAAGTACAGTAAAGAGAGGGATAAAAAAGAGTAATTTTAGTGGAGAAACCTCACAAACACTATCTCAATCAAATGGTCAAGGTCAACATCAACAGTGATAAATCATCATGATATACCCTTTAATATGATGAGAGTGGCACATCACCTCTGTCCTTGTCCTCCTAAAAATCCATAATCCCAGTCTAATCATGAGGGGGAAAAATCAGACAAGTTCCAAAAAAGGGGCATCCTACAAAATGCTTAATGATGATTTTTGTACACCTACAATTGTAATAAAATTCATTAAGTAATAAAAAAATCAGTGTACAAAAAAAAAATACTAGAACTCATCAATGAATCTGGTAAAGTTTCAGGATACCAGATTAATGCACAGAAATCTTTTGCGTATTTATATACTAATACCACACTATCATAAATAAAAAGAAATTTTGTTCTTAAAAATAAAAAGAATTATTTTCTAAAATAATACCACTTACAATTGCATCAAAAAGAAAAACAAAATACCCAGGAATAATCTAACTAAAGAGGTAAAGGACCTGTACTTGGAAAACTATAAGACACTGATGAACAAAATTGAAGATGGCACAGATGGGAAGGCATGCTGTGTTCATGGATTGGAAGAATTAATATTGTTAAAGTGTCCAAACTACTCAAGGCACTACAGATTCAGTGCAATCCCTATCAAAATATCAATGGGATTTTTCACAGAACTGAAACAAATAATCTAAAATTTCTATGGAAACAGTAAAGATCTTGAATAGTGCAAACAATCTTGCAAAAGAAGAACGAAGCTGGAGGTATCACATGCCCTGACTTCAAACTATACTGCAATGCTACAGTCATCAAAACAGTATGGTACCAGCACAAGAACAGAAACATAGATCAATGGAACAGAAAAGAGAGCCCTAAAATGAACCCACACTTATATGGGAAATTAATCTATGACAAAAGAGGTAAAAATATGCAATGGGGAAAAGACAGGATCTTCAAAAAATGGTGTTGGGAAAACTAGACAGCTATAAGCAAAAGAATCAAGTGGACTACTCTCTCATACCATGCACAAAAATAAATTCAAAATGAATTAAAGACCTGAATGTAAGATCTGAAACCACAAAACTTCTAGAAGAAACTATAGGCAGTAAACTCTTTGACATCAGTCTTAATAATATGCTTTTGGACATGTCACCTTAGGCAAGGGAAAAAAAAGGAAAAAAATAAAAATAAAAAGTAATGGGACCTCAACCAACAAAAAATTCCTGCTCAGCAAAGGAAACAATTCCCAAAATGTAAAGGTAGCTGACTGAAGGGGTGAAGATATTTCCAAATAGTATATCTGATAAGGGATTCATCTCCAAAATATACAAAGAACTCATAAAACTCAACATCAAAAAAAAAAAAGAATTTAAAAAATGGGCAGAGGATCCAAATAGACACTATTTCCAAAGAAGAAGGTACATAAAAAGATACTCCACATCACTAATCATCAGGGAAGTACAGATCAAAACAATCAAATATCACCTCCCACATGTCACAATGGCTGTTGTCCAAAAGACAACAAATAACAAGTGTTAGTGAGGATGTGGAGAAAAGGGAACGCTTGTGCACTGCAGATGGGAATGTAAATTGGTGCAGCTACTGTGGAGAACAGTATAGAGGCTCCTCAAAAAATTAAAAATAGAACTACTATGTGATTCAGCAATTGCACTCCTGCGTATTTATCTGAAGAAAACAAAAACACTAATAGACAAGATATATGTACCCATGTGTTCACTGCAGCATTATTTACAATACCTAGGATATGGAAGCAACACAGCAGATGAATGGATAAAGATTTCTCTCCATCTCTCTCTCTCTCTCTCTCTCTCTCTCTCTCCCTCTCTTCTCTCTCTCTCTCTCTCTCTCTCTCTCTCTCTCACACACACACACACACACACACACACACACACACACACGTTACTCAGTCATAAAAGAAAGAATGCCATGGATGGAGCTGGAGGGTATTATACTAAGTGAAATAAGTGAGAAGAAGAAAGACAAATACTGTATAATTCACTTTTATGTGGAATCTAAAAACAACACAAATGAACAAACAACAGAATAGAAACAGAATTATAAATACAGAGAAGAAATAGGTGGTTGTCAAAGGAGAAGGTTGGGGGAGTAAAGTAACAGGAGAGGACGATTAAGAGGTAGAAACTCCAGTTGCAAAACAAATGAGTCACAGGTATGAAAAGTACAGTGTGGGGAACATAGTCAAGATCTGTGTAATATCTTTGTGTGGTGACATATCATAATGAACCTTATCATGATGATCATTTTGAAATGTATAGAATATGAAATCACTGTGCTGTGTAACAGGAACTAGTACAGTTGTTGGTCACTTTTACCTCAAAAACAAACAAACTCATAAAGATCATATTTGTGGTTGCCAGAGGCGGGGGTGGAAACTGGGTGAAGGCAGTCAAAAGACACAAACTTCCAATTATAAGGTAAATAAGTACTAGGGATGCAATGCACAGCATGAAAATATAATTAATGTTGTTGTATGTTGTACATTAAAGTTGTTATCCTACAAATCTCATCATGAGGATGTTGTAGGAGAGAGTAAATCCTACAAATTCTCATCACAAAGAATTTTTTCCCATTTCTTTAATTTTGTATCTATAAGAGATGAACTCACATATACTCTATATGAGTTCACTAAACTTAGTGTGAAATTCATCCCATGATGTATATAAGTTTAGTGTTGTGCCAATTTCTGCTGTACGGCCATACACATATATTCTTTTTTTCATAGTATCTTCCAACATGTTCACTTTAAACTTATATAGAACCGTATGACATTTATATCTTAAAAAAACTAAAGGAAAAGTATAAAAATAAAATTAAAAAATAAAGAAGCATTGATGAGAAAGCTAAAAATGTCATAAATTATTATAATATATACAGAAAAAACACATGACAATATTTTATGACTATGATAAAATATTACCACCAAAGTAAAAATAAAAAGAATCCTTTCCAATTTAACAAGAGCCATCTACAAAAAACCTGCAGTCGACATCACATATATTGACAAGAGAAAAGAATGTTGCCTTCATAAAGGCTGGAAAAAGGCAAAATATATGCTCACCACTTCAATTCAATATCATACTGGATGTCCAAGTTAGAGAATTAAGGCAAGAAAAAAAAATAAAACCATAATTAGCAGAAATTAAAAAGAAAAACCACCTTTATTCACAGATGATATGATCACCCTTGTAGAAAATCCTAAGGAACCCATAACAAGAAAAACAAAATCTGTGTGAATTTAACAAGGTTGAAATAGACAAAGTCAATATACAAAATTAAGTGTATTCTTTTTTTAATATGTATTTTTTATTTTGGCCACAACCATGGCATGTGGAAGTTTCTGGGTCAGGGATCAAACCTGAGCCACAGCAGCGACAATGCCAAATTCTTAACCACTAGGTCACCAGAGAACTCCTCAGATGTATCCTCCATACAAGCAAAACCCAGTTGGAAAATTACATACCATTCACAATAGGAGGAACAGTTAGAGATAAATCCTTACAGATAAATTTAACAAAATATGTAGAAGATGTATACACTGGGAGTTCCTGTCACGGCTCAGCAGTAATGAAGAAGGAAGTGTGGCCTCTATTCATCCAGAATAATCTGAACAAAATGCAATTGTTTCTTACTAAATGGTTTAGGTAATGTCCTTATTAAACCATCTGGGACTTTTTTTTGGGTTAACTTATTTGCATAGCTTTTTGTTGTGGTATAATCTACAGATAGCACAAATACTGTACTGGTTCATACATGTATGGTTCAATAAGCCTTGCCAAATGTATACATCCATTTAGCTACACTCCTATCAAGATGTATAATATTTTTTTCACTCTGGAAATTTCATTCCATGTACTTAGTGGAGTGCAGTTTCTACCACCTTGGAAATTAGGCTAGATTATGCTAGTTTGCCAGCCTGTGGCAATCTCACTGATAGGAAACAGGGCAATGTATCATCCAGCCTTATTCAGTTCCCTCCCTCTCATCTCTTGCTACTGCTATCAGTTGGCCAAACCCAGCTGGATGCCAGAGAGAAAGGAAGTCTTTGACACAGCTGGGCTCCACAGGCACAGGGCAGCACATGGAAACATGAAGGGGACTTAGACGGGCAAACAGAAGAACCCACCAAAGAAGCAGACAGATTTTAAGCGGGCTGAATTCTTAGAAAACCAGGCACCTAGACTAAAAGTTCTTTCAACTGTCCAAGGCTTGAAGCAAACACTGGGTCCCCAAGCTGTCTAGAAGTCTGTTCAGCCACCAAAGAGGGAACGCGGTCCCATGTCCAATGTTTCAGACATGGCTAGGTTGATAAAGGAACAGAAAGAAACTGATAAAGGATGGATATGGGGACACTGAAAACGGGAGAGACTCTTCTCCCAATGGCCAAGTCGGAGCCTTCTCTGTGGTCAATTCCCATGCTTGGAGTAGTTGACCCTTATAAGTCTTTCAAGGCAGATTTCAGAATTGCCTTGGGCTGTACGTAATTACCATGCAGGTGTTTGGGTTGTCCTTCCTGGGGAGGGCACACATGTGCTCTTCTGTGTGTAGGAAGAAGACAGAACTGAGTATTTTGTGACAGAAGAGTGGCTTGCATTAGGGATTAGGGCTGTCCACATGGGTAGTATTGCACCTTCCTAGCCTCTTTGGATTTGGGCATGGCCATGTTACTTGCCTCAGTCATGCATGTAGATGCCATTATCCTAAATAAAATACCAGTAAGAGATCTAAAAGTGTATAGGTTAACAGCAGAAAAAAAGTACTACATATTAAAGGAGAAAAATGACTTCAAGGAATGCAGAAACACTAATTTTTTTTAATGTCGACATCAGAAAGCAGAGCAGGGCGTGCCTGCTGTGGCTCAGTAGTAACGAATCTGACTAGTATCCATGAGGATGTAGGTTGGATCCCTGGCCTCTCTCACTGGGTTAAGGATCTGGCATTGCCGTGAGTTGTGGTGTAGGCTGCATACATGACTCAGAGGGTCTGGTGTTGCTGTGGCTGTGGTATAGGCTGATTCGACCCCTAGCCTGGGAATATCCCTATGCCACATGTGTGGCCTTAAAAATCAAAAAGAAAAAAAAAAGGAAAAAGAAAAAGAAAGCAGAGCTGTGGTTGCCTGGGAAGAGAAGGGATGCGTTGGGAGGAGCATGAAGAGGCCACCAGGAAATTTGGGGATGATGGAAATATTCATCACCTTGATAGTGGCAATAGGGTCTTGAGTACATACGGTGTCAAATTTTATCAAATTGTACTCTTTAAGTATGTTCAATTCCGTTTTTTTATGACAATCATACCTCATTAAGACTTTTTATTTATTTTTATTTTATTTTATGTTTTTGCTTTTTAGGGCATCACCCATGGCATATGCAGATTCCCAGGCTAGGGGCTGAATTGGAGCTACAGCTGTCGGCCTAGGTCACAGCCACAGCAAGGCCAGATCTGAGCTGCGTCTGCAACCTACACCACAGCTCACGGGAACACGGAATCCTTAACCCACTGAGCAAGGCCATGGATTGAGTCCACAACCTCACGGTTCCTAGTCACAATTCACTTCCGCTGTGCCACGATGGGAACTCCAGACTGTTTTTAGAAAGTCATGCAGGGAGTTCCTATCGTGGTTTAATGGATTAGGAACCAAACATAGTGTCCTTGAGGATGTGGGTTTGATCCCTGGCCTTGCTTAGTGGGTTAAGGTTTCAGTGTTGCCATGGCTGTGGTTTAGGCCTGCAATTGCAGCTCCAATTCAGCCCCTAGCCCAGGAACTTCCATATGCCCCAGGTGTGGCCCTAAAAAAAAAAATGGTCATGCATAATAAACACTCTTAGTCAAAAAGAAATAGAAGGGATTTACCTTGAACTGTAGGCCAACTTTGTCCTTCTTTTACCTTTCCTTCACTTCCTAACACAGTTTCTGAAGCTTCACTAGGCTATTATCTCTTGATGGTTTGTCTCCATCCTCTTTTTTTTTTTTGGACAAACCTGCAGCAAGCAGAAGTTCCAGGGACAGGGATCAAACCTGTGATGCAGCAATGACCTGAACCATAACAGGTACAATGCCAGGTGCTTAACCCACTAGGCCACCAGGGAACTCCTGTCTCTATCCTTTTTGACACTGATTTTATTTATTTATTTATTTATTCATTTATTTATTTTTATGCCTGTACCCACAGCATATGGAAGTTCCCAGGCCAGGGATCAAATCTGAACTACAGTTGAGACTTGCTGCACAAATGCCAGATCCTTCGACCATTGTGCCGGGCTGGGATTGAACCTGTACCTCCACAGTGACCCAAGCTGCTGCAGTCAGATTCTTAACTCAGTGGACCACAGAGGGAATTCCAGTTTTGGTTTAGTTTTGACACATGTATTTTTGCAACATCATACTTAATGGTGAGAAACTGAATGTTTCCTCCTAAAATCAAGAACAAGGCAAGGATGCCCTCTTTTATCATTCCTAGTCCACATAATACTGAAAGTTCTAGCTAGATCAATAAGATAAGAAAATGTATACAGATTGCAAATAAATAAAATTTTTTCTATTATTAGATTACAATATTCTAGTAGAAAATTCTAAGGACCCCCCCAAAATATTCCTGAAGCAAGTATAGCCAGGTTGCAAGATACAAAGTTAATATACAAAAGCCATCTGCACTCCTATATTCCAGCAACGAACAATTGCAATTAGAAATTAAAAAGCAATATCATTTACAATGGCTCCATAAAATAAAATATTTACATGTAACTCTAACAAAATATGTATGGGATTTTATATAGAAACATGCTAAACATTTCTGAACAATTCAAAGACAATCTAAATAAATGGAGAGCTATTTAATGTTCATGGATTGGATGACTCAATACTGTTAATATGTCACTTCTTCCAAGCTTGATCTACAGATTCAATGGAACCCCAATCAAAATCCAAGCAAGCTATTCTGTAGTGATTTACAAACTGATTATAAAGTTTATATGAAAAAGCAGAACTAGAATAGCAAACATAACACACAAAAAAGAAAAAAACAAAGGCGAATGCTACCCCACTTCAAAACTTACTGCAAAGCTATAGTCATCAACACAACGTGATAGTATTGGTGAAAGAATGGATAAATGGATCAGTGCCACAGACTAGACCAATACAAATACAGTCAACTTTGACAAAGGAGCAACGGCAATTCAACAGGAAAAGAATCTTTTTTTTTCAACAAACAATGCTGGAACAAGTGAACATCCACATGCAAAAAAAAATAAAAATATTGACGCACACAAAACTTACACCAAAATTAAGTAAAAATGGATCACGGATTTAACTGTAAAATGTAAAACTATAAAACTTCAAATAGAAAGCATGAACTTAAACCTATGTGATTTTGGGTTTGGTGATATTTTTATATATAATACTAAAAGTATGATTCTAAGAGAAAAAAGCATGACAAGGTAGACTTTATTAAATTTAAAAACTTCTGGTCAAAGACACTGTCAAGAGAACAAAAGGAGTGGCCTCATATTCGTAAATATTTCCACACATATTATATAAAGTACTTCTATCCAAAATATACAAAGAATGCTTAAAACTCAACAAGGAAAAAAATTTTAAATGGACATAAGATATGGACAAACATCTCACCAAAGAAGATACACAAATAGCACATAGGCAAATGAAATGATGCCCAACATCATTTTTCATTAAAGAATTAAAAATTAAAGCAACAATTAAATCTCTCCAGAACCATGAGAATGGCCAACATATAGCAAATACCAAGCGCTGGCAAGAATACAGGAAAGTGGGGCTCACACATTGCTAGTGGTTATGAAAATGGTGCAGGCACTCTGGAAAACTTTTTAGAGTTCCCATAACATTAAACAAGTTTACCAAAATTTAAACTGGAAACCTTCAATGGATGAATAAACAAAGTGTGGTACAAGTAGTGGGACAGTATCCAATAATAAAAAAACATTTTTGATACACAACATAGGTGAATCTCAAAGGCATAATCGTGAATGAAAAAAAGTCAGTTTCAAAATGTTGCATATTGCATAATCCTATGTATACAACATTCTCAAAAAGACATCTACAGCAATGGAGATTATATCAGTGTTTGCCCTATGTCAGAACGTATTAGGGTTTGGGGAGGGTGTGGCTATGAAAGGTCAACAGGAGGGAGTTCTCTGGTTGATGTATCCTAATGGTGCTGGTGGTTACAGGTTTGAAAACTCACAGGGCTGCATAACCACCCCCCCAAAAAAGTCAGTTTTACCATATATCAATTTAAGAGGGCAAATAAATTATTAAACATAATATGTATTTAGTAATTTATATAAATTGCTGAACATGTTTATGTGCGTGTATATGAACATACACATGCACATTATATACATATATGCGTGTGCATATATGTATATGTTTAAAGTCAAGCAAGAAGTCCTCAACTAAGAATGACACAATTGTCAAAAAACGCATGAGGATGGTAATTAGTAAACAGTAATACAACGCATTATTTGGAAGCAGGGGGAGTGGTTACACCCAGAGGGTGATGTGAGAGCGGGCAGAAAGAAAGTAGTGGGTAGGCTTTGGTATCAGCGAGAAGGGCCATCCGAAGTGGTGTGAAAAAGTATTAAGAGGCAGGCAAGAAACCAGAAAGGTCAGGGAGCCAGTTTAAGAGGCAGAAGGACGAACTTCAGATTAGAAATGATGCCTTGGCCCGGAAGCAGGGTTTGGGAATAGAGCTGATGAAATGGATAGGAGAAAGTTTGCGATGCTTAGGAAGAAAAGCGTGAGCAGGAAGAAATGATAAAGGTGGGTGCAGACAGTGCGGGGCAGGGAGATTGGCAAAGGGAGAATGAAAACAACCAGCTTTCTGTCAGCTCCTGGAGGGAGGTACCTAGAGGCACCTGGAAGGGCGAGTGCAGGAGCGTGGGAGGGCAGGCGCAGGGACACAGACAACTGGGGGGGCCCAGAGCTTTCTCCCGAGTCCAGGACCACGGTGCGGAGGGCAGCCGCGAGCTCACGCGCTCAGAACAGGTCGGTGGGGCGGGGCGCGCGCATGTCCTCGGGAGGCGGGGGCGGGGCGCAGCTGCGGCCGGTGACGTCAGGGGGCGCGCGCGGCGGCTGCGGGCGGAGCCGGGAGGCGGGCGCTGCGCGCGGCCGCGGGCGGAGCGGAGGGGCGCGAGGGGCGGAGCGGAGCGCGGGAGGAGGCGGGGGAGGAGAGGGCCCCGGACCGCGAGCGGCAGCTGGGAGGGGGCCGCGGAACCTGAGCGCCAGCAAACAGCTGATGCGATTTTCCTTTAAAGAGAGAGAAAATGGAAGTCGGGTAGCGGCGGCTGCGGAGCTGCGGACTGGCGGAGCGGAGCGGCGCGGCAGGTGAGACGGCGCTGGCCGCGGTGCTGCCGGCGGCGGTGGGGCTGGGGCCGCGGGCCCGGCAGGTGCGCGGTCCGAGCGTGGCGCCGGGTGCCTCAGCGGCTTCGCGGCGAACCAGGTGGCCACAGGGCCAGGCTGCCTCGGGGCCAGGGTGCGGGGACACGGTGGTCGCGGGCCCCGCGCGGAGCTCGCCAGCGAGTCTGCATTGCGGGCTCGGCTCTTGAGTCCGCGGGCGCCACGGCCACCGGCTTCGGCCCGGCGCCGCGCGCGTCTCCCCGGCAGGGCGCGGCGCTCACGCCGGGTCGCAGAAGGTGTCTCCTCCGGGCCCCTAAGCTGTCTGCACTGGATCGTGATGCTAGGTGCGGGGGCACCGGTCCCCCGGTCCGGGTGCGCGCGCCGGGGTCCCGGGGCGCCGGCAGACTCCCAGGCATAGCCGGGCAGCAGCGCGTGAGGCCGCCAGTCGGTGCCCGGGCTGTGGCTGCGTGGGCCATCGCGGCCCGATGCGCCGCTCGCTCTTTACATTGGATCTGGCTGGACAGCAGAGGAACGGTTAATGCAATTTGTCTGTGAACCCGGAGGCCTTCCCCAGTATCTTCCCACTGGAGGGGGGAATGTTGCATCTGCTGTGCTTTAAGTGCTCCTTTAAATTTGGGAGATGTCAGTGATGTCATCATTAACAAAAACTTTCCTTCATTGGACACCACCGCTCAAGTGCACCCTCCTCCCGTGCAGCTATTGCAGCCCTTTGAGAATCTTTGCAACAAAATGGATTTGCCTTTGCTCTCGAAACTTGTCAGCTTTATATGGTGAAAACAGTTTTTATTTTTATTTCTTGGCTTGAGAATGAATAGATTTGAGAGTGGCTGAAGGGAAACTTGTTAGATCCCCCACGGTTCTGGGAATCACTTCATCTGCATCACATGCATCCAGGGGAAAGTCATGCATGACCCTTCAGTGGTTACAGCGTGGCTGTAATCTTTATAAATGAAAGTGAGCCACGAGATGAAAAATTAAGATATCGTTATGTTCAAGGGGACAGGTGATGTTTTCAGGAAAAGGTAGACAGTATGGTCTAGATCTTCACAGGCCTTGATTGCTTCAGGGAGATGTGCAGATCTTCCTCTTCCTCACCCCCTTCACCTGGCCCACCAGGATGGGTCTGGGAGTCACCTTCCCTGCAGAAAGTGGTGACAGCTTCTCTGGGGCCC
The DNA here is from genome assembly GCA_004024745.2 of Catagonus wagneri. Lineage (NCBI taxonomy): Eukaryota > Metazoa > Chordata > Mammalia > Artiodactyla > Tayassuidae > Catagonus > Catagonus wagneri. The sequence continues at coordinate 15,588,768 of PVHT021183530.1, read as the reverse complement.
TCCATGCCTTTCCATTCCTTACCACAGCAGGTCTGGGGCCGACAAGCCTCCAAGGCCAATTCAACACCCGAAGAGGGTTGACAGCGTGCAGAGTCTGAGACCAACCTGCATGGCACAGAAAGCTCTGAAATAATTTCCCCCCTTAGTGCGAACATCCTGCCATAATCATTGTGTATGAGAGAGTTGCATTAGTACTGACTGTTACGGGAACAAAAGTAAGCAAGTTCCCAAGACAGTTGCACATCTACTCAAGACTGTCATATCAAAAGGATATTCATTGAGGGACAACAAATATTGACATTTGTGAATTCAATAATTAATGAATTCTCCTCATTGGTTCAAATAAGTATGCCTTAAATTATTAGTGTGATGATATTGAGTCTGTCAAGAATTTAATACCACGGGGCCCGTAGAAGTTTGAGTCTGTTCAGGAAGGTGAAGCCTTCAAACCCTGGATTGATGGGAAGAAACCTTTGGCCTTGACATTCAGGGTGGTGGCAGTGATAGCGTCTTGCCACATATAGGTCTCAACCTGAATCCTCTGTGGCAGTTGTCACCTTAGGAAGTAACTGGAGGCCCTCAGCCCTGGTGAAGATGAGGGCTAGTGTCTCCAAAAAGCTGAACTGTCTGTTCTGCCCTTATGGAGAGGGGGAGGGGCACGTCCGTCTGAAGCAGCAGTGTGTGCCTGGCCTCTCACCTCCTGAAGATGCCAGATTTATTCACGGTGGCAAGGCTGAGTGTGACAGGAATGTGTCTTTTCGGTGGCTTTGCCCCTGTTGCATACAGTCGCTGTAGAACTTGACCTAAGTCACGGCTGAGATTTTTCTATAATGAAAGTAGTCTCAATAGTACGACAATTGGATTTTGAGCCTCTGAGCTATGAACTCTTTAAAACTGAGTCTGCGAAACCACTCTGGCCACAGATCCATTTTTTTTTTTCACCTAGAGGCTTGTGAAAATATTCACCGTCATGTTTTTGATTTAACTCACTGTAGTACTTGTTAAAATACAAATACAAGTACTTCCACTAAATCTTGAGGTATTAGCCACTTGTTCCCTAAAAATTTCAAATGCCATCACTTGACAGCCTCTTCAGTCCCCCTTTGTGGTTAGAGTATCATATCTTCCTATTCTAAGAAGCCAAAACTGCCTTGGCTTTTCTTCTTCCCTTTGGATCTTAAGGTCGTTTAAATTCCTGTCTCAGGCCCAGAGAATAAAGGCTGAGTCAGCTCCTGAGGGGCCAGCAGGGGGCGTGCTAAATGCATTGTGGTGGATCTCCTCCTGAGCCACCTTGGGAAAGGATGGAGAGTCCCCAAACTGGGTGTGTGTGCACGCCTGTGCACCCGCCTGCCGACCAAGGGCTGGAAACCCAAGGAAGGACATACTTTGAATGGCCTGAGAATGTGGACCTCGTTCCATGGGGCAGGGAGATGGCTTTAATGGCTCTGTGTCTTTGGAGAATGATGGTTGGTCCTAGTCTGAAGGTTCAGGGCCTGCGCAGACTGCAGAAGGGAGAGCGTTAGCTGGAGGCGGAGTGACTTGGCCTCCTGGAACTCCCCGCCTGCATCTTGGTCCTGGCAAGGGCAGAATGGTGCCAGCTAGGCCAGCCAGTGGAAATGCCCCCCTCCCCCCAATCATGTTTTCTCCTGGGTTTGACAGCTATTGATTTAAACCCTGGGACTCTGTCAGTGGCACCTCCCAGGGTGGTTATTTGCCTGCCTTGCCAGGGTTATTGGCTTCAGGTTTCTCTGATGGTGAAAAGCAAATGTTGAATCCTGTCTGTTTCTTTGCTGGAAGAAAATGAAAACAGGAGAGAAGAGGCAACTTTGTTCTCACTTAAACATGCTGAGTCTGGTTTTAAGTGTGTGCCATGTTACTCATCAGAAAGTTCCTGGTGAAACCAGAAAGGCGAATGCCTGCAGAGAGGGTCTTCTTGCCAAGCTGGGAGGGGCATGTCCCAGGGCTTAGATGACCATTGAGGCGTCTAGATGTGGTCTGAAGACCAGAGGCCCTGACATCCTCCCCAGGTTCCTCGTGGAAACACACACCTTGGATGGAATAGGTCTACTAGACAACTGTTCAAGTGCTGTGACTGGATATTTCCTTATACTACTTTTTTGTTGGCTGCACCCTTAGCATGTGGAAGTTCCTGGGCCAGGGATCAAATCTGAGCTGCAGCTGCAGCTAACGCCGACTCCTTAACCCACTGCACCAGGCCAAGGATCAAACCCTTGTCTCAGCAGTGACCTGAGCCACTGCAGAGACAATGCCAGAGCCTTTAACCTGCTGTGCCACATTGGGAACTCCTGTTTCTTTATACTTCTTATTCTGTCAGAAATGCATGTGAAATCAAACTAATGATTTCAAAGGGTCAAGTGGAAATTATTTTCCAGTTTTGTGCCTCAATTGGAGCATTTTAAGTGACTAGGGGAAATGTGCCATTTCATTAAAGGGGACACCAGATCCTTTTGGGAGCTGTCCATCCCTGAGGGCGACCACAGAGTGTCCTACTCAGAGGGAATTCTGAGAACCATAGGCCTTGGAAGGAGGCAGAACACACTGGTTCCTTTTTATGGTATATCTCACTTGAAATAATTTTGCCCTTGAACCGTGAAAGGGGAGTTTCCTTTGCCCATGGTGGACTGCCATGTCTGCCAGGCAATCTGTGTGTCAGACCAAGAATGAGATGGCATTAACACATATGAGACGGACTGGGCCCAGAAGGAGCTGCCTTTGCCACTCTTTGGGGATAAAGGTCTTTACCATTCATAGTAACAGACAGGATCCATGGGTCGGAAACAAGTTTTTAAAATTCTGAAAACGAGAGACAGGCTGATGCTGCCGGTGTTGTGGAGGTGTGTTTAGCTGTCTGGCTTGCATATGGTATCTCTTGGGGCAGGGGGTGGGTTGGCAGTGGTAAAGACTGGGTTTAGGAGGGAGTGGACCCCGCATTTCCTTCTGCAGTAGCCACGCCGGCCACCCTGGGAAGGGCATGGCTCCATTATGCTTTAGGCCACTGGTGAGAAAAGGAGAGGGTTGATCTCTCATGTCTCCAAGGCTTCATCTAGTAAAACTGCATGATCTCGCAAATCCCTAGTGCTTGCTCTTATAGATGCTCTCCACTAGCTCACATTCTGAGAAGTCAAGTGTACCTTTGTGCTAATGCGAGTTCTAAATACATATGTCTTGGTTTTAGCAGCTAAGTCTAAAGTAAATTCATTTTCTGGGTTTGAAGGATTTTGAGTCTCTTTTTGCAAAGAAGTATTTTCTGTTTGAGCTTAGTTTATTCTTACATTCTTTTCCTTATAAATGTGATGGATAGTTGATGTCCAATTGAATTTGCTTGCCTAAGGTGCTGTGTTAACTTTTATGAAATTTAAAGGGAGACCTCTGAAATTCTTTTTCTTTTCTGTTCAGTGTTTCATTCAAGTGTTTCATTAGATCACTGCAGAGTTTCACATGGTGCTAGGAATGGGTGTGAGCAGACCCACCATACCTTAGTGAGACTGTTTCTCAGTTACAATGATGAGTTTTGGGGTGTTTATCCCAATGCTCTCCCTGCCAGCTTGGGTCTTGCTACCACTGTGAAGATCCCAGCTCTGCTGCGCTGGGGCTAACACACCCAGGATTTATCAAGATCATCTCTATGATTCCATTTTAGAAATTGTCGGAGTTCCTGTCATGGCACAGTGGAAACGGATCTGACTAGGAACCATGAGGTTGTGGGTTCGATCCCTGGCCTTGTTCAGTGGGTTGAGGATCTGGCATTGCTGTGAGCTGTGGTATAGGTCATAGCCGTGGCTTGGATTCTGCGTTGCTGTGGCTGTGATATAGCTCCGATTTGACCTCTAGCCTGGGAACCTCCATATGCCCTGGGTGCAGCCCTAAAAAGCAAAAAAAGAAAAAAGAAAGAAAAGAAATTGTCTGTGACGTGGGGCTATCCTGGGTCTTAAAGGAAGCTTGGGACTGGCCTGGCACATCCAGACTTGTGGACAAGACCACACAAAAGACTGTGTCCTGGGATATCATGTGCCTCCTGCCCGACAGCCCCCCTCTACCCCCCCCACCCCAAGGTCGAATCAGTACCCCTTTATCTTGGGAGTCCAAAGGTCACTGTAACAATCCATTTCTCCACTGTTCCTCTAGTGATGATGGGAATCCTGGAGAATATATGTATTATTGAAGTATGGAGTAATACAATTAAAAAAATTGTTCAGCATCTACATTGTTAACTTTTTTCTTTTTAAAATGTATAAATTTGAATATTTGTTTTACCAGTCATTTTTTCTTTAAAAATTTTTTTTATTGAAGTATAGTTGATGTGCAATATCATCTTAGTTTCAGGTATACAGCCCTGATCATACATGTGTATAGTCTTCAGATTATCTTCCCTTATAGGTAATTACAAAATTACAGCAAAAGAACCTTTGCTGTGCAGTAGGTCCTTGTTAATTATCTGTTTTATCTACAGTTGCAGGTATATGTTAATCTCAGCTTCCTAATTTATCCCTCCCACCACCACCCTTTCCCCTATGGTAATAGCAAGATTGATTTCTATGTTTCTGAGTATCTTTCTGTTTTGGAAATAAGTTCATTTGTATCTTTTTTTTTTTTTTAGATTCCATATGTAAGTGATATCTTATAGTGTTTGTCTTTCTGACTTACTTCACTCAGTAAAATTAACTCTAGGTCCATCGGTGTTGCTGCAAATGGCATTATTTCATACTTTTTCATGACTGAGTAATATTCCATCACATATATATATATATATACCACATCTTCTTTATCCATTCCTCTGTCAACAGACACTTAGGTTGTTTCCATGTCTTGGCTATTGTGAATAGCCAATGAACAGTGCTGCCCTGAGCATTGGGGTGTTTTGCCAGTCTTTCAAATATCATGCTGTTTCTTAAAAAAAATCATCCCTGAACAGGGGAAAAAAATGGACAAATGCCAGCCAATTTGGATGGGGTGACCAGTGGTGTGACTATGGGTATAGTCCAAGGTGGCCCCCAAGGGGAAAATCTCTGCTCTGGCCCTCGTGTAGGTTTTGGGGGAGGACTGGGTGAGACCATGTTCAGTGATTTCTTCAGTTCTAAAGAACTCAGTCGTTCCAGTAAAAGACACTCACCACTGGCCCGGTTTCCCTCCCTTGTCAGTTTTGTCAGTTGATGGATTTACCCTTTGCGCTTATAACTAAAGTCCAGCTTAAAGGAACTTGCTGAAACTTTTTTTTTGGAGAGGAATAAGGAGGCCCGGGTGAGAAGGAGAGGGGACCTTCTATGGCAGTGATTCTTGTCCTTTATCCATAATTGTCGGTGAGCTCTGTGAAAACAGGATAAAGGAAGTTCCTCCAATTTGGAGAAGACTGTAGACTCCCTGGGAACTGGGCTGCATCTCCCACCTCCTGGGTGCTGTTGGGCATGTGACTAGCAGGCCCCCGAGGGCTCATTAGGTGGATCATGCAGACTACACTTTCTCACCCCTGAAGCTGATGAAAGACTAGTCTTTTACATGGACAACTGAGGGGTGAAGGAAAGGAGAGAAGAGCATTCCAAAAGTGTAGTCCTGCCAGTCCCATGCCAGTAAGGGACAGGGACTGTGGCCTGAGGCTCTCTGCCAGCATGGGTGGTCCTGGCATTGACCCCTGGGCGAGGTGTGTGGCCGGCCCCGTGTCTCACTGCTCTCCTCACCCTGAGCGAGCCCCCAGCAGGGCTTTCTGCTCTTCTTAACACTAGGGGCATCCCTTGTCATCATTGAAGGACACGGAAGTCCCTGCCTCCTCAGGGACATGCAGGCTTCTGTGGGGGAAGTGGCTTTTTCCAGCCCTGCTGCTTACCAGCTTGTGCAGAAGCTCTATGGGTGTTTCACTGGGCACTGTGGCGAGCGTATCCCGGGAGCCTGTGGCCTGGACGTGTGCGGGTGGGAGCAGATTGTAAGGTCTGACTTGTATGAGGTATGGACAGTGGACTGGGCCCTCAGGGCCATCTGGTTCCAAGTGGCCGGCAGATTCTCGGTTGTTAGGGCTGGGTGTGTGGTTAGCCTCACCTCCCCAGGGTCCCCAGAGTCGACTCCCCGCTGCCTGCCAGCGTCTCCTAAGGTTTCTCCTTCCTGAGTTGACTGACCCCATGAACATCCTGGAGGGTATAGTGTTCAGACATGCATTATCGCAGAGGACTCATAAGGCTTTGGGGACTCAGGGGAGGGGTGATGCAGGCAAGAAATTCCACTGTTTTTGTATTGAGGGTTTACCAAACGAAGATACCGTGTTGCTGCATTTTTAAAATAAAAACCTTTTTATTTTTGGCTGTGCTTGTGGAATGCAGAAACTCCCAGGCCAGGGACTGAACCTGCGCCACAGCAGTGACAACATGGGATCCTTCACCTGCTGTGCCACCTGGGAACTCCCATTGCTGCATTTAAATTAGGAGATACTGGAGTTCCCATCGTGGCTCAGTGGTTAACGAATCCGACTAGGAACCATGAGGGTGCAGGTTCGATCCCTGGCCTCGCTCAGTGGGTTAACGATCTGGCGTTGCCGTGAGCTGTGGTGTAGGTTGTAGACGCGGCTCAGATCCCGTGTTGCTGTGGCTGTGGCATAGGTCGGCGGCTACAGCTCCGATTAGACCCCTAGCCTGGGAACGTCCATATGCCACAAATGTGGCCCTAAAAAAGGCAAAAAAAAAAAAATTAGGAGATATTGTAGAGGTTGCAGACCACCACATAAAGTGATCACATGAATTCTTTGGTTTCCCAGTGCATGTAAAAGTTATGTTTACGCTATACTATAGTTTATTAAGTGTGCAATAGCATACGTCTAAAAAATATAAATGCCTTAATTTTAAAATAATTTATGGCTAAAAAATGCTAACCATCATCTGACAATACAGAGTTGCCACACACCTTCAGTTGGTAAAAAATGCAGTATCTGTGAAGCGCAGTGAAGCAAAATGCAATTAAATGGGGTCTACCTGCACTAGGCTTTGGAGTGACTGGAGGGACAGGCAGGGAACGTGGCCATGGCCGTGGAGGAGCGTCTGTGTGTGGCCCTTGCTTTCCATGGGGTAAAGGCTGGGCTGGGCCTGCTGGGGGAGAGCCTCTGGCCCAGGCCCCCACCTTGAGCACATCTCTAGGCTTCTGTTTTTGCAGGTGAGGCATAGACATATGGCTGCCTGACCTCTGATACCTCAGTTCAAGTCCATGATTCTGGGCCCAATAATTGCCTCATTCTCTCCAAGCACTGACTAATCAGGGCAAAGAAAGCCTCATTCATTGCTGGGAGAGAACAGCTAGGGGAAATTAAGCATCTTTTAAAATGCCTGATTTATGTAATTGATATCTGTTTTCTCAGGCCGAGGAGACCATGAAGCATTTTAAGAAGTATTTATACTTAGAAAAGGGTTGTATGGCCAGCATCCCTTCTTCTGACCAGAGTCTCCTTAGGTTTCTCTCTCCCAAGTTGACTGACCCCCGAGGAGGGCCTCAGTGAGAAGGCTGTACCGTGGCACTGTATTCAGAATAGGCTCTCCACGTGCATTTGTGAAATGCATTTAATAGTCCTGTGGGAATTAAAATTAGAAATTTAATTATTCTTTCTGGAATTGTGTAGCTCCCATGAGTCCAAAATGTGAGAGTTAAGAATGTGACTCATGTAATACTTGACACATTTTCAAACTTGAGCCCCCAGTTTGTACCATGCAAAAGAAACAAAGCCAGGTTATTTACCAATGTACTTTGATCTGACACAGGGCAGATGTTCCGTTCTCTGGGGAGGTATATTTTCACATTTTCCATTTTTATATGTCTACATCTATCTATATATATCTCAGACACCAGACACCTATGCTCTCAGGGAATATTGGCTACATCTGCTTGATGAGGCAAATTAGTGCACTCCAAATTTTAAAAAACCCTCCTTCCCACTTCCTCTTTCCCCGTCTGGGGTTGCAGAGGGGCCTTGAAGAAGGCAGGTCTGCATTGTCAATAGCACAGCCAGGGATGAGGGACCTCAGGGCTACACTTCCTTTGGGCCTCCCTGCACATCCCTTCAACCATGCTGCCGTCTCTGGTCCCCTGACCAGGATAGCCCCCTTGCTCCCTGCCACACCTCTGTCGTGGGTTCATTTCCCTGCTCCAGAAAGACCCCAAGGGGCTGCTGGGGCCTCCAGCCTCCCCCCAGAGCAAGATCCCCTGTCAACTGCCTCACTGTTATTTAAGTTTGGCAAGAGAGTAAGGTCTACCCAGCTTCCGCAACAGAACAGACCATGACGCTGTAATAGGCAGGTCTGCGCCAACGGTATTGAGTGGGAAAGGATGCTTTCTGGCTAAAGTACTGCTAGGAAATGTTTCCTTTTAAGTGATTAGCCTTCTCTGTCAGTGGCCCCTTTCTGTTCTCCCTCCTGCAAAAGTTGCCAGAGAAGCAACTGAGCCATTGCAGCCTTGATGAGAAAGTGGAGGTTCGCAGTTCAAGGCTGCTGTCTCAGTGAGACAGCCCTTTATGAGAGTGCAAGGTCTGAGGTCCTTCCTCTCCCCCTCCCATGCTCTGAGTGCCCCTGGGGTGCATCCTGGAGGCCAGGCGGGACCCTGGAGGGGGTGAGGGTGGGCGTCACTAAAAACGGCTGTTGATATCACATGGGCGGAGCCCAGCCAGGGTGGCTGGGAGGGGTGGGGGGGGCCCAGAACCCAGGCACATTCTTGGGGAGGAGCCCTTCACAGACCCAGCTTTGGTTTCTTCATCTAGACAGGAGGCAGTACTTTGCAAGCTGTTTAAAACTATACAAACGGAAGAAACAGTTTTGGGGAATTTACAAAAACATTTTTATTGTCGTTATTTTTCAGAAGCAAGAATAAAAACCTGGAGGAAATGTAGAAAGAGCATGCCCTTTGGAGACGTGTAGAATTTTCCCTGAAGCTGATGGATGCCCTCCAGTGGCCCACAGCCTCTTGCTGCTGGCCCGGGAGGCTAGTGCTAGACTCTTGGACTGAATGCAGGCAGTGGTCAGCTGTGATCAGACTGTGGCTTGAGGCTGTGTGCCTATTCCCTGGGGCTGTACCACATCCTCCCCACAGCTTTCCCTTTTCCCAAATCCCTGAGTGTTTCTAGGCACTTGACCCAGGTTAGGCAGTGAGTGTCTGCTGGGTGGTCCCATGCTGGGGCCACTGGTGGAGCGGGGCCACATCAGGCCCCTTCCTGGGCCACCCAGCGCCCGTGGTGTCCTGCATCTCTAACATGCTCTGCTTTCCAGGGTCAAGAGGAGAGGTTGTGGGCACCCAAGTGTCTGCAGAGGAGCTCCTGAGTGCTCAGGCCAGCTGGGGTGAGATGGTGAGACGCCGCCATCCCCAGACCCCTAGGGGCAGGGATGTGGGTGAGGCTGTGCTTTGAGGCCAGACCTGCAGAGTTCAGTTTACATGGCTCTGCCTCCTGCTCTGAGTCCCTGGCTGGGTCAGGTCATCTCCCAGCAGATGACAGTGAGTTCAGGGCCCCGCCAGCCCTCTGTGGCTTCTCTTTCAGCTCCTCGACCCTCAGGACAGAGCCCTGCCCAGCTGGGCGTTCATTCCTTTCTAGCAGGGTTGGGAAAAAAATCTGTCCCATCGATGGGGCTTTGGGGGACTTTGGAGAGAGGTCACATTACTCTGAGCCACCATTCCCAAGTCTGGAAGGAGGGCGCTTTGCCAGGTTGTTTCGAGGACCACAGAGACTGGTGGACAGGTGCTTGTGTGGATACCAGAGAGAGGCTGCCCTGGAAGCAGAGGGGCTCCTCCAGGAACTTCAGAGCACAAGCACTATGTTCCTGAGCTCCTGGGATGCTCCAGGATAGAAGGCAGCCTGGACCCTAGGAAGCTCACCAGATTTCACAGTGCATTTTCCTTTTTAGAAAACCCAAGGATTCTTGAAACCTTTGTCCGGTGTCCATCATTGACATTCTTTTTTTTTTTTTTTTTCCTGCTGCTGTGCCTGTAGCATGTGGACGAATTCCCAGTCTAGGGATAGAACCTGTGCCACAGCAGCGACCCAAGCCACAGTAGTGACAACACTAGACCACCAGGGAACTTGCTCGACGTTCGTTTTTTAGAGGCTATTGATGAGTTCACTTGACATATTAGGGGAGGGGGAGTTGAGAGGTAGGAGACCTGTGTGACTCCACTTTCCTCTTGGTGCTTTGAGTAGAAACCATTTGTTTTGGAGAAACTTTATGTAAAACATGTTCCTTGAGAAATACTGAGATCTGGAAAGACAAAATACGGAACTGGCCACATCCTGTCTCCGGCACTATAGAAAGGCCAGAAGGCAGGTGTGACTCCATCGAAATAGAGCTGTACTATATTTTACTCTTTTTCCTTTGCTTATTCATTTTTTTTTAATGAGAAAACCAGTATTTGCACTGGTTAACAGAATTTAAGCAAAACAAGAGTGTATCGTAAAATGTGAGTCATTATCTTATCCCAGGTCCCATCCCTCTCACAAGAGGCACAACTGTTAATTGCCCCAGCGTATCTTTCTAGAAATATTCTCTGGATGCCCGAGTATGTATCTTTTTTTCCCCCTCAGGTTTTAACATAATAGGAGCATACAGTGTTCTCCCATTTCTTTTTTTCTCAACTAATCATGTTGGAGGTGATTAAGTGTTTAGCCTATCAAACGTGCTATCTAAAACAAAATGTATTCACTTCAATTTTTATTTGCTAGTGAAGGATTTGCTGAATGTAAGCTAAATGTCTTCTATCTCAGAGTTCCAAGAATGTCCATTTCCTCGGCTGGGTGGGCCAACCTGTGGTAACCAACATAAGCACAATCGCCCCAGGTGACAGAGTGGCTGGCCCCTCCCAGGTGGCAGTTCCTGCAGCAGGGCTGGTCCATGAGCCAGAAGCAGTGTTCCCCGGTCCCTCCACACACAGCCATGGGTTAGTCAGGCGCTCCGGAACAAGAGGAAGTAGATTGGGAATAAGCTAGAGTCACCATTCTTGCTGTGAAGTGAGGGGAAAGCTATGAAATACATGTTTTCCAGCTGCCTTTGAGTGGTAATCATCTCAGTTCTGCTTTGAAAGATGACTCAAGTGCTTGCCCGCCCTTCTTTCCACCACCCTCCCGCCTCTCCTCCCTTATTTGTGTTACCATTCTTTACGTTGTCTAGACTCATACCATTTGCCCTCAAGTTTCCACGGTTACCTGGTCTTTGTCCTACATTTAGATGGATTCCAGTCCATTATCTGTAATTCTACAGGAATTCCTAAGGCCTTTCCTTCATTGTTAATTTTTTTTTAGCTGTTTTTTGTAAAAATTTAAATATTGGTTGTTGTCATTTTTTTTCCTTTTATTTTTAGGGCTGCACCTGCCTTAAACCTATGGAAGTTCCCAGTTCCCAGGCTGGGAGTCTAATTAGAGGTGCAGCCGCCAGCCTATGCCACAGTCACATCAACGCTGCATCCTTAACCCACTGAGTGAGGTCAAGGATCAAATCCACATCCTCATGGATATTAGTTGTGTTCATAACCAGCTGAGCCACAATGGGTACTCCTTAATTTAAGTATTGTTGATTTACAATGTTGTGTTAATTTCTGCAGTACAGCAGAGTGATTCAACTTTATACACGCGCGCGTGCGCACACACACACACACACACACACACACTCTCTCTCACACACAGTCTTTTTTTTTTTTAATATATTATTTTCCATTCTGGGTTTATCATAGGACGTTGAATATAGTTCTCTGGGCTATACAGTAGGACCTTGGTGTTTATCCCCTCCATGTATGAAAGCCTACATCTGCTAACCCCCGCCTCCCAGTCCATCCCTCCCCCAACCCCGTCCCCCCGGCAGTCACGAGTGTGTTTTCTATGTCGGTGAGTCTGTTTCTGTTTCATAGATTAGTTCATTTGTGTCATATTTTAGATTCCACATGTAAATGATATCATGTGGTATTTGTCTTTCTCTTTCTGACTGCACTTAGTACGAGACTCTTTAGTTGCATCATATTATTGCTGTGAACTAAGGCCTTTCTTTCAAGGCCTTTTTCAGTTGGAGTTCATTGTAGACTTTGTTGATTGTGAAAGGCTGCTCCCTTCCCAAATGGCTCATCACACCCAGTGGAGAATTTTTGCAAGCTTCAGAATATCTCTCACATGAACATAAAACTCTTGAGTCACAGTATTTCCTTTAAAACATTATAGAAATATCTCTGTCGTTTAGCAGTGAGCATTATTGTGGAGAAATTTGAGCTCAGCCTGTCTTCTGCCTGGATGTTCCTGTGATTCTTTCAGTTCAGTAACTTCCCCAGGCTGTTGAGGGATTCTGATCTTTCTGTATCACTTTCCTTTAAACTGAGGACAATACACTCTTGTCAGCTGACAGAGACAAGTGGCTTTATCTATGTAGTGTTTATTCTGTCTTTTATCTGTCACTTCTTTGATACACTTGACATTTTACATCCTTTGCCATTTCATTTGCTTGCCTCTTTGTTTGGTTGCTTGTGTTTATTCTATTTTGTAATGGCTTCTAATGCAGTCATCATCCATACCCCATTTATTTTCTTTTTATCTGTTTCTTCCCCAAGGTCTTCTCTTTCTGTTGATTTATAATCTCTTCTTTGATTTTAAAATATCTGTTTTAGGAGAGTATGGTGGATAGGACCAAGACCACTCGAAGACATCAATATCCCGATCTCTAGAACCTGTGAATATGTTAGGAGAATTGGAATTGAAAAAAAAAATTGATTATGGAGTGAAGATTGCTAACCAGCTGACCTTAAAGGAAGTGAGTCATCCTAGACTGTCCTGGGTGGGCCTGGTATAATAAGAGGGTCCATGAAAGTGGAAGAGGGAGGACCAGAGGCATCAGCACAAAAATGACTGGTCCTGATGTTGTTGAAGGCAGGAGGCTGCAAGCCAGCACATGTGTGTGGCCTCCATTGTGGACACCATAAGGAAGAAGGTGCTTCCTGCAGTGGCTGGAATCACGACCCCAAAGGAGTTTGTGCCCCAAACCACAGAACCTGGGAATATGTTATTTTATATGGAAAGGGTGACTTTGCAGATGTGATAGGAATGTTGAGATGGGGAGATTTGGCCTTAATTATCCAGGTGGGCCTCATGTAACCAAGAGAGGCAGGACAGTCAGAGTCAGAGCAGATGTGATGTTGGAAACAGAGGTTGAGCGATGTGGTTCCGGGAAGGGGATGGCTGGCCAAGGAACAGGGGCAGATTTCCCTCTGGAGCCTCCAGAAGTAACACCATCCTGCAGTGCCCTGACTTTAGCTGGGTGAGACCCTTTAGACTTCTGACCTCCAGAACTGTAGGATGATACACTTCTGTTGTTTAAACCTGTGTAGTGCTTTGTTTCAGGTGACTATGGTACTATGTTACTATGAGGTCCCTCACCTGTTTCCTTATGGGGCTTTCGCGGTCCCTGGTCTGCATTGGTCCTGCCCTCCTCTCCCACCCATTGCTGTTCCAGATTCCTGAGCTGGTTACTTTGTGATTTTAGTCAGTTCTTTGTTGAAGAATGGGGGTGGGGTGCACTTCATTTCAAGTTTGTGATCTGGAATACTCTTTCTCCAAGTGTATTTCCTTTGCCCAGCGGGGGGCTGCATTCCCCAGACCTTTGCATTTAAATGGGGCCTTGCTCCTGGCCTTTGTGTTTCTGTCTCGCATTTGCTGCCTGCCTCTCTCTCTGTGCAAGGCCAATTCCCCAGGTCATGGTCTATGCAGTGGCCCCATGTTCGTGGCATCCATTGCAAGCTGCCATCTCCAGGTCTGTATCTCCCCTGGAGGTCAGCAGGGGATTACTGGTGTCCAGTGTCCATTCCTGATTCTATCAGTCCAGTTCACCCAGTATTTGTGCTGCTACTGTCTGTCTACTTGATTTGTTGAAAGTGGAATGTATTTCTCTTTCAAGTTCTTTCTTTCCCTTTTCATTGTTTTGAGGGCTTTCAAAGAAAGAGGCGAGGGAGCCATTCCCTGGAAGCTGCTGTCTGGTGGATGGTTGTGTGGACGCTAGGGGATTTTACGTGTGATCTGTGGGGCGCTTCTCGTGCTTTGAGAAAGAGAAGTGGGTTACCATCTCTCATGGAGGCTGGGCGTTGTTTAGCATTTGCAACTTTGGGGTTCCCTTTCCAAGAAGTGTGTTCATTTTACTCCAGAACAATTTTTCATAGAAGCCCTTCTGTTAGATTTGACAAGCTATTGTATAAAAGATTTGGCATCCACAAGGGCCCCCAAGGCCTCTTCCTGCATAGCAACCTGGGGAAAAGAGGCAGACCAAGTGCCACACTGGACATCTGGCCTGCCCCTGCCCCATCCCAGCAGTCTTGGACTTGCTGCCTGTATCTCTGCCACCTATGTGGATTTTGGACATACATCAATAAAGCCTTGAGTGAACACTTGCTGTTTTGATCACTGATGAATATGAAATTAACACTGTAATCCTTAACCAGTAAGAGTAGCCTCCGATGCTTGCCATGTGTTTTTCTGATATTACCTGGTTTAAATTTTACAGCCAGTAAGGCAAGTGTCACTGTTCATCCCCACTTGGCTGATGAGCAGGTAGGGGGCATGCAGGATGCCGTTGTCTATCTCATGAGGCACAAGCTGCCGTCTCAAACACCAGACCTGGTCCTTTTATACCCAGGAGGTGTGCACTTACTTTGTTGGGTCAAGTTTTTTTGTTTGTTTGTTTTTTTTGCCTTTTGTCATTATAGGGCCACACCCGCGGCATATGTAGGTTCCCAGGCTAGGGGTCTAACAGAAGCTGTAGCCACTGGCCTACACCCCAGCAACAGCAACGCATGATCCGAGCCGCGTCTGCAACCTACACCACAGCTCACGGCAACGCCGGATCCTTAACCCACTGAGCAAGGGCAGGGATCGAACCCGCAGCCTCATGGTTCCTAGTCGGATTCGTTAACCACTGCGCCACGACAGGAACTCCGGGTCAAGTTGAAGCTTGTGAACTTTTTGCATCTTTTTATGAGCTCTTTGTGTGTGCAGATCTGTTGGCCCCAGATATGTTTGGAACAGCTTATTTGTGGTCATCTAAAATATTTGTTTAAATATTCAATTTTAAAGAGTTATATATTCACAACTCTCAGTTTTGCAGTTTCTCTTTCAAAGCCCATCACAACTTAAAAGTAGGAAGTCTTAAATCCTGACGAATGAGTGTTGGTAAGGATTCAGCCCCACTCAGACCCACTGTGGGCTGTCCTGTGCTTGCACAGCCCCTCCAATCTATTGCCCCTGGGGTGCCTGCCATCCAAGCAATGTAGAAAGAGGGGGGCACTGGAACTTTCTCTCTTCAGCTGCTGGGAGAGAAGTCCATTGGGCACTAAAAAGATAGTAAACTGAAGTCTCTAAATATTTTTCTTTCTCTGCCTGCCTTCTGGTTTGTGGGGTCCACGGGGTTATTGTTCCTGGGGATGAGGAAATGATGGACCATAGCTTCCGAGAGGCCAGCAGCGCCAGGCCCTGCATCCCTGTTGACAGGAGGTCAGTATACCCGAGAATCCGGTGAAATGATCACTGTACTATTGCAAATGTGCAGGAAGGATAAAATGTACCTGGTGCTGGTGAACAACCACGTCCTGGGCTCACTTGTATGACTGGAATGTGTGAGACCTTGGAGAACATAGCCTTCCTTCCTGAGCTTCTTTAGACCCCCCGGGAAGACAAGAGAATGGGGCATCCACCTGCCGCTTCCTCTGGGCCTCCCTGCCTCCGGGGATGATGCATATCTGGGATCTGTTCTGTGACATTAGCTTTTAGCTCTTCAAACATTGCCCGTTGCCACTTCCCTCCCTTCTTTCTTCTTCCAGGTTGCCATTTATTGGTCCTCTTTGTTCCACCATCCTGACTTTTCAATGATTTTCTTGCATTATTCCTTCATCTAGCACCCCATAGTGCCTTCTGGATATTTTCCTTAATGCTGTCTTCCATTGGCTAATCTGCTTTCCAGCCAAACCATTTCAAACCCGCTATAAAGACCAGCTACTTGGTTTTTGCTTTCTGTAATTATGTTACTCATTTTCATAAATTTTCTTAATGTCTTATGTCCTTACTTAGTCTTTTTATTTTTTTAATTAAAATATAGTTGATTGACAGTGTTCCTTCAATTTCTGTTGTACAGCAAAGTGACCCAGTCATACATAAATGTACGTTCTTTTTTTTTTTATGTATATAACATACTTGGTCTTTTTAAAAGGTATCATATTGTTTACTTAGGGTTTGGTAATATTTTAAAATGCTTGAATCCATCATTTAAAATAGTAGGTTATAGTCTCCGAGTAATAATTTGTTACCTGAACTTGGTGGTGGTGAGTTGGAGTTTTTTGGTATGGTCTTGTTGTTTGCTGGGTTTGCTGACCCTGTTTTTAGGGAGTTGCTGCCTTTTGTGTTTCCTCACTTGTTTGCAGCCTCATCTTTGTTTGGCTTCAGGGTAAATGCATCTGGCCAGTGAGATTACATGTACTTCTCTGTAGTCCCCAGCAGAGCTGTGAGCCTAGGATGGTGGATGTTAGCTCCTTAGATTGGTGGTTCTGAGGACAGTGGCTCTCTGAGCTGAGGATCCGCTGAGCCTTTGCCTTCCATCTGTCATGCGGCCTGCAGCAAGGGCTGTGGAAGGGCCTTTGTCTGTGGTGGGGATGCAGTCGGTATTGGGATCCAGACAGGGCAGGCCACAAGGTGTCGATCTTGTTGGCCTGTTGATTGGGTGGCTCACTCTGAAGTTGGGACCAGCTTGGAGGGTGGAACCGCTAAAGAACGGGGCAATGACCAATATGTTTGTGTGCCAAGGCCTGGCAATGCCTGAGAGCGGTTCCCTGGCAGTCTCAGCTAGAACGGCGTTGGCCACATCATGGAGTTCTGTTGGCTATACAGAGGCAAAGGACTGGCAAGCCCTTCTCACTTGAGCGGGCCACAATTTCTGGAAGCTTGCTTGTTTGCTTCTTTTTATCGTATCAACAAGATTAAAAATGCAAAGCCTTGGAGAGCTCAGGATACCTTGGGAATGCGTGCTGAGTCAGTGCAGAGGAAGGAGGAGGGCAATCCATATACTGACGACTGGAATATTCTTGAGCCTGCTATGTCAGATGCTGTCTGAGGTTTCCACTATAGAAAACTTTCTAAAAAGCAGAAAACACTTTAGAGTATCACCTCCAGCTGGGGAACCGTTACCTGACGTTCAGGATTAGACCTTGCCCCAGAGGGACCGGTCCCTTCCGCCCCCTCCTGCCAGGAACACCACATCTTGGCTGCTGGCTGCCCTGGAGGCCCAGCAGAGCCTTCCCTTCAGGAGCCAACCCCTGCCTCTCCCATAATGCCTCTTATAGCTTCCCCGATCACCACCTGTAAGCCGTGCCCGCACGTCACAGAGGGCACACGCTTCCGGGAGCTCTGCCGGTACAGGCCGGCCCAGCCACTGTCAGAGCTCTCCTTTCATCCCTGTTCTTCTGATCTGGGGACACCGTGGGGTGATTGTACTCTATTCTCTGTCACACAGGACCATTCTGACTTTCTGAACTCGAGAAGCATTGTTCCCAAGGAGTTTGTGATCCACAGCCTTCCTCCAGGAGCCTTCATCAAAGGGAAAATACAGGACAGTCTGGACCCTAGACAGAACCATGGCTGGGGGCAAGCCCAGACCACTAGGAGAGGTTGTGTGGCTCAGAGTCCAGAGACCAAGGTTCTTGGGGATTTGAATTGGGAAATATGGAAGAATCAGGCGCCTGGGAATGAGAGGAGAGGCACAGAGGGAAGGAGATGGAGAGAGGCTGGAGGTACTGCAACCAGTGGTGGTGGGTGAGCCGTGCAGAGGAGCAGACGGAGCAGCAGGGCTGCTGGGCACTGGGCAGGAGAGCCAGTCCTGCAGAGGGTGGAGCCAGCACAGGCAGAGAGGAGCAGGAGGAAGCAGCCTGGATCCCACACTTCTGAGGCTGTGGTCTGAGAACTGCCTCCTGTGTAGCCCCAGGACTGTGGGCCCCATTGTGTGCTGGAGTCCTCCGTTCCTTCCTCTCCTCCCTCCCCTCCTTCCTCTTCCCTCTCCCCCTCCCC
>PVHT021183530.1:15519640-15569731 GCA_004024745.2 Catagonus wagneri | reverse complement strand
CCTCCCCACCCCACCCCATTCCACAGAAAGAGCTACCAGTGCCCCAGGGGTCTGCTGGCCTCCGTGCCTGCACTCAGAGCACTGGCCTCTTTATCAAAGAGGCCCTTCCTTCTCTGTGTGTAGTAGGACCAGGTTAGAGCCTGCAGTCCTGGCTCATTAGTGTGGAGGGACAGGGGCGCAGTAAGAGAGGAGGAAGTACTAGGCGGGGCCTGGTAGCGAGGGCACTGAAGGACCCCATGTGGGCTAATCCCTCGCAGTGACTGTAAAAGGATGCTGGGCGGAGCGTGCTTCTTCTGCCAAGCTGGCTCCCTGTCCCTGTAGGGCACGTGGTGTAGTCAGAGCCAGTGTGCAGCCAGCTTCGCTTCACGAGGGTAGAGGACTCAGAAGGTGTGTGCAGGCGGCTGCCGGGCTGCCCCTGCCTGCATCTGTGGGTGATTCCTGAGGACGCACACATCCACCCATCTGCTGGAAAGCTGGGGCCAAGCATGGGCAGGAGAACAGGGTAGAGCCCGAATCTTGTGTGGCTCAGTGGCCTCTTCTGCTTACCTCCCCCAAGATGGAGAGGCCCAGGACGTGGGACAAGGTTTGTGCAGCATCAGGTTGCAGGTAGGCTGTCCAGGACAGGCGAGGGGATGCCCAGCGCTGTGCACAGTGGGGAGGCCTGACATATCAGAGAATCCTGCTCTGTAGGAGTATTATTATTTTAAAACAAGTGGTAAGATGGGAGCAGGCCGGTGTTTGATGGCAAGGAGTCGCTTTAATGTGTGATCTCTCAGGCAGCTGGCACTAAAGAGCAGCCTCCAGCCGGCTGTGAAAGAGAGAAAGTGTGTGTCCCAGTGAGATGGGACTGCTGGCTTGCTGCGGGGAGGCAGGGTCTCCAGGCTCCCCGTGTGTGCTGCTCTGTGAGTGGTGGCCCTGTGCTGGGCTCACGGGGACACTGAGGCCAAGGATGGTGCCCTAGTCGGTGAGCAGGGCCCTGTGTGCACCTGCAGATCATGTGTGAGCACTGTGCCCATGGAGTAGGGCAGTCCTTGCTCTTCCATGGGGCCACTGTCTACCTGGTGCCGGCTCTTATCCTGCATGCAAGGTTGGGAGGCTTTAATCTGAAATTTACTTATTTATTTAGCAAAATGGACTCTTAATACAAGAATCCTTACCCTTTGGGGTGGTCCCTCTATGGTCTGTGGAGTCAGGGGTTCTGGGGGCCCTGGGCCTGTGTCGGGACCCAGAGAGACAGGCAGATGCAGCTGTCCCAAGTTGGCAGGAGGCCCCAAATGTCCCTGTGAAGGGGGGCTGTGGAACTGTTTGTGATTCTTGGTTTCCTTTTCTGTTGCATTTTATGCCACAGTGTGGGTGCCTGGGCCACCAGAGGTCAAAGGGTCCAGAGAAGAGGAGACTGTGGAGGAGGCCACGGTGGAACCAGCCTGCTGTCCACGTGGCCACAGCTCAGGGTCTGTGGCCAGAGGGAATTCGGTTCCACTAGGAGGTTGAGAAAGTTGTTTCTCAATGCTGAGCAGGTGAGGAAGGGTCACCCTCCTCCCGTTTTCAGATTTCCCGTCCCTGGGGAGCATGTCCCTGGGGGTTGGGTGGACTTCACGGAGGGGATTAACCAGGTCTGATTTGAAAGCTCTGGGATGTGTCTCACTCACTGGCCTGGCCGGGGGGACCTCACACAGGCCAGCTGTTAGCTCGGCCTCCATGACTCCAGGGCTCCCTAGGCCATCGAATGTACTTCGTTCTGAGCTGAGGGCCCACCCTGCACAGGAGGAGATGATTCCCGGGGCGCATATCCTATGTGGCAGGCTGGCCCTAGCAGTCTCTAAACTTTGTTTGAGTCTAGGACAGAAATAAATAAACAGGCCAAAAAGGATTACTGTGACATGGCCAGGGTTTGTTGCGTTGTCACTGAGCCCAGTGAGGGCCCGTCTGCGGTGCGGCTGCTGAGGATGTTTGCAGAAAAGGTGGCTGTCACCTCCTGTGAGTTGTCAGGTGGGACATGGCACCCACTTTCATTTTTAAAAAATTTCTTATTAAAGTATGGTTGATTTACAGTGTGGTACCAATTTCTGCTGTATAGCAAAGTGACGCAGTCATACATATACACACATTCCCTTTCTCATATAATTTTCAGCATAGTCTATCCCAAGACCCACTTTCATTTTAAGTTGTGAATATTTTTTCATATCCTTTTCCATTATGGTTTACTATAGGATATTGAGTATAGTTCCTTTTGCTATACAGTAGACTGTTGGTTATCTGTTTTATACATTGTAGTGTGTATATGTTAATCACAGATTCTCAATTCATCCTTTCCCTCTTTGGTAACTGTAAATTTGTTCTCTCTGCTAGTCTGCTTCTGTTTTGTGAATAAGTTCATTTGTATCGTATTTCACATTCCACATGTAAGTGGTATATGACATTTGTCTTTCTCTGACTTTTAGGTTATAAATATTTAAAGGAAGAGCTGGAAACATAGCATAGGTGGAAAAAAAATCCCCTTGATAATGTGTTTTAAGGAGGTCGTATTAATAGAGAACTGTACCCAGTCTTCTGGGATAGACCATGATGGAAAAGAATGTAAAGGAGTTCCCTGGTGGTACAGCGGGTTAAGGATCCAGCATTGTCACTGCAGCTGCTCGGGTCACTGCTATGGTGCAAGTTCCATCTGTGGCCCGGAAGTTCCGCATGCCCCAGGTGCTGCAAAAAAAAAAAAATTTATATATATGTGTGTGTGTGTGTGTGTGTGTGTGTGTGTGTGTGTGTGTGTATATATATATATGAGTGTGTATATGTGTATATATATGTATATGTGAATGTTTATATGTGTATACATACACACATATATATGTATAAAAGTCACTTTGCTGTACAGCAGACATTGGCCCAACATTGTAAATCAATTATACTTTAAATAAAGTAAAATTAAAAAAAAAATAAAGACGCCAGATTAATGAAGGCTTAATTGTAGTTTTTATTTCTGAGTAAACCACATTAAAAATTCTTTAAAAATTCATCTCTTGGAAGATGAAAGCTTCCAAGAGAAGTCCCCCCAAGAGACAGGTGAGCTTTGCTTCCATGTGCCTGAGCCATCACACTAGAACCTTGTCCCCCTCAGATGGTTCTGGGGGCAGGCGGGGTGGCCCCGCCTGGTGGGCCTTTCTCGCCTTGTGAGTGAGGACTGAGGTCAGCACGGTCGTGGTGTGAGGCTGGACAGGTACTCAGGGCTCCCGCTCAGCGGAATCTCACCCAGACCCTCGGCCTCCCCCCGTTCGGGTACCAGGAACAGTCATCGCAGTGCACGCTGCATCAGCATCTGTAATCTTGGGGGGCAGGTAGCCAATACAAAGCCGTCTTCTGGAAGGCAGTGAATGTGGGGTTTTCTTCTCTTCCACTGCTGCTTCGGTCAGGAGAGATGTGCTTTAAATAGGGAAGCGGCGATGTCACTGACAGGCACTTTCCCAGCACTAAGTAGGTCAGGGTTTTGTCACAGTTTTGACGAGATCACAGGTGAGTCACTGTAAATTTAGAGAGTCACGAATCTTGTCAGAATACGGAGTGCCTTTGCAATCTGGTTAAACAGCCTTCATTCCGGGCAGCCCAGAGCCCTCTCCCCGCCTCACTGTGGCCTGGTCTCTGCTGAAACCAGCACTCTCCCTGACTGAGGGGGAGCGGGGTGCCTGGTGGGCCCCCAGCAAGTGGCGCTCCCTGCTGGCTGAGGACAGGCCATCCTCTTGCCTGCCTGACAGATAGGAAAAACCAGGTCCTGGGAGTGGATGCGAGAATTGGTCCCACCTCCCTGACTTGCACCTTCTTGGACATGCAGGAAGGTGCCTCATGCAGGAAGATGCAGGCACAAGTGTGCACACACGCTGAACATACCCCTGTGACTGCACACAGATCAGGACACAGACCACTCAGTAGCTGTTGTCCCCACGTCTCGCGCCCCAGACCCACACGGCCCCTGGTGCTTCCTGCCTGAAAGAACCCACCTGCCTGCTCTTCGTCAGTCTCCTTTGCCTCCTCATGGTCCATGGGTCACTGTATTTCTTTAAGTCCCTGTGCCATGAGAATAGGTGACATGTATTGTTGATGAGTGTTGGAGTTGGTGTCAGTGGGAGCTCTTGGGAGCAGGGTAGGCATCCTGGAACATGCTTTTTGTTGGATGTTGAGATGCAGTTCTGCTGGCACATGCCTAGGAGAGAGTGCTGGGTCACTGGGATGCAGAACATTAGTTTAGGAGACACTCTGGCTTTCCAAAAACGCACTCTTCCCAGCAGGCAGAAGACAGACTGAGGTTTTACAGGCAGAGTGAAGTAAGTCCTGATGGCAATAGTGTATTTTAATTTGATCTGGGTTCAGGTCAGAATCCAAAGGCACTTTAGTAAGCAGTTATTCCAAGACATATGAAAAGAGAGACTTGGTCGTTATAGAGGTGACTTCTGCATTTAAGTGAGGAATTTGTATTTGAATTTGCGTGAGCAGCTGGGGAAATTTTTCTCATTGTGCTCGGGTGATGTTGTCCACCATCGGGGTCAGTCCACCCTGGACTGAGGGTAGGGATCTGGGTCACGTGGATGGGCAGAGGCAGAGTGGACCCTCCATACCGCCACTGCTTGTTGCATATGCTCCAGAGGTTCCACTTTGTGTGAAGCTGTGTCTCAGGACAGACCTGGAAGCCCACTACACACACAGCATGTCCTCAGCACCTCATGACTTAACCCAGCCTTCGCTCAGCATCACCTCCACTCCTCTGAGGTCGGGGAGCAGGGACAGTGTTGCCCTCTTGTCACAGATGATGAAACCCAAGTTCAAGTTAAGGACCTAGCCCAGATCTCAACCTGTCTAATACGAAAAGATCTGGGTACCCATCAGCTGTGCCCTTGGTAGCACCATGGACACTGGCTGGGAGGGCAGCACACCCAGCCTAAAGGAACTTTTAGCTACCAACACCATGATATTCTGCTGCATTGCAGCCCCCTCCTCTGTTTATTAAGCAGATCCTTGAAAGGTGGTGCTTTATCTTACAGTGGTGATTCATAGGTTTACCCACGCAGCTGGCTCCTTTGGGCTTGGCCCAGGGATGCTTTTACAACCTCTATCTAACACAGATGGTGGTGAACCTCTCTAGCGGCAGGACAGGACTATCCGCCAGGCGGTCCCACCAGCACGAAACCACTATAAACCCCTCATCTGGGGTTTCTTTTTATCTGCTAGTTTATACTAATTCTGAAAACTTATTTTAGGCAATTCAGGTACTGGGATGCAGTCAGTTGAATCATGTGGAATCTAAATCTTCAAGAACATTTTGGCAGTGGTGTAGACTGTAACGCCTCCTGTTCATGTGTGATATTTTCTGAAACCTGAGAGTCAAACCTTTTAAACCTTTTAAAACCTTAAAAGTATATTTTCCAAAACTACTGATGTCTATTACAGGAAGAAATAAACAGACTGAAAAAGAGTCTAGTTAATGGCACGGTATGTCTGCCATTAAAGGAAGCTTGATAACCTCCAGAATTACCTTTGATGGTTCTAATAGAAAACAGATTTGTGTTTTTTGCAGGGTGAGCTTTGAACTATGACTGTTTAATATTCTGTAAAATTATTTCAGAAATCGCTGTCTGTATCTTTACATCTTTAATGAGGAATACCAGTTGAAGTTAGTTGGTTTTATTATCAAAAGAGGTTTCATTTTGTGCAAATAATTTAGTTAAGGTATGACCAAGTTAAAAAGCTAAAAGCATAAAACAACAACAACAACATAACCCCTAAATTGTCCGGGTTAAATAAAGCAACTTCCCATGTCATGTATCATTTTGTATCTGTACAAATCATATCACTCCCAGAAAAGTGATGAAGACTTTTAGCAGGTTTTTGTTTGTTTGTTTTTTCATGGATGTGAACACTTTTGTTGCTACCTAAGAATCCTGCAGAAGTTACGGGAGTTCCTCATTTTGGTGGTAAGAAGCAAGGTATTCCTGACCAGGGCTATGGAGACACAGGCCTGAGCTTCTTCCTTGTCCTTCAGATCTAACCATGTACCCTAAATTTCAGCTTCAAATGCATCACCAGTCACCAGTTCCCCAGCACATGGCATCTGGAAGTCCCAGGCCTGCTGTCACCCTCCATGGCCTGTGCTGAGCAGATGACAGTGCAGCCTTCAGGAAGGGATGTGTGTTTGGGGAGAGGTTTGGCTCCAGCGTTTTAGAGCCTCAGATTAGAGTGCATTCCCTTCAGAGTTCAAGTTCAAATCTCATTGAGCCCTCACCTCATTGGTCATCCTTTGTCATGGATGGTTTCTATATTTAGTCTGTTAAAAATGGTGGATTAATTGCTCAGTTTTTGAATATTGAACCAGCTTTGCGTTCCGGGATTAAAACCCACTTGGTCATGGTGTATAATTCTTTTTACACATTGCTAGATTTTGTTTGCTAATATTTTGTGTAGGTTTGTTGTGTCGCTGTCCATGAGGGATGTTTTTGTTCTGTCTTTGACTGGTTTTGGTACCATGGTAATACTGTCCTCATTATCAGTTTAGATAATATTATTCCTCGTAAGCCTTTCTGTGAAGGGAGTCATGAATTAGATATTGCACTGCAATTGTTTAAGATAGTCTCAATATAAAGTGGTATGAATTCATGAAAAGTGCAAAAAAGAAAAAATGCTTCAGAAGATGTGAAAAGTGTTTAAGTGGTACATGTAACCTAGATTCTGAAATGGCCTATCCCAGAAAGTAGTGTGGAAAACGACATCTGTACTACAGTTCTGCATTAGAGACAATTTTTAAACATCACCACACTACCATATACTACCCGTGGAGTTTGCCTGAAACGTATCTTGAATCAGAGGCCAATTATAAAACAGTGCCAATACTTGTCTTTTGTGTGTGTGTGTGTGTGTGTGTGTGTGTGCCTTTTGTCATTTTAGGGCTACACCCGCGGCATGTGGAGGTTCCCAGGCTAGGGGTCGAATCAGAGCTGTAGCTGCTGGCCGGATCATTAACCCACTGAGCAAGGCCAGGGATCGAACCTGCAACCTCATGGTTCCTAGTTGGATTTGTTAAGCACTGCGCCATGACAGGAACGCCCAATATTTGTATTTTTCTTTCTGACTTACTTCATTTAGTGTGAGAATCTCTAGTTCTGTCCATGTTGCTGCAAATGGCTTTATTTCATTCTTTTTAATGGCTGAGTAATACTCCATTGTATTACTGTACACATCTTCCTCCCTTTTTTTCTTTTTTTTTTTTTTTGGCTTTTTAGTGCCACACTCTAGGCATATGGAAGTTTCCAGGCTAGAGGTCGAATCCGAGCTACAGCTGCCAGCCTACACCACAGCCATAGCAGTGCCAGATTTGAGCCGGGTCTGCGACCTACACCACAGCTCATGGCAACGCCAGATCCTTAACCCACTGAGTGAGGCTAGGGATCGAACCCGCATTCTCATGGATCCCAGTCAGGTTCATTAACCTCTGAGCCACAAAGGGAACTCCCGGTACCCATCTTTATCCATTCTTCTGTCAGTGGAGCCCAAGTATGTTTTTATCCTATTGTTTCTGTGCTTTGAAACGTGCTCATTTTCATTCAGTACAGAAGCACCAGAAATTGTAGAGAATGTCAAAATTCTGTAATGTTTTTTGTGTATGTTTGTGTCCTTTTTTTTTTTTTTCAGGGCCAACCCCTTTTTTTTTTTTTTTCCACAGGCTAGGGGTCAGATCGGAGCTGCAGCTGCCAGCCTACACCACAGCCACGGCAACCCCATATCAGAACCACATCTGCATACTATATACCACAGCTCATGGTAATGCTGGATTCTTTAAACAACTGAGCTAGGCCAGTCAAAACTGCATCCTCATGGATACTGGTCAGATTCTTAACCCACTGAGCCACAATGGGAACACCCTGAAGTGGTTGTTTTATTTAGTGTAAGACACTTGCCATTTCCTAGTGGGTGAATATAATGGTGGACCTTGTGTTATATTTGGTGTCTTTCTGTCCTGGGCGCCTGCATCGGGGTCACCATCCCTGGACAGGGGTTCCAATTCTAGGGACTAGTTTGTGCCCTATACCACCAAAGCCCGCTCACATGCTCTATTTGCAGTGATTCACTTCATTCTTTTGCCAGTGTCTGAAGATTCAAAAAGATTCTCACTCATCCACATGTTTCAGCCTCAGTCCCATTTGTATTTACCCTCTTAGAATGCTGCCTAAATTCGTGTCCATGCAGCACAGATGCATCCTGTGGTTTCTGTATCCTTGGGTCGGGTACATGAGTAGAAGCAGAATTCGACTCTTTTGAGCTCTGCTTGAATGATTCCCTCATGGTGAGCCATGTGCTTTCATTGTCTGTGGGACATGCATCAGATGACAGGTCTCCAGAAGGTCTAAAGAACTCTTAGCCGTCGTCTGCTGTCTGTCTTTACAGCAACACTTGACCCCAGAGTCCCCTGGTCTGTCCTCTTCTGCTTTCTTTCTGTTCCAGGCAGCTGGAAAAACCACACTATGAACTTGAACCTCTTTGCTGTGGGCAGTGTCCTTATATCTGTTAGAATTGGATTCATCTGTGAGGAAGGAGATGCCCCCGACTCTTGTTTGTATTTTTTGGCTGGTTTTAGTATGCGTGAAGTCACAAGAATCACAACTCTGCTAAAAACAAAGCTGAAGAGAATTACTTTTGTAAGGGCCAGATACCCTTTGATGTCAATTCGGAAAAAAAGCATTTGAAGCAGTTTCCAGCAGCTGAAATGGAGGCCCCCATGGCCTTGTGTTTCATTTGTAAGATCCCAAAAAATGTGGGGCTTCTGGTTGGGATGGGTTGGAGGTGGTCCTCAAAGCAGTGCGGTAGCTTCTAGGGTCCTTTTCTTCATGCCTCGTGGAAATAGAATGCAGTGTCCCCGAGTCGGTGGTTGCTTCTGGGATTTCTACAGTTTCCAACTAAATTTGTTCAGAACACAAGTTCAAGTATTCTTTGTGATGGGCTGTTTTGTTCACTCAAAATACAGATGTAAGACATTTAAACGTTGCTCATATCTCTGGACTTCTGAGGCTGTTTCAATCTGGCCCAGTTCTGCAAATGTCAGGAGGTTGTCAGCACAACATTTTTATATTGACTTAAGTATGTTTTCTTGGTTAATTTACATAAATATATATGTCCTGAGAACTGAAATTTCAGTGCTCAAAAAGTATATTTTCCTCCGCTTTTGGAGGAAAAAATTGCTGCAATTCTGGGCCCATTTTGGGAACTATTTCTACAGTCGTTCAACCTGAATAAAGATGTTTCCGAATGGAAATTGCTTCTTTTGTAAAAATTTTTTCTTTATTGTCTTTAACATGTAAACACAAAGAAATCACTTTGGTTTCTAATAATGAGGAATCATTTACATACTTGTATGAAATACATGTTGGCCAAGCCTCACGTGCCTATGTGAGGGGACTCCTCAGAGTCAGGCCATTTGCGGGCACAGCGCCCCTTAATCCTCTGAGCCTTCTTCTCTGCTTCCGTTCCTGACTGTGAAGTTCCAAGCCCAGCTGGGTAATCATTCTGTAAAGAAACCCAGTTTCGGAGTTCCCCTTGTGGCCCAGTGTGTTCCAGACCCAACGTTGTGTCCATGACAGTGTGGGTTCGACCTCACCTCTGTTGGAACGGCTTACTAGCCCCTGCCAACACCACACCCCAAATTAGCAAGTGTGGAGGGGGAGCCAAGATTGGAAAAAATTTTAACCCTTGTGCATTTCTGGTGGGAGTATAAAATGCTACAGCCACTATGGAATAAGGTATAGTGGTTCCTCAAAAAAAAAAAAAAATTTACCGTATGATCCAGCAATCTTCCTTCTGAGTATGTACCCCAAAGGGGTGAAAGCAAGGCCTCTAAAGGATATTTGCACATCCATATTCATAGCAGCAATCACAGTAGACAAAAGGTGGAAACAGCAACTGGCCATTGACAGATAAAGAGTTAAACAGAATGAAATATTTGTATCAAGCAGGATAGTAACCTTAAAAAAGAAGGAAATCCTGACACATATTACATGGATGAACCATAGAACATGAGAAATAAGCCAGTCACAACAGGGCAAATACTGCCTGATGGCACTCATATGAAATCCCTAGAGCTGTCACATTCCTAAAGACAGAAAGTAGGATGATGGCTGCCTGGGGCTGGGGGACGGAGAAAGGGGAGGTAGTGTTTTTTAAGAGGTACAGAGTCTCAGTTTGGGAAGATGAAAATGTTCTGGAGATGGATGGTGGGGATGGTTGAAAATCAAGCTGAATAGACTTCATGTCACTGAAGTGTACACTTAAAAAGTGGTTAAAATGGTAAATTGTATGTTATCTGTATTCTAACAAAATTTTAAAAAAGTATCATGGTTGTTAATGTTAACCTTCCATATCTCCGTAAGGATGTGGATGACACCGGTGCATGTATCTATCAGGACACATCTAAAGGCATACTTACTATTTGTGCACTTACTATTTGTGCCTGTCTGAAGATGGAAGGACCACTCACTCCTTCCTGTGATCACCTGAGGCTCTGTTTCAGGTTACTGTGCTGAGCCCACGTGTGTTTGTCTGGCTCCCTCCCCATCATTCATGCAGGTGTGGCTCACGGGCCCCAGTGGGCAGGTCAGGATGCGTGAAGTGTCTCTGCAGGCTGGAGGGTGGGGGAGTCTATATTCTGAGCCTTCCAGCTCAACTTTTTCTTTTCCTTTTTTTGGGGGGTTGGTGGGAAGTAAGATGAAGTGCACAAATAGTAAGTATGCTTTTAGATGTGTCCTGATAGATACATGCACCGGTGTCATCCACATCCTTACGGAGATATGGAAGGTTAACATTAACATCACACTGGAAAGTTCTCTTGGGGCCCTGCCTCTAGCGCTCTCCCCTCAGGCAGCAGCTTTCTTGATGACTCCATTCTAGATTAACGTGGCCTGTGAACTTTCTGCGAAAGGCATCAGGCGGTGGTGCTCGTCTCTGCTCCACATGCTGTCTCTGCGACTCACCCATGTTGTTGCTTCATCAGCAGCCTGCTCCCCTTCCTTGCTGTCTGTGTTCCATTGTCTCACCGTGCCAGGGCGTTGGGCTGTTTTCTTGTTGCTGAACTGCTGGGCTGTTCCCAGTTTAGGGCTCTTATGAATAAAGCTGCTGTGGACATTTCTATACAAGGCTTTCTGTGGACAGATGCTTTTGTTTCTCGTAGGTTGATACCTAGGAATGGAATTACTGGGTCCAGGGGCAGGCCTATCAAAGACCATTAGACCATTTGATACCCCACCCACAAAGCATGAGGGTTCTGATTGCCCCATATCCTTGCTAGCATTTTGTCCCCTCAGCCTTATTTCCTGCATCCCAGGGGCCATGTGGGGTTATATCTTAAGAATTTTATTTTGTTTATTGTAATTTTAATTTATGTTTGCATTTTTTAAATTGAAGTATTGTTGATTTACAATACTGTGTTAATTTCTGCTGTACAGCAAAGTGATTCAGTTATACATATATATATACACTTTTTAAAAATATTCTTTTCTGTTATGGTTTATCATAGGACATTGGATATATTTTCCTGTGTCCTTATTGGTTATCTGTTTTATATATAGTAGTGTGTATGTGTTAGTCCCACCTCCTAATTTATTCCTCTCCCACCTTCCCCTTTGGTAACTCTGAGTTTGTTTTCTATGTCTGTGGGTCTATTTCTGTTTTTTAAATAAGTTCAGGAGTTCCCGTGGTGGCTCAGTGGTTAACGAACCCAGTTAGCATCCATGAGGATATGGGTTCTATCCCTGGCTTTGCTCAGTGGGTTATGGATCCAGCATTGCTGTGAGCTGTGGTCTAGGTCACAGATGTGGCTCAGGTCCTGCGTTGCTGTGGCTGTGGTGTAGGCCAGAGGCTACAGCTCCAACTGGACCCTTAGCTTGGGAACCTCCATATGCTATGGGTGTGATCCTAAAAAAGACAAATATATAAATAAATATGTTAATTTGTGTATGTGTGTGTGTGTGTATATATATATATATATATATGTATATTTAGATTCCACATATAAGCAACATCATATGATATTTGTCTTTGGTTTACTTCACTTAGTATGATAATCTCTAGGTCCCTCCATGTTGCTTCAAGTGGCATTATTTCATTCTTTTTTATGGCTGAGTAATAGTCCATTGTGTATATGTACCACATCGTCCATTCATCTGTCAGTGGACACTCAGGGTGAAATACTTTTAATTATGACCTTGGATTATGTGACAGAAGACAAGACCAAAACTACTGAGTTCCAGTATTGATCTTGGCTCTTTTATTTTGCAGCATTCCCTAATCTTTTAAAGTTTACTCCTCTGAGCCTCAGTTTTCTCATATGTAAGATGAAGATAATACCCCTCAAGGTCATTGTCAGACACATCTGCATTAAGGCAGGTGAAAGTCTTTTTTGAGTGAGCATAAATTGCCGTCTTTCCCATTCTCTCTCCACTGGGATTGCAAGTGTTCAGAGGCCAGGAGATACATTTTTACCTGTTTTTTGTGTGTAACTCTGATGTGAGAGCTCACATCACTGATGTGGCACCTATTTCATTTTATTCATTGTCGTTAAAGTAACTGCTTCTCTCAGGATTTTCTCAAGGGCCACGGATAACAGCATATTCGAGTCCCTGCTGGTATTTGACATTGCCCTTTATGAACAGCACATTTAAAATCACTTACTAGAAGTGTTTACAGGCTCAAGAAATCCAGCTCCTGCCTTCTGGAATGTTTTGATTTAAGGCTTAGAGCCTTAAATCAGAAATGATAAACAAATCAAAAACGGCAGCAGCGTGGGACGCGGCCCCCAGACCTGAATAAGCAAGCAGCAGATGAGGGGGATGAGACTGACCGTCCCCTCCTGAGCCGTCCTTGCCTCCTGGGGTGTATCTGGACCATCCCTTAGTCCTTTAACACAGAGGAGGGGTGGGAGCCCCGGGCACAGAGCAGGTGGATATGGGGAGGTGGGAGAGAAGGATGGGAAGTGGCTCCCTGGGGTCAGAGATGACCGGGGTCATGCTGAGCCCTGAGAAGTGGCTTTGAGGACTGTTTAGGAGTGTTTCTGGTTAACTGTGTCTGGCTCTCAGGCAGCAAACTCAGGTGTCAGGGAAGAGCCCTTTTCCTGTTCTGTCTGTCGCTCAGACTCTGATTCTGTTCCCTGTGCCCTGGTCATTTGAGGTGCCTTCCGTCCCCCCGTGTGGGGCTGGATGGGGGTACAGATCTTCAGAACCAAGAGGAGGTGGTCTGCAGGGGAACAGCTGCCCTCCCGCCAGTGGTCCACATGAATGGACCCCGAGTGCCCACGCACCTCCCTGCCTGATGCAGACAGGTGTGTGTGCACAGAGGAAGCCAGGAACATCTGGCCCCTTCATGATCACATCCTGACTTCCAGTGTCCTTTTGTCATTCCATGGTGGCCTCTGTGCCCTGAGCTGTCGCCTTGCAAGGGGCAGAGGCCAAGGGAACCAAGAGTGAAGTCTGCAGTCGCTTCTAGAACAAAACTGGCAAGAAAGAGGGATGAAAGTGGGAAGCCTTCCCTTACTGTGTTGATAATACCAGGCCACACCCATGCCAGAAATTTGCTGGAGCTGTGGGCAGCTCCATGCTGGCTGGAGGAGGGGGCGCTGGCTTCGTGCCTCTGAACTTGACCCGCAGACTCTCCTGCCACTGCCTCCCAGGTACCGTGCTCGCCAGCCATGCTCTGCTCTCTGTTGTTTGTCTCTTTGGTTTCCTCCATCTGATTCATCAGTTGATTTACTCATTTATGTAACAGGTATTTATTGAGCATGTGCTCTGGACCAAGGACTCCAAATGCAGTAGGAGAGATAAAGCCAGGCCAGTGTCACTGGGCATTCAGAGGTGTGGTGGTGAAAGGACCATGCCCTTCGTGTGCACTGTGTGTGACCTGGCTCTCAGCCTAGGTACCTGCCCCAGGTGAAGAGGGAGAGGGAGGTCAGGGAGGCAGCAGTGACAAATCCCTACCCTGTGGATATGGGCAGTGGATGCTTTCTTATTAGCAGTTCTACGCTTGAAGCCCCAAAGCTCAAGGAGACAAGTTCTCAAGGTAGACATAAGTGTAGATGGATGAGAAAATACTCCAGACAAATTGGAATCCAGGCCTGACACTTTCTTAGCCTGATCCCGCTGTTTACTCCACACTCTTCCTCCATTAATAGCTGATCTTGTTCAGAGGTAAATAAGGACCCCAAAAGAATTCTGAGAAAATTGAAAGTAAATAAAGAAAAAGAAAAACACAAGCCAAAGACTGCAGGAAAATGTAGCTGATTCAGAGACCAGCTCAAGAGTTCAGAAAAGTGAGTTTCCAGACTCTCAGAGAAAATGCTGGCAACATGATCCCCAACGCAGGATTTGAGCAAAGAAGAAAGGTTCAGAGGAGTGAGTGAGACGTAGGGGAACAAAGCCTACACTGGCAGAATTCAGGGGAAAAAGCAGAATGGAAAAAGTAAAAATGACAGCAGCACAAAGAATATTTCAGAAGCCACAAAATAGGAGGTTTTATTGAAAGAGTGATCACTGTGAACAGGGAGGAGGAAAGTACACAAGAGGGTACCAGGTGTCACCATAATTTGATTTCCTAACAAAGAGGGAAAAGAAAGGAAAAAAGTTAAGGATATGATAACAGAAAACTCTGTAATATCCAGGCCAAACTGGACTCTGTCATGCATAAAGAATTATTACACTTAGTTAAGCTCTGGAAAGAATGACCAAAGCTGGTCCCCTCTCTTACACCTGACCAAGAAATCAACTCAAAATGGAGTAAAAACTCGAATTCAAGACCTAGAATCATAAAACTCCTAGGAAAAAACGTAGGGTGTAAACGCCTCAACGTTGGTCTTGGCGATGATTTTTTTTTTTTTGGATATGACCCCTAAAGCAAAGGCAACAAAAGTCAAAATTAGTAAGTGATTTTACATCACGCTAAAATCTTCAGCATAGGAAAGGAAACCATCAACAAAATGGAAGGGCAACCAGAGTCACGGGAGAAAATATTTCCAAATCATGTATCTGCTGAGGGGTTAATATCCAAAATATGGAATATACCAAACTCAATGGCAAAAAGAAAAAAAGAAACTAAGCAATTTGATTAAAAAATGGGCAGAGACCCTTAATAGACATTTTTGCAAAGGAGACATACAGATGACCAACAGGTACATGAAAAGGTGCTCAATATCGCTAATCATCAGGAAAGTGCAAATCAAAACCACAGTGAAGTATCACTTCCCACCTGTCACATGGCTTAATTATCAAAAAGACATGAGGTAATGAATATTGGTGAGGGTGTAGAGAAAAGGAAACCCTGCTACACTGTTAATGGGAATGTAAAATGTGCAGCCACTATGGAAAACAGTATGGAGGCTCCTCAAAAAATTAAAAATAGAACTAACATATGATCCTGCAAGTCAACTTCTGGGCGTCTATCCAAAGGAAATGAAAACAAGATCTCAGAGATACCTGTGTTCCCATGTTCACTGCAGTATTATTCACAATTCTATATATACAATATTATATGTGTATACTCAGAGACACAATGGAATATTACTCAGCCAGGAGAACGAAGCAATCTTGCCCTTTGTGACAACATGGATGAACTTCGGAGCATATCCTACTCAGTGAAATAAGCCAGGCAGAGAAAGACAAATACTATATGGTGCCACTTATGTATGGGATTGAAAAAGAAAAGAAAGTAAAACTCTGAAATAGAAAGTAGA
The DNA here is from genome assembly GCA_004024745.2 of Catagonus wagneri. Classification (NCBI taxonomy): domain Eukaryota; kingdom Metazoa; phylum Chordata; class Mammalia; order Artiodactyla; family Tayassuidae; genus Catagonus; species Catagonus wagneri. Next base: position 15,553,992 of record PVHT021183530.1, on the reverse strand, counting down.
AAAGTGCTTGCTAGGGTCTGGAGGTGGAAGAAATAGGCAAAAGGAAAATTTAATAAATGAACAAGAAATAGGCAAAAGGAAAATCTAACAAATGAACAAGAAAGAATGACTGAGTCATGGTGACTTTCTTGATTTCCTTAGTGCTCCTCACCTGGCATTGAGGCAGAAAAGGTAAGTGACATCAATGAGGATAGAACATGCTGGACCAGCCTCCGCCAAGCTACACTTTCTGAAAGGACAGTGATGGATTCTGAATGGAACAATGGATGTCCCAGTAGTTTCTTATTTAGCCAAACTGACCTAAGTGCAAAGACAAAGACAATGGACAGATATTCTCTAGCGTGCCAGAAATCAGAGAGCTTAGTTGCTGCAAGCCCTTTTGAATAAGAGTTTTAAATAAAACCATTGAATGTCGAAATCCAGCCAAAACAGAAGATCATAGCAGTTCAGAGCTTGTGATAAGATGGGTGGTGAACCCCAAATCTGTTTAAATATAAAAATAAGGAAGAGTATCCATCTGTGTGAATTACAGCCGCAGCACATAGTGTAAATGATATAGGCCTTACAAATAGTAACATAATTCAGGAAAATCCCTGGGAGGGTAAAAGGGGCCATGCAAGGATACAATGTCTTCATCTTTCTTTTAAAAAAAAAATTATTGGAGTATAGTTGACTTACAAAGTTGTGTTAGTTTCAGGTGTACAGAAAAGTTAATCAGTTATACATATACCTGTATCCATTCCTTTTCAGATTCTTTTCCCATTCAGGTTGTTATACAGTATTGAGTAGGTTATCCTGTACTATACAGTAGCTCCTTCTTTCTTATCTGTTTTTTACATACTTTTTATTGAAGTGTAGCTGATTTACAATGTTGTGCCAATTTCTGCTGTACAGCAAAGTGACCCAGTCACACATATACACGTACATATACACATACATTCCCTTTCTTATGTTACTTTCCATCATGGTCTATCCCAGGAGAACTGATATAATTTCCTGTGCTGTACAGTAGGACCTCATTGCTAATCCATTCTAAATATAATAGTTTGCATCTATCAGCCTCAAACTCCCCATTTCTCCTGCTCCTTTCCCTGTCTTCATTTTTCTTAGTTGAACAGTCTATAGTCTCCAAGTTGAAAATGCTTTTTTACAAAATGAGGGCTATAACTTTAAGGTTTCTCATAATATTTTTGTCACTGTTAGAGCAGTCTTTTAGGCTCCTATTGCAAAGAAACATTTTTCTGAAGTTTAGCAATTCTTTCTGTTTTGATGTCACAGCCTTGCTCCCCTTTCTTTGTACTGAATGAAACATGCTGCTTACCAACATTTGGTGTGCTGTAGGGATTGGGAATGCTTGGTAAGCTGGCATTCATGAACAGGTGATGAGAGTTGCTATGGAAATGAAGCAGGTGAAGCAGAGAGGAGATGGAGCTAAGGAAGGCCTCTTGGAGGAGATGCTCAGATAAGGCAGGGATGCTGATCTGGAGCCCGCCAGGCTGGGGAACACGCTGCAGAACCTTGAGCAGGAAGGGGCCTGTTCCAGAAACAGAACAAGGGCCTTGTGTTTGGTGCCCTGCTTTGTTGGTAATCTAGCACATGGTCTGCCTACTGTGTAATCCTGTCCCTACTATAGTCTTTTTGTTTTTGGTTTTGTTTTTTTGGTTGCACCCACAGCCTGCAGAGGTTCCTGGGCCAGGGCTCGAACCCACAGCAGTGACCCGAGCCACCATAGTGATAATGCTGAATCCTTTAACCTCTAGTCTACCAGGGACCTCCCCGTACTCTAGTCTTTATGCCTTGGACTGTCAGAGTTTCTTGCCTACCTAACCATCTTTTAGGACTGTCTGGAAGATGCCCAATGAAAGTAGAAAGATAGATGAGTGAATGAATGAGCGAATGAATGGATCAATTTTTGAGGGTGTAAGATTAATGACATATTTCAGTTTATGTCATTAGCTGCTTTTTATGTTTCAACTTGATATTTCTAAACAAGATTCCCTTTGGGCAGCATTGTAAAACATTTTTACAGCATGTGATTAGGGCTGCAAATGATGGTCCAGGACCAGCCGGTTTGAGATTCTAGCCTCCCATAAACCACATGGATTTATCTTCTGAGTTTTAGGTTCTAAGGCATGTGTTCAATTTGACAAATTAAATTCATGGCCAAGATCCTCATCTGTGTTTCTCTGAGAAGAAAGTGGGTGGAGAATCAGTTTCAGGAGGTAGTGCCCTTCTGGAAGCACACCTCCATTAACTTCTTACTCACCTGTTCTTTGCCAGAAGATGTTGAAATCTCAGGTGTGATGACTCTTGGAAGCAGGGCAGTAAGTCATTTTAGTTCCTTCAAATTAAATATATCCTTTCCGCTGGCGAGACTGCATTTTGATGATCATGTGTCTAGATTCATTATTTTCTTCAGGGTGATTTACAGTTTTGTGTGTCTAAAGCCTGTGGGGGTGAGACAGAGTGGCTTCTACCTGGAAGCCCAGGGTAGTGTGATTGGAGGGAGGCAGCTGACATGGAGAGAGATGGGGAGAGGTCCTAGGAACTACGCCTTGTGTACAGATTGTTTTTCCTCTTTGAAACAGGAGCTGGAGCATCCTTTGAACCAGTGTTTTCAGCACTGAAATCTCAACCCCATCTGTCAAGCTTTTTGTCTCATTTCACACCAGAGTTGGTATATGGAACAGTGGACATTTTAGAATTTTCCACACAGAAAATGTATTCAGTTAAGTTTTGTGTTGTTTTGTTTTTTTAATTTTTTTGGCCACTCCCATGACATGCAGAAGTTCTCAGGGCCAGGGATCTTCCCAGGCCAGCAGTGGCAACACCAGATCCTTAACAGCTAGGCCACCAGGGAACTCCTATATTGTTTTGACCATTCATGGTCCATGGTGACTTTGGCAGCTTACTTTGCCTTGAGGGCCCATCTACACCTGGGTAGTTCCTGGATGCTTATGTTACTGCATTTTCTTCAAGATTTGCCCCCTTGGATCCAACAGGCCTTCTCATCCGCTCTGTACAGCTGCACTGGGCTGACCGGCATGACCCTGGCCTCCAGGGTTGAAGAGGAAGGCTCTGTTAGCTCGGATCCCTGGTCTACCTTAGGTTAGAAAGTCTGGGTGCCTGACACAGTGTGCTAGTGAAGGGAAGCTTTCTATGAACCTCTTTGCCGACAAAGAGGCCTGTCTACTGATTTGTGATGCTCATTCCTGGTCCCCCAGGGAGGCTGGAATCCCAGTTCCTCCAGGGGCTACATGGTGACCTGACCCTCTTGGAACCTCTTTTTCTCTCATCCGTAAACTGGGCACACCGATCCCACTTCTTGTTTTCTTTGTTGTTGTTTCATGTGTTTTTGCTGGCAAACAGCTGAAACGGGACAAGGCTGGGAAACAGGTTCCTGGGGTCCCATGGTGTCCAGTTGGTTTCAGGTGTGCTGGTCCCAGAGGTCAGTCATGCATGTCCCCCCCACGCGTGTCTCCATCTCACACATTCTCCTTCCTTTCTCAAGTGACTGTCACTCTCTCCACACGGGCTGACCTCCTGAGTCCCCTCATCCATGTAGGGGGTGGATGGCTGCCAACAGCTCCCTCTCTTCAGAAAGTTACCACCTATGACACTAAAAGCACAAGCAACTAAAGGAAAAAAGAAAGAGATAAATTATACCAAATCAAAATTTAAAATGTTTATGCTGTAAACAGTACCTTCCAGGAAGCAAAAAGACAACCCACAGAATGAGAGAAAATATTTGCAAAATATATCATCGAAGGGCTTATATCCACTAAATATAAAGAATTCTTACAACTCATAAAAAAGACAGATGAGTTCCCCCTGTGGCACAGTGAGATTGGGGGTGTCTCTGAAGTGCCAGGATATAGGTTCGCTCCTCAGCTTGGCACAGTGGGTTAAAGGATCCAGTGTTGCTGCAGCTGCAGAATAGGTTGCAACTGTGGCTCAAATCTGATCCCTGGCCTGGGAACTCCCTGTGCTACAGGGTGGCCAAAAAAGAAAAACAAAAGGAAAAAAAGACAAATGAATAGCCCAGTAAAAAAGAGACAGAAAACTTGAGTAGACATTTCTCCAAGGATGATGTATAAACGGCTCAAAGCACACGAAAAGATTCTCTGCATGTCTATCATTAGAGAAATGCAAATCAAAACCACCATGAGATATCACTTCACACCCACCAGGATGTCTGGAACCAAAAGAAAATGATTAGCATCGGTGTGGAGGCAGAGACTGAAACCATTGCACGTTGCTAGTAGAAATATAAAATGATGCTGCCCCTTTGAAAACCAGTTTGACAAGACCTCAAAAAGTTAAACGGAATTTCTATATGACCCAGCAACTGCTTCTAGGTATATAGCAAAGAGAAATGAAAACATATCCCCACAAAAACTTGTACATGAATATTTGATAGTATGTGTACCTAGAAGATAGTCACAAGGTCATGATAACGGTGATAATTTCAATGTCACAGCATATATGACTGCTATATATAAAATATATATGTATATACAGGCAGGCCTTGTTATATTGCATTTTGCTTTATGGCTTCTCAGATGCTCCATTTATTACCACATTGGAGATCTGGGGCAGCTGTGTGTCAAGCACTTGGTGCCATTTTTGCAACAGCATTTGCTCACTTCTTGTCTCTGTGTCACATTTTGGTAGTTCTCCCAATATTCCAAGTTTTTTTCATTGTTATTTTGTTATAATCTGTGATCAATGGCCATTTTTTCTTTTTTACCTTTTATTGAAATATAGTTGACTTACATTAATTTCAAGTGTAAAACATAGTGATTTGGTATTTTTATAGATTATAAAGTTGTTTAAAGATATTGGCTACATTCCCTGTGCTGTACAATGTATCCTTGCAGTGTATTTCTTTTACACATAGTAGTTTGTACCTTCTAATCTCCTACCCTTCTCTCGTCTCTACTTCCCACCCCTCTCCCCTCTGGTAATCACTGGTTTGTTGTCTGTAGCTGTGAATATATTTCTGTTTTACTGTATTATTTTACTTGTATTATTTTTTAGATTCCATGTATGGGATAGTATATAATATTTGTCTTTACTCTATCTGACTTTCTCCACTCAGTATGATAATCTCTAGTTGTATCCGTATTGCTGCAAACGGCAAAATTTCATTCCTTTTTATGGCTGAGTAGTATTCCTTTGTGTATATACAGCACACCTTCTTTATCTATTTGTTGATAGGCACATAGTTTCCTTTCATATATTGGCTATTATAAATAGTGCTTCTGTGAACATTGAAGTGTGTTATCTTTTCAAAGTAGTGTTTTCATTTTCTTTCAGTATATATTCAGGAGTGGAATTGTTGGGTCATATGGTAGTTTTATTTTTAGAACCGTTTTCCATAGTGCCTGCACCAACTTACATTCCCACCAACAGTGTAGGAGGGTTCCCTTTTCTCTGCACCCTCTCCAGCATTTACTATTTGTAGACTTTTTTTTTTTTTTTTTTTTGCTTTTTAGGGCTACACCTATGGCATATAGAAGTTCCCAGACTAGTGGTCAAATTGGAGCTACAGCTGCTTGCCTATGCCACAGCCGCAGCAACTCAGGATCTGAGCTGCATCTGTGACCTACACCACAGCTCACAGCAATGCTGGATCCCCAACCCTCTGAGCAAGGCCAGCGATTGAACCTGCGTCTTGATGGATACTAGTTGGATTCATTTCCAGTGCACCACAACAGGAACTCCCTATTTGTAGACTTTTTGATTATGGTCATTCTGACTGATATGAGCTGGTACCTCATTGTAGGTTTGATTTGCATTTTTCTAATAATTAGTTATGTAGAGCATCTTTTCATGCAGCTGTTGCCCATCTGTATATCTTCTTTGGAAAAATGTCTGTTCAGGTCTTCTGCCTGTCTTTTCATCAGGTTGTTTGTTTTTTTGATATTGAGTTGTAGGAGCTATTTATATATTTTAATATTAGACCCTTGTCAGTCATATCACTTGCAAATATTTTCTCTCATTCTGTAGGTCTTTTCATTTTGTTGACAGTTTCCTTTGATGTGTAGAAGCTTTTAAATTTAATTAGGTCCTGTTGTTTATTTTTGCTTTTGTTTCCTTTGCCTGAGGAGACAGATCCAAAAAAAATATTGCTAAGATTTATATCACAGAGTGTCCTACCTATGTTTTCCTGTAGGAGTTTTATGGTTTTCAGTCTTATATTTAGGTCTTTAATCCATTTTGAGTTTATTTTTGTATAAGCTGTGAGAAACTTCTAATTTAATTCTTTTTATGTGCAGCTCTTCAGCTTTACCAATACCACCAATTGAAGAGACTGTCTTTTCCTCATTTTTATTCTGACCCCCTTTGTCATAGATTAATTGACCTTTAGTGTGTGGGTTTATTTCTGAGATCTCTATTCTGTTGCATTGATCTTTGTGTTTGTTTTTATGACAGTACATACTTTTTCCAATCACTGTAGCTTTATAGTGTAGTCTGAAGTCAGGACCCATTATACCTCTAGATTTATTCTTTTTTTTCAAGACTACTTTGGGTCTTCTTTTAGGGTTGGTTTACTATTGATGAAACTCTTGGTTTTTGCTTGTTGAGAAGTTCTTATTTATTCTTCAATTCAGAATGATAACCTAGCTGGGTAGAGTATCCTAGGTTTTCAGGTTTTTCCCTTTCAGCACTTTAAATATATCATATGCCACTTCTTTCTGACCTGCAAAGTTTCTTCAGAAAAATCATAAAAAATAAACTAAGAGCTTTATGAGGTTTCCCTTGTATGTGACTCCTTTTTTTTTTTTCTCTTACTGCCTTTAGAATTCTCTTTTTATCTTTAATTTTGCCATTTTGTTTATAATGTGTCTTGGTGTGGATCTGTTTGGGTTCATCTTGTTTGGGACCCTCTGTGCTTCCTGAACTTGAATGTCTGTTTACTTCTTCAGCTTTAGGAAAGTTTCAGCCATGACTTCAAATACACTTTTGACCCCCTTTTTTTTCTCTTCTGCTGGGACTGCTATAATGTGAATATACTATAATGTTAATATACTTGATGTTGTGTGAGAGGTTTCTTAAACTATCCTCATTTTTAATTTTTTATTTTTTTTATTTTTTGCCTTTTGTCATTTTATGGCCGCGGGTTTATGGCCGCACCCGCGGCATGTGGAGGTTCCCAGGCTAGGGGTCTAATCGGAGCTGTGGCCACCGGCCTTCGCCGCAGCCACAGCAACGCAGGATCCGAGCCACGTCTGCAACCTATACCACAGCTCATGGCAACGCCGGATCGTTAACCCACTGAGCAAGGGCAGGGATCGAACCCGCAACCTCATGGTTCCTAGTCGGATTCGTTAACCACTGCGCCACGACGGGAACTCCTTTTTTTTTTTTTTTTTTAAACTATCCTCATTTTTTAAATTTTAGTTTTCTTTTTAGTATTCTCACTGAGTGATTTCCTTTATTCTACCTTCCAAGTAACTTATATATTCTTCCTTATCACCTAGTCTGCTGTTTATTTCTTCTATGTGTTTTTCATGTCAGTTATTACATTCTTCAGCTCTAACTGGTTCATTTTTATATTTTCAGATTCCATGTTAAAATTGAAACTGTGTTCATCTATTCTTTTTCCAAGTTCAGCTAGCATTCTTCTTATAATTATTTGAACTCTTTATCTCATAAATTCTCTATTTTATTAGTTGTTTTTTCCAGAGTTTTTTCCTTTTTCTTTTGTTTGGAACAAATTTTGTCTTCTCATTTTGTTTTAACTTTTTCTGTCTCCATCAGATTCATTGAAACAGTCACCTGTCCAGGCCTTGAAGGGGTTTACTTGGGTGGGAACATCCCACTGGCTTTGGTGAGAGAGCTGGAATTGACATGAGTGTGGATCACATCTTTCCCCAGGGTGTGCCGGCACTTTGGTAGAAAGTGGGTCTAGAGGTGGAGGGGCTACAGCCAGAGCCAGGTGTGAACCAAACTTCCATGCTTATTGACCGTCATTGTCCTATTGGGGGCAGAGCTAGGTCCCAAGGAGCAGAAGCCCTGAGTGTCTAGCCTGATCTGGTTCCATTCCCTCTAAGTGTGCACTCACCCACCTCCCCATCGCAGTACCTTTGCCCCAGGGGGGAGTAGCACTGAAGCAAGAGGGTCAGGAGTGGGCACCCAGTGTGGACTGGGACATGGTGAGCTGGTATGGTCTCCACACCTTAGAGCTCCAGGTAGCTCCTGGATCTGTGGCCTCCGCAATCATCAGTAATGGCCACCCTCTTCTCATTCGGATGCAGTTCTGGGTCTGAGCAGGCTCCATTTCCCACAACTGCACCTTCTTGGCAATGGCATCCTTTGTCCTAGTGTGGACCTGTGCTGGAGCCAGAGCAGCTAGTGCGGGTGCTTGGTGTGGGCTGGGGCACACCCTGGGGCAGTGGCAGGAAACTGGTCAGAGTTCCAGGCCTTTCCAGTCTGCATCCTCTGCCTCACTCCTGGGAGCAAGTATGCCTTTGGGTGCTCTTCAGGAGCAGAGTTCCAACCTGTTGTGAGCTGATTGCGTCTCTTCCCCCCTGCCTGATGCCATGTGGTTCCTTCTATGGCCCTGGTTGTAGAAGAGTCTCTCCCTGTCTGAAGGTTGTTTTCAGTGAGAATTTTTCCACTTGTAGGCCTATTTTTGATGTGTCCTCACACTCCACCATCTGGATCTGAACCTCTCATCAGGGATCTTTGATGTTACTATTGCAAAAAGATTACAACTTGCTGAAGGCTCAGGTAATGGTTAGTATTTTTAGCAATAAGATATTTTAATTAAGGTACATACATTTTTTTAAGACACAATGCCGTTGCACACTGAACAGACTATAGTATAGCATAAGCCTAACTTTTGTGTACACGGTAGGCCAAAAAATTGGTAGGACTTGCCACTTTATTGTGATATTCACTTTATAGCAGTGGTCTGAGCCAAATTCACAGTATCTCTGAGGTCTGCCTGTGTACTATATAAATAATGAGTTTATATGAAAATTGAAGTTTTTGAATTATGCTTATAATATAATTTTTTAAAAGATTGTGCAAATAAACAAAAGAAAATAAATCAAGGAATTCCCATCATGGCTCAGCGGTTAACAAACCTGACTAGTGACCAGGAGGACATGGGTTCGATCCCTGGCCTCGCTCGATGGGTTAAGGATCTAGTGTTGCCGTGATCTGTGATGTAGGTTGCAGATATGGCTTGGATCCTGTGTTGTTGTGGCTCTGGCATAGGTCAGAGGCTACAGCTCAGATTGGACCCCTAGCCTGGGTGTGGCCCTAAAAAGATGAAAAAGAAAGAGAATAAACTGAAATAAATCCTTGTTTCCAAAGAACCACTATTGATATCTACCTGGAAAGAATTTATTTATTTATTTCTATATAAATACGTGGATAATGCTAGACATATTTTTCTTTTCCCTGAACATTTACTAAGTATCCTTTTGTGCTAATAAATGCAGATTTACAACATCATTTTGGGTTTGTTTACTTTTTGTTTTCAGATCATTTCAGACTTATGGGAGAGTTGCAAATACAGTATTTATTTACATTTCTCTCATACTCAGCTTTGTAGCAGTTTCCTTGGGCTTCCACAGAAGTGCCTTACCACCTAGATTTTAGGCTTCACTTTTTTCCACTAGGCCAGTTTGCCCAACTGAAAACAATCCCTGGACATTTAATATATCCATGATATACAACAATAGAGTAAGGGCTCTATCCTTCATTAGATCCTTACCTTTATTTATTTTTTGTCCACACCCATAGTATGCAGAAGTTCCCAGGCCAAGGGTCAAACCCTCGCCACAGCAGTAACCAGAGCTACAGCAGTGACAATGCCAGATTGTTAACCCACTGAGCCACCAGGGAACTCCTAGATCCTTGCCTTTAAACTGGTTTTGTAGCTTGAATCCCCCTCTTGATTTAATCTACTAATATTTGGAGATGAGAAGCTGTTTTGTCTTATACTTGGCAAATCCCTAAATGTATGGACTCTGTCTCCTTTAGATCAACCAGTTGGTTTCTGAGCTCATCTTTCTGGTTTTACCTTACCAAACCCAGCTAACAGTGAACCCTACACACACGCCTGACGCTGTGTCCTCCACCCCTGATTAAGTGCAGGATCTGCCCTCAGGTGCTCACCAGAAATCATTTTAATCTTTAACCCTCCTCTCAGCCTCAGATAAGAGTGTCCTTCCCGTTCTCCCAACCCCTGAGGCCAAGTCTGTATAAATTTTATTATTTACAACAGCAGCCCATTGCCGGTGCCCATTTCTGTGTCAATCACCCTAAACTCTGTTAGGTTTTGGTAATAGGCAATTTCAGAGTCACAGTGGCTTACACAAATTTATCAATAACTCCCATTTTGGGTCCATCTGGGGTTAGCAGGGCCTCTGGGACACAGGCTGATAGAGATGGCCCTGCAGAGAATGTTCCAGGGGGCTGGACAGGAGAGGAGGAGGTGTAGGAGCCTAGCGGTCATGGTCAGGCTCCCTCCAGGAGGTGGCAGGACACTCCTGCCTGCTCTTTATCAGCTGAAGCAAGGCCACGGCCTCCTTCCCTGGGGCAGGGAAGACACCATCACCCTCACCTGGAAGGAGGGAGGCCAGACTGTCCCACTACCAGCACCAGTGATGCCGTAACACCCCTTTTTGTTGAAACCCCCAGCCCGTTTCCTCCTTGTAAACAGAGATGCTGTGAACATCTTTTCTCCATACTTTTTTTTTTTTCTCTCTCTCTCTTTCTTTTTTGGCTCCCCCATGGCATATGGCATTCCTGGGCCAGGGATCAGATCTGAGCCACAGTTGTGACCTAAGCTGCATCTGTGACAATGCTGGATCCTTAACCCACTGTACCAGGCCAGGGATCAAACCTGCATCCCAGTGCTCCCAAGACACTGCCGATCCCATTGCTCCACAGTGAGAACTCCGTTTTCTCCAAACTTCTGTTTGCTCCTGTCCTTTTATTTTCTAAGGATAAGCTTACAGATGTAGAATTACTGTGTTAAATAAAATGTTCGATGTCAAGGCTGCCACTGGCCCACGTGGTACATGTCTGTATACAGACTGGAAGCAGGTAGGTGGGCTTGCCAGGTGGGTTGCAGCTTGGGGTCAACAAGAAGGTGGGGACCCTTTGCAGCCAGGGGTGTGGCTTGACTGGCAGCTGGAGACTAGATTTCCAGGCTCCACTTTGCCCTGTTCCCGTCAGAGGGTAAGGCAGTATTACCTTCTTAGCCGTGGGAAGGAATTACTCCAAACCCAGAAAGCACAGGTTGCCATGCAGAACCAGTTCATACTTTAAGAAACCACTAATATGTCCTGACTCGTGAGGCCCCCAGGAGAGCAAATACCCTGGATTTTTCAGGGATCAGTAAAATAAAGGCCCAGAGTGGAGATATTCATGGTGCAGAATTCCTTCTAAGCTGTAAATGATATTGAGTTTCTGGATAGAGCAGGACGCAGCAGAAAAACGTGGCTAAAATGCACTGAATCTCCTGGTGTTTGATGTTTCATTTGTGAAAGAGGAGCTGCCTTCCTTAGAATTCCATTGTTTTATCAATCCCGACAGCAGAAAACTTCTCGAGCTTTTAGCAAAATCTCACTGGGGAGCCGTGGGTGGTGGGGAATAGGTGAGAAAGGTCTGAAGACAAAGAGGAGAAAATGTAATGACTTAACTTAGGGGGAAGCTCTGGACAGCAACCTGAGTGACCTTGAAAGAGGGAGGGCTTGCAAATCCCCTCAGGCTGGGGACCCAGGGAGACCCCTTCACAACCAGAAACCACAGTGTTTGCAGCCTTGATCTGGAAACACCCCCAGGAGGTGTGTTGCTTTGTTGTTTGTTTCTGATTTTGGTTTCCAAGAATGCAGTTCTGCAGTTTTATTATCACCATGAGTTCAGCTAAAGAGGGCAGTTTGCGTGTTTTTAATTTATTAGCTTATTTTTTTAAATGTATAGTCATGTGACAGTTTTAGGGCTCATTTCTCCTCCAAGCCAGTAGCGGGTGGGCGCTCCTGGCTCTCACCCAACCCATCTCCATTGCCGTGGACTCCCCACTCTGCACCTCTCTGCACCTGCCTTAGAACTTACTAGTCGTTTTAATCTTTTACATTTCACTTATATGCGGCATTGTTTTTTTTTTTAAAGAAAGCACTGAAGGTATTTATAAATCCAATATATTCTGGCAGGAATGATGTTTGCCAAAGGACTTACTCTAGGATTCTTTCAAGTAATAAGCATCTCAATGTACATTTAACACATGATTCTCATTTTATAAAAATGTTTCCTTAATATATATAGGATCAGTTATAAAGGAAAAATCCTGATTGGTGTTTCAGACGGCTTCTTTCCTTAGTTTCTCTCCTGGTCTTATGGGGAAAGAATAAAATCTCTTCTTTGCACATTCTAAGAAAGGCTGCCTGGAATTGTGGTTCTGTACCTGGACCCACCACCTAAGGTTTGGTGTTCCCTTAGATTAATTTGATGGCTAGACATTTACAAAGCATACTGCTATGATCTGAACCCTAGTAGGAGGGAGCTGGAGCACCCAGAGCCGGTCCTTGCCTTGGCAAGGAGCAGCTTCTGTCCTGGAGGTCGGCTGGGGCCCATACCAGAGCAGACCCCCCACCCCGTCTGGATCAGTCACTGTGGCCCAGGGAGGAGCAGGGCTCAGGGCATAAGCTGCCGCCTGCACTGCAGGTTCAGAATGTGGGGACCCACCATTCTCCCTCAAGAGATGCTGGTCCTATTGGCAGAGAGAGAGAGAGGCTGCAGATAAATGTCCCCATGAGAGAAGCTTCCTGTTCATTATTCTTCCAGGACTGTGGTATGGTTTGTGAGCCACTGTCTGTGGGGGTTTGCTGAGGGAGTGCTGTCAGCCTGTTTGCACACGCCCTCAGATCCTGGTGCTGTTTCCAGAATGAACCTACCAGGTTCCTTCCAGGATCGACAGATCTAGTCTGAGGCTCTTTTCAAAATGAACTTCCACAAAATGTTCCCAGCAGTCAAGGGGTTGGAAGTACTGGATGCCTAGTAAACCAGGATATCAGTTATTTAAGTGATCTGGAGCTGGTTCCTTGCTGGGTAGGTCATCTGTAAGATCGGATATTCTACATCGCTCTGGTTGCCAGGGAAAGCTGTGCTGATTAGAGGCAGGAGAAACCTGAACGGTGGCCCACGTTTGGGGCCAAGGAGCTACCAGGGGCAGCTGGTGCCCCAGCAGGGTTGCTTCACTGGGGAACTGTCTGATGCATAGCTCTTCATAAAGAGATGTTGCTATTCCTGCTAAATAAAATCCGTCTCCTATAAAGTGCTGCACCCACTGCCACAGCATCACAAATGTCCTGGCAGAGGGCACTTGGAAGGATATTTCCACACGGCTTGGATTTGGGCAAAGGCAAACCAGATGCAGCCTCCCACGGCCCTGGAAGGCAGAGGAAAGCCTGAGGGCTCTCATGCATGCCTCTGATGAGGGCCCAGGAACAAATGCTAAGGAAAGCTACCTGCCTTCTTTGTAGCCTCTGGGATTCCAGCTGGGGCAGGTAGCCCTGAGGGTATGGAGTTCATTCCCACCTTGGCAATGGTCACCCAGAGCTGTTATGTACCAAATACTTGGCCAGTATGTGCACAGATTCACACCTGTGCAAGTATTAATCACTCAGGAAACATGAGAGTTAAGCATGATTTTTTTTTTTTTTTTTTTTTGGCCAGAGATCAGATCTGAGCTTGAGCTGCAACCTACACCACTGCTGCGGTAGCCCTGGATCCTTTAATCCACTGTGCTGGGCCAGAAATGGAACCTGTGTCCTGGCGCTGCAGAAATGCAGCCAATCCCATTGTACCACACCGGGAACTCCTGCAGCATGATTTTTAAAGTTTCCTTTTCTTACACGTTAGAGTCTATATTTACATCTTAATGTTGCTGAAGTAAGGATGTGCCAGTTGATCGGGGTCACAGCAGACTTGGCCATCTTTCCAGCTTTCCAAATTTATGGCACCCCAGCTGGGCTGCCTCCCAGCCCTGGAGGACTGGTTCTGGCCCACGGAGCTATGAGTGGGGGTGACATGTGTTACTTGAAGGCTGGGGCATTTGAATGAAGGGATGCGACCCTTCAGAGCTCTCCTGCCTTCTGCATGGTGATGAGCGTGGTGATGACCTGTGGCCCAGAGTGAGAGGTCATAGAACACAGCCCGAGCTGACCTGTGATGACTGTGCTGCATGAGCTGGAAATAAGCCGTGGTGGGTGTCAGCTGCAAGGGTACTGGCTGAAATTGATGTTCCGACTGCTTTCTTTTTCTCCCTCCTTTCTCTGCAAGCTGTTATCAGGCATCCTGTGTCTTAGAATCAAGACAGTATGATAATTCCTCTGGTCGTTTTCCAGATTTCCTGGTTAAGGAATCTTCAGGCCATTCTCAACAAAATAGTAGTGAAGCTGCTTGCCTGTGGAAGAATTAGGCATGGATATGCCAGGAGATTCTTATTTGCAGAGACATGTTGAAAACTAGAAAACTCTGCAAAGCAGTGTAACTGGGAGAGTTCCCCGTTTATGTTTCATGATGTTAAAAATAGGTTCCATTAAAAATTAAAAAAAGATTCTTTGATTCAGTAAGTTTGGGAAATGTTATATCTACTCTCAGTTGAATATGTGCAGTGCACATTAGTGTATCAAAGGCTCTGAGAAGGCCCACATTAAAGAAACTGTTTAATCAAGTGGAATCCAGTATTCCTCAAACTTGTTTGGCTGAAAAACGTCCTACCTTATCTCAGCCCCACACAGCTTTCAGGCCCAGTGCTTACAGGGAAGTTAGTACATGAAATGTGGGATTTGCTGAATCCTGGTGCAGTAGCATGGTGCTTCTTCCCATCTGAAAGCTGCAAGATATGGCAGAAAGGAAGTTTATGATATGGTGCATATGTTACTTCCCTTTCTATTCTTTTCTAAGCAGCAATTTCTTGAGCTCTGCCTACACACAAGGCTTCCTATGCTGAGTGATGATTAGAACACTTTGTGGCTGGCCTATGACCCTGGGAGTCAGCATCAGCATGGGGAGGGCACCCAGAAATCCACACATCCCTGGCCCGCACAGGCACCTGCACAGGCGGACTGAACTGGTGTGAGGCCTGGGAATATGCCTGGAGGACACCCTTGGGCTCCACGACATTGGAAAGGCACCACTCCACGTCTTGCTTCCACCTTCTCTTCTGCCTAAGTTGGGTTCTGGAGGTGGCTGGGAAGGTCTGGGCCTCGAAGACCTTGGTATGGGGCCCTGAGGGAGCCCACATGATGAGTCGAGACCTCTCAGCTGTGTCTGTGCCCTTTGGAAATGACAGCCAGACTATTGCATTTTAGAGGAAGCCGTCACTTGTGAGGGCCACAGGCACTGAGGACCAAGGGGAGAATTTGCCATGGTGGCCACTGAGGGGCTGGAGGCTGTGCCGCTGGACAGGGCTGAGCTTGCATCCGTTTCAGACCTGAGGGCTCTGGTCTTCACATTCATGGCCAGGCACCCCCATGGTGCCCTGGTGGAGGGAGATGCTGTTGGGGACAGCTGGCATGGGAGCAGGGAGGGGCCTTCTCAGCAGTTGGGCAGACTCTCCCCTGCCGTGCTGGGAAACTTGACATCTTTGATGAGGCAGTTCTTCTGGAATTTGTTCAGGCTCAGTTGGAAGAAATGGCCCTTCCATCAGGGCCATGACATGGCTCCAGGGCTCGTGTTTTCACTGTGCCCTGAAGCCTCTCCCAAGGCTATGGCTTCTCTCCTGCAGCAGAGGCAGCTGGAAATGAGGCAGAACAATTTGCCATCTACCCCTTTTACATTCAAATGACCCCATGATGGCTGAGGTGGTCCTTTGGAAGGTGCCACCCTGGGCCGGCCAGTGGCTACTGTAACTGCCCCATTCTGCAGGTCAGCATCATGGGCACAGGGCCTCCAGGGAAAGTGCTGGAGCCACAGATGGGCCTCCTTGGGGACAGGGTCAGTGCAAACATTCTGGTTCGATAGGGCATTGAGTCTGGAAGTTCAGGGAGGCTTAAAAAATACAGAAGCTGGGTCCCCCTCCCAGGTGTCTTTGTTAACGTTCCCCAAGCAAGCCGGCCATACAGTCTGGGAGTGAGCCCAGACGCAGGACTGCACAGGTCAGTGCCTCGCCCCAGGAGGCTAGAAAGCAGGGGACAGGGCCCAGCATCTTCCTGACTGCCCTGAGCCCAGCTCAGGTTTCCTTCTCAGGACACTCCCAGGGGTGAGGTTCCCATGTATTTAGGGGTATTTTTGCCTGAAAGAGCCCAAGGAAGTGGTGGACTGGTACACGTGGTCCATGTTGATGGAGAGAAAGGACGGTGACAAACTGATCCGTGATGGCTGCTGGACTTCCCTGGCTCTCTCGGTCCCCTGAAATGCAGTATGTTGTAGCCTGGGATGCAGGGTAATGGTCCAGGCAGGACCTCATTCGGGGGCCAGGGTCAGGAGCCTAGGACAAAGTTGAGGGGCTCTTTGTGGCCATTGACCATCCCTTCTTGTCCATATGATTCCTCTCCCACCAGAAGCCCTGGAGCTGGACCCTTCCCACCCCACCCTCGGCGAACACCTGCCCATCCTATTTGTAAGCCACCACCTGCACAGATCGCCTGTATCTTGGGCCTCAATGGTCACCAAGGCCCATGTGCTCCCAGAACACTGGTAGAGGGTCGCTGTCACCCACTCCGAGGGTGCTCATTACACGCCACATCCCCTTCTAGCTCATGGAAGACAGACCACCCTCTGATCTCATCACAGTGCCAAGACCCAGTGGGGCAGCCTCCTGTTGCAGATCAGATCAGTGTAGGATTTATTGTCTATTTTTCCTGCCCGCCCCCAGGTAGGACCCAGTCCTGGTTAACTTATGATTCCCTCCTCCTCACAGGCTAAGTCTCAGCCACCTGTGGATAGCCCTGGGTTCCTCCCCTTGGGCCCAACCTAGGTTCTGCACGGGATCCTCCCAGGTCATCTGCTCCCTTGTTGTCCCCACATGTGTTTGCTGCTGCCTCCATTACTGGAATTTCCTTTTGTTTGTTTTTTGGCCTGTCTTCCGCCTGCTGGAATGCTGGCTCCATGGAGGTGCTGTTGCCCTGGCCCTGAGCAGCTTGTGTGGGTGGAATGAATGAATGGGAACTTGTTGCTCTGTGTGCAGCCTGGAAAGGCTGGCAGGGAAGAAGCTCATTGCCTTAGTCCAGGGGAGAGTCATGTTCCAGATGCAGCAGGTTGCCTGCAGGGGGCACCCCGGCCAGGGGGAGTGAGGATGCTGAAGCCATTGTTGGGAGGGTAGATGGGTCGCCTTGTGCAGCCGTTTAGATCTGGGGGAGTATGGTTTATATGGTGCAGAGATTCTTATTATTCCCACTGCCTCCTTCACTCCACACACATCAGACACAGAAGCACATGTGCACATCCCCCCCCACCATGAAACACACCATGCACATCCCATATACACATGACAAATCAATCACAAGATCCCCATAATTTATTTACTTACTCTTTCTGCCTGTCTCTATTCCTCCCATCCTGGTTGCAGCCATCACTGTCTCTCCGTGACCTGAAATTTTATTGTTTTTTTCCACCAAATGTAATTTAAATTGCTCTTAATGGTAGGGCCTGAGATAGGAGGTTAAATCCATTTTACCCTGCCCCACAGTGACTGGTCTGTATGTAATGTGTTTTCGACTTGCTCCCGGCTCCCCTCCTCCACGGGAAACCTCTGGACCCAGCTCTGGAGGCCTGCACGTGCCAGGTACACTCTGTCCATGGGCAGGTCGCATAGTGCCAGCAGCAGCATGGATTGAGCCTGATTGAATTTGAGTCTTTGTCTTCAGAGGAAGCTGTGCCTTGCCCTGCTGGGTGCTCTTTAGGGTTCACAGCCTCCTGGGCACCGATGTCTGAGTTAGCTGACACTACAGAGCTAAGAGAGGCTGGCATTTAGTTCCAGATGGGATCAAGTTAGTCCTTGGAACACCTGTCCTCCCAAAGTTAGTATAGACCCATTCAAGGTATGGCTCATTTTTGCAGCAATGAGAGGCTGCTGACTTTACCAGCTGAGGTGATCATGGAATTCATCAGCTCTTAGGCTGCCATAACAGGACTCTGCAGGCTGTTGGACTTAAAGTGCAGACATTTATTTCTCATAACTTTGGAAGCTGAGTCAAGGCACTGGCACATTGGTTACCACGCTCCTTGGTTTGCAGATGGCCACCTTCTTGCAGTGTTTTCACGTGGCCTGTTCTGTGCATGCACAGGAAAAGAGATCTCTGGTCTCTCTTCCTCTTCTTATAAGGACACCAATCTTATCAGGTAGGGGCCCCACCCTTATGACCTCATTTAAGTTTGATCACCTCCCAAGGGTCCTCATATCCAAATATTCTCAATACTGTGGGTTAGGGCTTCAGCAGATGAATCTCAGGAGCACACTGTTCAGTCTGTGACTGTGGTGGCATTTTTAGTTCAGCACTTCTGTCTACCCTGGCCTACCTCAGTTGTCCTCTCTGGTCTCCCTGGTACCCTCTGTGTATGCAGCTCCCTGGAGCTCTGAGTGTGAGCTCATGGCCAGGCCAGTGTGCTGTGTATGGAGGCACACTCTCCCTGCCTCCTGGATGGCCTCCCTCCTCCTGATGCTTGATGATTTGCACTGTCCTCCTTGACCTGGCTGCCTAGTGGTGACTCCACAGAAAGCCCTGGGGAGGGCCTAGCGGAATCCCTGGGATTTATCAGTTTACCTTTCAGATTGTGTGTGTTCTTATGTCAGAAATGGGGAAAAGATACTTGTCTGGTAGCAAGATGTCAGTGGGTCTGGTTAAGTAGACTCTGTGGACAATGATTATACACAGGAAGAAAATTATTATAGCTGTTATCACTGAATTACTGATGTGTGTAAACCTCTCAGTGTATGTATCAAGAATCTGTTCCAAAAACCAATGAGGGAGTGGGTTGCTTCTCACACATGTGGAGTCCCAAGGTTCCTAGTCTCTGGTCGATGTTTCTGTGATTCTCCTGACCACCTGGCCACAAGATGGCTGCTGAAGCACTAGCCATTATGTCTAGTTCAAGGGAGGAAAAGGGGTCAGTCAATGCCAGTTGTTTCTGATTTTCTTTTTTCAGGATTGCAAAGATTTCCTGGAATTCTCCAGACAGGATTATACTTAGGTTTTATTGGCCAGGACTGGGTCACATGGCTACCAGCGGCTCAGAGGGAAGCAGAGAAAGCAGGGGATAGTGTTGTATTAAATTAGCTGGCGTTGGCTCACCCCCACCAAGATCCATTGTCTGAGGCCAGGCACGTGAACCCACCATCACCACCAAAGCTGGGTTCTGATGGTGAGAAAGGAGGGGACTGGGTCCAGATGGACAGCAAACAAAATCAGTGTCTCTCATGGATACATTTGACTGCTGAAGAGATGGAGTTCAGAATTGGCCCTGGTGGAAAGGCTATAGGATTCTCTGAAAGGAAGACTGTCTAGTGTTTCTTACCTTGAATTTGGATCAAAAACAGTCTGGGGGACTTGAAGCCAGGTGTGACTCTCACCTGGTGGGAGGCAGGTGTTGAGACCTCACCCTGGTGTGTCCTCTATCTCCTCCCACCCACCAGCTGCCATCCTCTTTTTCGCGCCCTTCTCCTTTCCCATTGGCATCTGTCTTGGGATGTCTCCACACACCTCTCCATCCCTTGGCTTCCTGTTGGCTTTGTTTTTCATTCAGTCTTCGCTTTGGTCATTTGTGCAAGAAGTTTAAAAGGGAAGGTCTCTTCAACAGGTCATGCTAGGAAAAATGGACAGCTCCATGTAAAACAATGAGATTGGAACACTCCCTCACACCATATTCAAAAATAAACTCAAAGTGCATTGAAGACCTAAGCACGAGGTCTGAAACCATAACATTCCTCGAAGAGACCCTAGGCAATATGTTCTGTGACATAAATTTAACCAATGTTTTCTTAGGCCAGTCTCCTAAGACAATAGAAATAAAAGCAAAAATAAGGAAGTGGGACCTGTTTAAACTTAAAAGCTTCTGCACAGCAAAGGAAACCACTGACAAAATGAAAAGACCTACAGAATGGGAGAAAATATTTGCAAATGATGTGACTGACAAGGGGTTAATACCCAAAATACATAAACAGCTCATATACCTCAATATCAAAAAACAAACAACCCAATCAAAAGATGAGCAGAAGACCTGAATATATATTTCTCCAAAGAAGACATACAGATAACCAAGAGGCTCATGAAAGGATGCTCAGCATTGCTCACTATCAGGAAAATGCAAATCAAAACTTCAGTGAGGTGTCACCTCACACCTGTCAGAATGGCCATCATCAAAAAATTTACAAATAACATATGTTGGAGAAGGTTTGGAGAAAAGGGAATGCTCCTTGCTATTGGTGGTAAATTGGTGCAGCTGCTGTGGGAAACAGTATGGAAGAGCCTCAGAAAACTAAAGGTAGAACTACCATATGATCCAGCAATTCCATTCCTGAGTATGTATCAAAAGGAAACAAAAACACTATTCAAAAAGATACACGCACCCCAATGTTCACAGCAGCACTGTTTACAGTAGCTAAGACACCGAGGCAAACCCAGTGCCCACAGACAGATGACTGGATAAAAAAGATGTGGTACATATATACAATGTAATATTCGTTACTCAGCCATTAAAAAGAGTGACATCCTGCCATTTGCAGCAACCTGGATGGGCCTAGAGATTGTCATCCAAACTGAAGTCAGACAGAGAAAGACAAATATGTATGGTATCACTTATATGTGGAATCTAACAGAAATGAATGTATATGCAAAGCAGAATCAGAGACATAGAAAACAAACATATGGTTACCAAAGGAGAGAGACAAAGAGGAGGGGCAAGGTGGGGGTATGGGTTTAAAAGATACAAACTCTATTATGTATAAAATACATAGCGAGGATATATTGTACAACCTAGAGAATTATAGCCATTATCTTGTATTTACTTAAAATTTGCAAAAATACTGAATCAGGTATATGTTCTACACTTGAAACTGATATAATATGGTAAATCAACCATGCTACAATAAAAAAAGAAGGACAGGATGCTGTGCCTGATTGAACATTGTAACAGGAAGTAGGCATGGATGTCACCCCATCATGGTGGTGCCAGGGAGGACCAGTGCAGGGCCCTCTCCCTGGGCACCTGGTCTCTGCAGGAGCTCAGCACCCCTGTCCCTGGACATGTTCATCTAAATAGGCTTCTTGTGGTGAGAATGTGGCCTGTGTCACTGTGGATGCTTGACTCTATTTCCGGGAATGCTGGTTCACTTTGAGACTTATGTAAGGAGGCAGAGTTTTGCCCAAATAGGAAGATTACTTTGCATTGAAAGTTGATCCTGGCACCTTGCTGATGGTTTGGCACTTGTCCAGTCGTGTTTTCCTAAAAACATTGTGAAGGATATGAAGAGGGCCTTTTTCCCCCTTGGTATCAGATTTTTATCCCTCCATATATAGACATTTATTAGCTCAGCCGTGGTGCAAAATAGTTAGGTGTTTGGATTTTCTCCACTCTGACCCTTTCTTAGTCCATTTGGGTGGCTGTAACCAAAATACCATGGACTGGGCAGCTTGTAAAACCACAGAAATTTTATTCTCACAGTTCAAGAAGGCCAAGATCTTGGCCCCAGTGTGGTTGTGTTCTGCTGAGGCGCTCTCCCAGTTTGCAGACGGTCTGCTTCTCCTTGTGTGGAAGGGGTGAGGGAGCTCTGTGGGGTCTCTTCCGTAAGAACACTAACCGCGTTCATGTGGGCCCCACCCTCATGACCTAACGATTTCCCAAAGGTCCCACCTCCTAATAGATCATCTTTGGAGGTTAGGATTTCAGCATATGAATTTGGGAGGTGCATAAATGTTCACACCATAACAGACCCTTTCTCTGTGTAAAAGTTGCACATGTTTTGAGGTGTCAGCTGCTTCAAGTGACAAAGGAAAATGACATCTATTAATAGTTTAAGAAAAAACTTTGATTAAACAATGGCAGCTCTAGGCAGGGAAATTTTCTCTGCATCATTAAATGAAAAAGGAGCATATTGGAGTTCCTGTTGTGGCTCAGTGGGTTAAAAACCGGATGTAGCGTCCATGAGACTGCAGGGTCAGGCCTCGCTCAGTGGATTAAGGATCCTCCCACATTGCTGCAAGCTGCAGTGTAGATTGCAGATGTGGTTCAGATCCTATGTTGCTGTGGCTGTGGCATAGCAGTAACAAACCCGACTAGCATCCATGAGGATGTGGGTTCAATCCCTGGCTGCTCTCAATGGGTTAGGGATCCAGGGTTGCCGTGAGCTTTGGTGTAGGTCGCAGATGCGGCTCAGATCTGGCAAGGCTGTGGCTGTGGCTGCGGCATAGACCAGCAGCTGCAGCTCTGATTTGACCCCTAGTCTGGGAACTTCCATATGCTGTGGGTACGGCCCTAAAAAGACCGAAAAAAAAAAAAAAGGAAAAAGAAAAGAAATGACATAGACCAAGGCATGGACGGGCCGGGGGGCAGCTTCCTAGGAGGCTCCTGTCACTCCCTTTGCTGTGTTGTTTGTTTTATGCTCTCTGATGTCAGATCTATTTTACTTCTGTGAGAATGTGAGACTCTAATCAAATGTAGGACATCCATGGCTGGGAGACTGGCTGCGGTGGACACAGCTGCGGTGCCAGGCGGAGCCTTGTGACCTTGCCGAGCCACCGTGGGCATCTCCAGCTCTTTCTCCAGAATCTGCCCAGACTGGAGCTTGTCCTGGTCAGCCCGCAAGTCATTTCAAGCCCAGATAAGAGATCGGATGTATTTCTAGATTTTTTGCTGCATCTCTTGGACCAAATGAGCATTCAGTTTGGAGACAGAAGAAGTAATGTATAAGAGTAATGTATAGGAACTTTGAATTTAAATCAGAAATTATGCACATTCAGGAGTTCTTGTCGTGGCTCCGTGGTTAACAAACCCAACTAGTATCCATGAGGACACAAGTTCAATCCCTGGGCTTGCCTGGGGGGTTAAGGATCTGGCATTGCCATGAGCTATGGTGTAGGACACAGATGCAGCTTGGATCCTGTGTTGCTGTGGCTGTGGTGTAGGCCTCCAGCTGCAGCTTGGTTTCGACCCCTAGACTGGGAACCTCCCTATGCTGCAGGTGTGGCCCTAAAAATACAAAAAAAAAAAAAAAAAGAGAAATTAAGTACATTCATAAACCACAATAACTTTAGTAACTCATGGTAACTCACCCATAGCCACACACCTTTTCACAGATATGTGTATGGTGCATGTACGAGTGTATGTATGTGTATGTGTGACTACAAGTGTGTATGTGTGTGTGTGTATGTGCATGTGTATTATGTGTGTGTGTGAGAGTGCATTGTGTGTTAGTATGTGCATATGTGTGAAAGTGTTGGTATGTGCAGTGTCTGAGTGTGCTAGCATGTGCATGTGTGTGTACATGTGTGAGTGTGCACACACTCGTCTCCCTGCTAGACCACATGTCTAGCCCGGTGTTCAGTGGTGGGGAGGCCTGGTCTGAACTGTAGCTGCTATGGGCAGGTTACTCCGTCCCTGAGGTGTCCCTGCACCAGCAGGGTGGGGGCCCGTATGAGGATTCAATGAGGCAGTCCTCTGTGAAGACTAGGACAGTGCCTGGCACATAGGAACTGGCAAATAAAGGACAATTGAATTGACCCGGAGTCTTACTAATGTCTACAAGCAAGAGAGGGGGATATGGGGGTGGAGGGCACATGTGACCAGAGACCCACCCCACTTTCTGAAAAGCAGGAGAGCTGACATCCCAGGATGCTGGGTTGGGGTGGTGGTGGTGTGTGTCCGTGTGCTCTCTGGACCCCGTGATCTGACCTCCCAGTGCTGTAGGCTGTGTGCATAGCAGGCTTCCCAGGGGCAGGGCTATGATGGCAGGAATGCCTTGCCTGGGAGAAACTTACTGCTCCTGGTTTAACATTTATCTGAGGTTGTAAAGTACTCTGTGGTCACTTTTATTGATTACATACTTTGAAAAACCAACTTTCTTTTTAATAAAAAGAGCTGATTTCTCTACCTGAAACTAGGACTCCAGGCACAGGTGCCAGTACTGATGGGGAGACGGGTTCCTGGCCGTCAAAATCAGAGCTGGCAGTGGTCAGAGTAGGTGTCTGTGGGTGCAGACCTCGTCACTGGGCCACAGGGAGGCCTGAAAAGAAGACTTAGTGCAAGAAAACAGAAAACATTTGAAAAAGGCTTTTTAATCACAGGAGCCTTGAATACTTGCTTCAGTATATACAACAGACTAAACTGAGCTTTGACTCAGTTGCCGGTAGATTTGTTTTTTTTTTAATGGCCGCACCCATGGCATATGGATCCCAGGCCAGGGATCGAATATGAGCCCTAGCTGTGATCTGCACTGCAGTTGTGGCAGCACTAGATCCTTTAATCCACTGCGCCTGGGCCAGGAATCAAATCCACCTCCACAGCTATCCGAGCTGCTGCAATCTGGATTCTTAACCCACTGCACCATGGCAGGAACTCCGGCCAGTGGGTTTAAGAGGCTGGCTTGTATGGTCTGTTCTTAAATGCTGAAAAAATTGACTCACTGACTCAGAAAAAAACCTCTCCTTGGTGCATGTGTGTCTCTAAACTTGGGAAAGGCACATGAGTGAGCGTCCAGGAAAGGTCGCTGGACAGAGATGACTGATCATGGCAAGAAGAGCTGTGTGTTGCCTGGATTGAAGGTGACTCAGAAAACTGGCAAAAGTCTGATAAGAACCCTTAGCAAAAGATGGTCCTAGTGCTCTGTACAGAATGAACCTCAGTGGGTTTAGGGATTAGAAGCCAACCATAGTTATGCATAAAGCAATTTAAGGTTTCATGACCATGATCCCAGTAGATTGGTTGGAATGCAGTTCCTGAATGCATAGAAAATTTCCAAGTCTCTAAACTGTGATTTGGTGTACTGCCACACAGAAACCTTCTTAAACTTTATTCTGACTGATGTGGCATTATGGCAATGTGTGGCACCAGAAAAAAGCCTTTAAAGGTTCATCTTACATTTCTTGCTTTGTAGCCAAGGAGGTATTTTAATTGGTTTGTATTCATTGATTAAATGTGGGTATTTATTAACTTTATTGGGTTTTGGAGGAGGGAACTCCTGAGAGACTCCAGGCTGTCCCTTAGCTGTCAGCCTTCCAGAGGAAGGCCACAGAGGTCAGGCTTTTCCTCCTGGGATGCGGGGGAAGGGTCAGTGGGTTGAGACCTCACTGCCTCTTCCTGCTCCAGAAAGGAGCACATTTATTCCTGAGTAAGGACACTGAATGTGATGTTACTGGTTCTTGGATTTGGCCAAATATAAATCTGTCAGTTCCTGGCTGTGCCTCCGTCCAGTGAGCTTTGGGTAGGTCACAGGCCTCGCTTTGGAGGCCATGCTGACACATTCCCCAGCTGTGTGCCTGTGCGGGCAGAAACAGTCCCCACCGCCCATCCTGGACAGAGGGGAGACGTGCACACATGCTGAGGGGGGTCAGCTCTTCCCCACACAGGGCCCTGCAAGGTGGGGACCCTTAGGAGAAGCAGGAGGAGTCCAGGATTGCCCTCTGTTGAGCCTGTGTGGGCCTGCCTGGCCCTCCAGCAGAAGCCACTGCTAAGCTGCCCACTCTCTCTACTAGACAGGATGACCTGCATTTATCTGACCTGTCTAGCTCATTAAAACCAGGCTTGATGTTCCTTCTGCCCGCAGCAGCCTCCAGAGGGCCGCCCTCCTGCTTCCAGCTCATCCTGGACCCCACTCCTCTCCAGGGGCTGGGCTGCGGCAGCCGTGGGCCTTCCAGTTGGTAGTCTTGGGAAGCATTTCCTCCTCCAACCCAGTTTCGGGGGAGAAAGAAGTTTCAAGGGTGGCTTATGGGTGGTTCCCGAGTCTTTTGCCCTTCTGCCGAGGAGCCTGCCTTCACACACAGCTGCTCTCCAACTCCTGTCTCCCTCCCAGACCTCCCAACCTGTGCTTGGGGTGATGCTGTATTTCTGGTGCCCATTATTCCTTCAGCTGTGTTACTTTTGGGCAATTTGTGAGCATTCTTCTAGAGTTCAACAGAAATTGCTAGTCTGTGCTTAAACCAAAGGAGTATTTACAGATATGGTGCTGACCTTCTCCAGGCAGGTTGGGTTGAAAATGTCTTGTATTCATCCCTGTGTGAGTATAAGTGTGTGTGTGTGTGCGCGCGCACGCGTGCGCAGGCACTATCCACCCTGTGGGCAGTGTTCTCAGAGCTGCACCCTGATGGCTCCTCTATATGTGGGGGTCTGCCAGCTCCCTCTTGTCCAGCAGGACCGGCCCTTCTCCACCGCAGCCTCACCCCAGGACCAGTGAGGTCCCTGTGCAGACCGATCTGGGTCTCTGAAATCAGACCTGGCTCTCTGCAGCAGCCCTGGAATTGTGAAGCAGAGGGGAGGTCAGTGGAGAGCAAGGCAGAAATGACCCGTGGCAGAGCATCCTGAGATCCTGTCTGGGCAGGATGGGAAGGGACGAGGGGACAGTCCTAGGAAGGGAGCTGGGTCGGGGGCCAGGATTGCGGGGAGGCCCTGAGCTTCGGAAGGGGGAGCCTCCTGGGGAGATTCTAATTCAGAGAATGAGTGGGACCGGAATGTGTCCCCTAAACAATAAAAGGGCCTCATGGGGGCTGTGCTTTTAGGGCTGCATCCCAAGGACTACATCCCTCGCCAACATGCTTTGGGGGAGGACACGGGGGTGGGCAGGGTGACAGGCACGCTCTGCATTACTTCCAGTTCTTGGTGCAATTCCATTCACGACAGCACTGCCCTTGGCGATCCTACTGTAGCACTGCAGTGCTGGGATGCAGGTTTGATCCCAGACCCGACACAGCAGGTGGAATACGGATCTGTAGGTCACAGTTGTGACTGGGATCTGATCCCCTGACCCAGGAACTCTGTATGCCATGGGGTGGACAAAAAAATAAAAAGAGAAAGAAAGCTCTGTCCTGAAAGGGTCCAGGACCCTAGGCTTGAAGGGCAGGGTGGCTAGGCCATGATCTAACCCTACCATAAGGGACTGAGCTGTCATCACTGCCATTGCCCTGACCCACAAGGACACTTTGGTGCCTGGGGAAGATGTGTTGAGCTGGGTGATGCGGTGACCCTAGGTTGTGGACTCCCTGCTTCTTGGGCACCTAAAAGCATCTCCTCCAGAGCTTTGGGGCCGGCTGGCCTCACAGAGCAGACAAGCACTGGCTGCTGGATGTCAGCTGCAGGAGAATGTTGCTGTTGGATCCTCATTGCGAAGGGCACTTAAGTCACTCACTGCAGCTACAGAAGCTGCCTGGGAACAGAGTGATGGACCTCAGAGGCCAGTCATTGAAGTTATAATTAAAATCTGTGACTTCAGCCTTGGGGCTCAGCAGCCTGTGTGGAAAAGACTCAGAGTCTTGCTCCTGGGGGGAGCTCCAGCCAGCAGAGGGATCGGGTGGCTTCAGACAGGGTGCTGGACCCCAGCCTCCCCAGGCAGCCCAGTGTCTGAGCCCAGAAACGGGGTGTCATTGGTATCCAGTGAGGCATCCAAACCATCCATGTCTTAGGGAAAATAAGGAATAAGCTTAAGATACACAATTTTCAAGAATTATTTTGTGAATGCAGAAGACATAAAAGGAAAATGACATTTTGCAAGTGACTTTTTTTTTTTTTTACTGTTCTACTTAAGGATTTTAAAGTAATTTTGAAGTCTGATGTGGAGGGATGTTTTTAGCCCTGAGCCCTGAGCAGCAGGTACTGAACCACAGAGGAGAGCAATTCCAGCTGCAGTTGAAAATGCTAGCCCCAGTCTGATTAGCTGCTCTGTGACCCAGTGACTTGGGCCACCCTGAGCTTCTGTCTTCCTCTCTAGAGCATGGTTATTGGTTATGGGGATCAGTGGCTTTTGGTTGTTATTATTTTAAAAAATTTGTTTATTGAAGTGTTGATTTACAATGTCGTGTTAGTTTCAGGTATATAGCACAGTGATTCATATATATACACACACACACACACACACACACACACACACACACACACATATACATACATACATATTCTTTTTCAAATTCTTCTTTTCCATTATGGTTTATTACATGATATTGAATATAGTTTCCTATGCCATGCAGTTGGCTCTTGTTGTTCATCTGTCCTACAGGTAATAGTTTGTATCTGCTAACCCCGAACTGTCAGTCCATCCCACACCCTACCTCCTGCCCCTCGGCAGCCATAGGTCTGTTCTCTATGTCTGTGAGTCTGTTTCTGTTTTATAGATAGGTTCATTTGTGCCATATTTTATTCATATATTTATTTTTGTTAGTTACCAATTTTATTTTTTCTTTTTTTAGATTATAGTTGATTTACAGTGTTTTGTCAATTTCTGCTGTACAGGATAGTGACTTAACCGTACATATATATATACATTCTTTTTCTCGTATTATCTTCCATCATGTTCTGTCTCAAGAGATTGGATGTAGTTCCCTGTACTATGCAGAAGGACCTCATTGAGTATCCATTCTAAATGTAATAGTTTGCATCTACCAACCCCAAACCCCCAGTCCATCCCACTCCCTTCCCCTTGGCAACCACAGGTCTTTTCTCTATGAATGTGAGTCTGTTTCTGTTTTGTAGTTAGGGTCATTTGTCCCATATTTTAGATTACACATATACATGATATCATGTAGTATTTGTCTTTCTCTGTCTGACTTAATTCATTTAGTATGATAATGTCTAGGTCCATCCATGTTGCTACAAATGCATTACTTTGTTCTTTTTATGACTGAGTAATATTCCTTTGTATATATGTACCATATCTTCTTTATCCATTCATCTGTTAATGGACATTTAGATTGCTTTCATGTCTTGGCTATTGTGAGTAGTGCTGCTGTGAACATAGGGGTGTGTGTATCTTTTTCAGTGAGCATTATCTCTTGATATATGCCCAGGAGCGGGATTGCTGGATCATATAGTAGTTCTTTTTTTTTTTTTTTTTGGTTTTCAAGGCTGCACTTGCGGCATATGGAGGTTCCCAGGCTAGGGGTCAAATTGGAGCTACAGCTGCCGGCCTACACCACAGCAATGCCAGATCCGATCCATGTCTGCGACCTACACCACAGCTCACGGCAACGCCGGATCCTTAACCCACTGAGCAAGGCCAGGGATCAAACCTGCAACCTCATGGTTCCTAGTCGAATTCATTTCTGCTGAGCCATGATGGGAACTCCCATATAGCAGTTCTATTTTTAGTTTTCTGAGGAACCTCCTTACTGTTCTCAATAGTGGCTACACCAATTTATATTCCCACCAACAGTGTGGATGGGTTCCCTTTTCTCCACACCCTCTCCATCACCTGTTTTTATTTTCATTTGCCGTGGAGTGCCCTGCTAAAGAAAAATCTTACCCACAAATGCCAACAGACAGGCCCAGCCATGAACCCTTCTTCCCTTCCTCAACCAAGAGGGTGCCCAGAGGCCTGGGAGATTTCTGGGGATCCCTCATACTGCAGGATGGTGCAGAGGCTGACAGCCCAGCTGTGTTGGTACTGATTCCCAGGAAGGCTTCAGTTCTGGCCTAAAAGATTTTGACCTGAAATAGTCTATGTAGTAATTTTATATCAAAGTGATGGTAACTGTCTTCTAAAGACTGGTGAAAAAAAGAAGTAACTGTGACTTCATTTCCTTTTTTTTGCCTATAAATTAAGTCAATCGCTTAAAAAAGATGTAAAATGTTAATATACTTCCAACCTAGTTATTCCCACAGATCAAATGTGCTACAGGACTGAATTTTAATTACATCGAATTTACTTCAAAGTTCCTTCTAGTATGAATATTGCATAATTAAGTATAATGTGAGGTTGAATATTATCACCCTTTTTCTGTGATTTCATGTAAAAACCATAGACAAGTGGAAGATAACTACAGTGTTGGTACATGGAGGTGATGTGATGCTAAATTAGTATTACCTTAAGTGATATATGAACACACACTGTGTATCCCAAATCAATACTGTATGGCTGATTGTTTCATATATATATTATATATATTCATATATATATATATTCATATATATACACACACACACACACACATATATATGCATGGTATATATAATCATATTCATTATCATATTCTAACAAAGATATGTAAATATTCTATTTTTACATGTTCATGTGAAGAACCGTCGAGTCACACGGCAGAAGTTCAGGATTCAAAACCATCCTGATTTTTCTTGGTTTTGATCCTGGGTTACAAGTAATCAATAGTAAATTTTGTATTCTTGTACACACACATAGGCAGCACAGTTTATCCACAGGCTATTTTAATACCCACAAAGTAAATGTTTTCCCTAATGTGTTTAATTTAAAAAAAAAAGATACTTTAAAATGTTACTGTTTTTCCAAACATGCCATTTTATGTATTTTGAGAAAATGTCTTCTGCATCCATGGTAACATGCCCGTGCATGTCCCAGCCCTGCACCAGTCTGGACCCAGGCCGGGCGACTATCCTGACAGGCCCTCTGACGGCTGGGCTCCCAGAAGGCTGTATTCTGTCTCGTTTCCTAAGGCAGCATGGAGCTCGGGCAGGGACAGTTCATCAGTGCCCTGTCCCATGGGTTTGGCCAGGGGAGCAGAGGAGAGCGCCTGTCTGCGGAGGGCGTGGCTGTCCTCACACCTGGCCCCCTGCCACCTGGGGCTCCACCTGGCACCCCTGCCACAGCTCCATCCTGCTTGTGCTCCGAGTGGGAAATGCTCCAGCCTTTGTCCACTAGGAGAGCTAATTGTAGTGTGGCATTTCTGGGCATATCTGCTTTCCAGAATGATTTGTGGAAATCTGATTCTGTTCTTTTCAATAATGGGGCTGCTGGCTCATGCCGGACATTAGGCTCTGTGGGTGTGCGTGTTTTCTTTCAATGGTGGTGGTTTCCTGGTCTCTTTGTGTCTGGCTCAGCATTTAGAGTCCTTAGAGCATGCATCCAGAACTTAAAGGGGCCCAAGGATTCTGTGCAGGTGGGTGGGGCCTCTGGGTGACCTGCAGTGAGGACAGAGCCCTGTGTGGATGCTGTGGCTCCTGTCAGCAGGACTCAGCCAGCCACTTGCCAGGAATCTTAGAATAAAACAATAACAGCAGCAACAACAAAACCCTGGTTTTTCTTACCTGAGAACCAGGTGTAGCATTACCTTCCAAACTTCTCTCCAAAGGACAGGAGGGGCCTGAACTTCCCTGATGGCAAGAAGCTTTTGTGACCTGAGGGGCCCTGTGAATGGGGAGGCATGACTTAGCCCTGGACCTGGCTCTGTGCAGCCAGAATGGGGGACCTTGGGGAGGCCCATGGAGATCTCAGGCTGCCACTGAGGTGATAGGAAACCAGCCATGTAGGTTATGGGGTCAGCTGACTGCTCTGTCCCTCTCGGTTCCATCCCTATGACCCTAAACACACTGGGACTCAATGGCCCCACAGAGCCCTGGTGACTCCCAGCCTCGGAGAAGATAGTGAGCAATGGCCCAGCAGCCCTGATCTGCCCCCAACACCAAGCAGTGTGGGGGAGGGTGAGACCCTGGGGCACTGAGACCCTGTTCACAGGCCCAGGCCTCCCAGCCAGACAGAGGTGAGATTGTCTGGCTGAGCCCCAGGTACAGTGGTGTGGGGCCCCGGGGCTTTTTGTCGTAACAGACAGTGTGAGCTATGACGTGGGCCCAGGTTATTTCCAGACCCCATCCATTTGTGTCTAGCCCTTCCCTCCCCGACCTGTACGCAGAAGCTGAGGCATAGCTGGCAGTATTCACTTTGATGGACAAAATGCACAGGTATCTGCCCACCTGTTGAGGACAGAGGGTGTCTGAACTTATAAAACAGTGATCATGGGAGCAGCAGGATGGGACAGACCCAGCAATCCCAGAAGGCTCCCTTGAGGAAAGGACTGTTACTTTAAAGTATGAAGGGTGAGTAGGTGCTGAAGAAGTGAAGAGGGGAGAAGAGAACTTTGAGGCAGCAGGAGCGGTCTGTGCCCTGCAGCAACAGCCGAGAGGGCAGGAGGGGCTGGGCAGCCAGGGGCAGTGCCGGGTGTTCAGGGTAGGATTTGAGTGATGGGAACTGCTGAGGGCTTTGCGAGGACCTACAGCAAGCAAGATCCCCTCTGTGTTTTGAGAAGGGCCCTCTTGCTGAGGTTGGAAAGCTGCATGGCTTTGGCGGGGAGTAAGGTGTGCCCAGCCCCAGGCCGTCATCCTGGTGGGAAGGACTTGGCTCAGAGATGGAGTCAGGGTCTGTCTCTTCCTGCTCCCCCTTCCACGTCTGTCTCCGCCCTTCAGGTCCTCCCAACCTTTCCAGAAGTCTCCAGAGACCTTGGGTGGTGAGTCCCTAGACCTAAGTCTTCTGAACCATGGATGTGCCATGTCTCCAAGTGAGCTCCTTGAGGGAGGCATCCATGCAGTTGAATTGCCTGAGCTTATCACCCTCCACAAGCACGCAGTAGGTGTGCAGTAGAATCAAGGGGTGAGTGATGGACAGGTGGGCAGATGGATGGCTGAATGAGTGGGTGGGTGGGTAGATGAGTAAATGGGTTGATGGCGGGTAGATAAGCAGGTGGGCTAATAGGTGATGGATGGGTGGGTGGGTGAGTGAGTGAGTAGGTATATGGATGAGTAGATAGATGGGGTGGATAGGTGGATAGAGGTTCTGAAGGGAGCAGGACACTGAATCAGTTAGATCTGGATTTGAGTCATTTCTAGCACTACCTATATTTATTTTTCCTTGGACAGATGATTTAATGACTCTCAGTCTTAGTTTTCTTTAATCTGTTAAAATGAGGACTAAACAAACCTACCGCTGAGTGTTGCGAGGCTCATGTGCGCAAGAGCCTGGCAGTGTGTTGTAAAGTGTCAAATGCCACATAAGTGCAAATCAGCATTGTCACTGTGCTGGACAGACCTTGCACACACGTCCTACAGGGCAGCAGAGGACCCTTCCTCTGGACACTAGGCACCAACTAGAGGCCAAGCCACTGGGGTCCGCAACCTGAAGCTCCTGCCTGGTACCTGGCCTCATGGGAGGCCTGCCATATTCATGTTCAGGGTAAACTTTCAGTGCACAATACACCTTTTGGGTCATTAAGAACCATGCAGAAGTTCCCACTTGGTGCAGTGGATTAAGAATCTGACCGCAGCAGCTTGGGTCACTGCGGAGGCACAGATTCAATCCCTGGCCTAGTGCAGTGGGTTAAGGATCTGGGGCATGGGTCTCAGCTCAGATTCATTCGCTGGCCTGGGAACTTCTGTATGCTGCAAATGCAGCCATTAAAAGCAAGAAAGAAAGTAAAAAGAACCATCCGGCTACAAAAGGACATGTGCCCCCAGTGTCAGGGCCGGATTTCTTCCTGAGTAGCAGCCTCCTGCTTGCTCCTTGCAGCTTCTGATGTGGTGAACACCCTCCCCCTGACCCCCAGCTTCTGTATTTAAGCTGTGGTTTCTGGGATTAACTGTAACATGGGTGCCAGGTTGACCTGAAGGAAAGCTGGGGTTGCAGGTAAGCAAATCCTTGACCTGGTGGCTCTTCACCTGTATCTTCAGGAATCTGGCCTCCTTGGGCCTCTGCCCTCTTGGCCAAAGGGAAGCCCTGCATCAAGAGTTGAATAGTAGCCAAGTGTTAGGAAAAACTGGGTATG
Source organism: Catagonus wagneri (assembly GCA_004024745.2). Lineage (NCBI taxonomy): Eukaryota > Metazoa > Chordata > Mammalia > Artiodactyla > Tayassuidae > Catagonus > Catagonus wagneri. The sequence continues at coordinate 15,520,327 of PVHT021183530.1, read as the reverse complement.
AGCAAAGAGGTCCAGAACCAAAGCCCCAATCCCACTGCTCAGGAGGCAGGTGAAAGAGTATCTTGCTTCTACTTTGGGCACTTAACGGGCTGTGGCAGGTTTCCTCCTGGTCATTCTCTGGGAGGTTTGGTTCATCCTCTTAGACTAGTGCAGTGAGCAGGAAAAAAAATTAACCTTCAGACCCAATACGCTCAGCCTTTCTCCTCTGCCCACCTGACCCAGCCTTCACAATCCCCACCAGCACCAGAAGCTGCCTGATTTATTTTAGGTGTGTTTTTCTTCACTGCCCACACCTCTGAGAACCTTCTGTCCACTTGTCCATATCCTGGGCATTGAGGACAGCAAGCACATCAGGCAGCAGGCAGCACTCTGTAGAGGCTTGTTGTGTGAAAGAATGAACTGTGTGCGGAGTTCCCTTCGTGGCTCAGTGGTTAACGAATCTGACTAAGAACCATGAGGTTGCGAGTTCGATCCCTGGCCTTGCTCAGTGGGTCAAGGATCCGGCGTTGCCGTGAGCTGTGGTATAGGTTGCGGACGCGGCTCGGATCCCATGTTGCTGTGGCTGTGGTGAAGGCCGGCGGCTACAGCTCCTGTTAGACCCCTAGCCTGGGAACCTCCATATGCCGCAGGTGCGGCTCTACATAAAAAAAAAAAAAAAAAAAAAAAAAAAAAAAAAAAAAAAAAAAA
>PVHT021183530.1:15385868-15519540 GCA_004024745.2 Catagonus wagneri | reverse complement strand
CCTTTAAGGAGGCAGTTAAGGTTAAACAGAGGGCATGAGGGTGGGGCCCTGATCCCATGTGACTGGAGTCCTTATAAGAAGAAGAAGGGACACCAGGGTACTGGGCGTACAGAGCAAGACCATGTGAGAACACAGGAAGAAGGTGGTTGTCGGCAAGCCCAGGAGAGAGGCCTGAGATGCCAGTCCTGTCGAGGCCTTGATCTTGGATGTCCAGCCTCCAGACTGTGAGGCAATAAACTTCTGTTGTTTAAGCTCCTGACTTTAATGTCATGTCCAGTAACAGATGTGCTGGGAAGACAGAGTCTAGACTAGAGACTTGAAATGCACATGGGAAATAAGGCCATTTGAAGCATCATGGATGGAACTAGAGATTCTCATACCAAGTGAAGTAAGTCAGAAAGAGAAAGACAAATACCATATGATATCGCTTATATCTGGAATCTAATATGTGGCACAAATGAACCTTTTCACAGAAAAGAAAATCATGCAGACTTTGAGAACAGATTTGTGGTTCCCAAGGGGGAGGGGGAGGGAGTGGGATGGGCTGGGAATTTGGGGTTAATAGATGCAAACTATTGCATTTGGAATGGATAAGCAATGAGATCCTGCTGTATAGCACTGGGAACTATATCTAATCACTTGTGATGGAGCATGGTAATGTGAGAAAAAGAATATATATATGTATGTGTGACTGGGTCACCTTGCTGTACAGTAGAAAATTGACAGAACACTGTAAACCAGCTATAATGGAAAAAAATAAAAATCACTATAAAAAAAAGAAATGCACATGGGCACTGTTCCTTAGAACAGCAGCAGTAAGAGCAAATCTCTGATTTTGGAAGAACATTTTAACTCTTGTAAGTATGAATTCAAGTTCGGGATATGATGTGAGTCCTAATGTACATAATTCCCTTTCAAGTACAAATAGTAATGTTATTTACCAACATGACCAAAGGGGTAGGGCTGTCTTTGTGCCGTGGACGGGCTGGCACTCGTGGAGATCAGGACTTGGCTGGCCTTGTGAACCTGTGCCCTGATGGGGAGACAGAGAGGCAGCAGGAGGAGGGCCCTGAGAGCAAAGCCAAGGGAGGAAGAGGGATCCTGGCGGGGTTTCAGATTCCTGGGCAAGGAAGGCCTCCCAGGGGGTAACATGCAACAGAAAACCAGGCTCATGAGACTCCAGTTCTTGGAGGTGGCTTCCAAGACAGGCTTTGACCACAAGTATTCCAGTGATGCCTTGACCTCGAGGGGCCCAGTGGTGATAGATCCAGGCTGCTGAGAAAGGAGGAAAAGAGTGATCAGCCGGGCATCAGGGAGGCGTTTCTCCTTCCAGCACTGCCCAGGGCTGGCCATGGCACCCAACTGTAAGGAAATGGGGCAGGGGTTGGGGAGTGCAGTCAGACCACCACTCAGGCTGTTGGTCATGAAACTGTGTCATCAAGTGAAATCTGATGCCTAAGAAGAGCAGAGGCGAACTCTTAAACTGGTTGAAGGGTGGGCCTGGCTTTTACATATCCTTAGTTATGGGTCCTTTGGGAATATAGCGAGCAGACTCCAGGATTCACAAGCTATAGCCACACATTGATCATGGCTTTAAGAACGGTAGCCTTGCAGGTTGGGATTGTCCACACTGGGACACTTTACAGAGGGGAATTTGGCAATTTGCTCTCCTGGGAAAACTGAGCTATATGGTCAGCCTGTTTTTAAGGAGACGACGTGTATTTAAATAATGAAACAGCTACAAACTAAGAGGTTTTACTAATAAGATAATATATTAGCTAAATGTGGGTGGCACTTTAGCGCTCCAGGCTGTTTTATGCCCACGTCATAGTTTATTGATCGTAAGATGCATGTCTCCCTCGCATTCCATCACCCCTCAAATCGCTGGGAGCCATTCCATCACCAAGGTCCAGGGCTAGTCATGACGGGTCATCATATCCAGGGCTTGTGCACACCCGGTCATAGCAGTTTGTGCTGTCATCGTTTTGCACGTGCTGAGCTTGATTTGCTGCTTAAGACATCTTCAGAAGGGTTACACTTGACCTCACATTGAAGAGTAATGGTATTGTGTGCACGAAAAGTCAGGGAACAGAGCAGCAGCTCTTAGATTTCTTCTTAATGGGGCAGGTCATCTTAAAGCTGTGACAATTCGCTACACTTCCTTGCCCATCAGAATCAGGTGCTTTATGAATCCTAAAGAGGGACAATCCCTAGAGGAAGGTAAATTTACTGTTCTGCTTTGTAACTGAGCTACATACAAAAAAGATCGCTCAGCCTACTCTACATAAAAAACATCACCCCACAGCTTGCAGGGGGGCATTGGCAGCTTGGAGTAATGTCCCAGTGGTAACTCTGACACCAGCCTTGCTCCTGATGTGTCAGGACACAAAACATCATGGATGAGGAATTCCAGAAAATCTTAATTTTCTTTTCATGTTTGCAAAAGAGTGATATTAGAAAGAAACCTCTATCTAATTTGAATGTAGAATGAAAACTAGAAGTGCTAGAAAAGTATGGTCTCATCATTAGCTTGGACGCTTACTTTCATTCTTAATTTCTTTCATGTTATGTCTAACAGTTACAGAGACAGTGATGGTTAATTGTATGTGTCAACCTGGGTAGGCCATAGTATCCAGATTTTGGTCAAAACATCTGAATGCTGTTGTGAAGTTATTTTTAAAATGTGATTAACAGGAGTTCCTACTGTGGCACAGCCAGTTTAGGATATGGTGTTGTCTCTGGAGACATGGGTTTGATCCCCAGCCTGGCACAGTGGCTGATGTTGCGCAGCTGTGACATAGGTCACACCTGCAGCTCAGATTGAACCCCTGGCCTGGGAACTTCCACATGCCACACATGTGGCCAAAAAATTTTTTTAATGTGATTAACATATAAATCAATAGACCCAGAGTGAAGCAGAGGATGTGGGTGGGCTTTGTCCGATCAGTTGAAGCCTTAAGAGAACAAACTTAGGACAGACCTGAGAAGAAGGAATTCTGCCTCCAGATGGCTTTCAACTCAAGCTGCAGCATCCACCCTTCCCTGGGTCTCCAACCTGCAAATTTGGAATTTTCCAGTCCCCACAACCATGGGAGCCAGTTTCTTCAAATCAACTTCTAGAGAGAGAGAAAATAGAAACGTGTAGATAGGTTCATCTACACACACGCACACACACACACACACAGCCTACTGGTTCTGTTTCTTTGGAGAACCCCAACTAATGCAGAGACTCAGGCTCAGTAAACATGGCCGTGGTTCTGTTACTGAACCGATCTACAGTCCATTTGCCTGTGTGCAGTAAAGTCACTCTACTGACATCAGGTTGTAGTGAAGGAAAGTACAGCATTTATTGCAGGCACCAAATACGGAGAAAGGACAGAGAGCTGGTGCATAAAAGGCCTGAACTCCCAGAAGATTTTCAGAGAAAAGTATTTAAAGACGGAGTGAGGGAGGGGGCTTGTGGGGTGTGTGATCAGCTCATATGCATTCTTCTGATAGCTTAGCAGTGAGATCATTGGGGGTTAGCATCATCAACCTTCTGGTTCCAACAGGTCTGGATCTACGTACTTGTGGGCAGCATGTAGTTAACTTCTTCCACCTGATGGAGGTTTCGGATCTTTAAAACAGCTTAAAGGACATGACTCAGATAGGTTAGCTAGCCCTTGAGGAGCAACTGAAAGTCCTTGACTTTGTTTAATGGCCAAACTATTACTGTTTTGTCTTACTTGACTGTTTTCCTTTCTTTCTGCATGTTCTCACTTCTCTGATTAAATTTACTCTTTGGAACTCAGGGAAGGCCGAGGCGGCTACCGTTTTTCTGCAGACAGGAGGCAGGCAGGGGACATAGGGGCTGGGGTGTCTGTTCCTGAAAGGCCCCATGGGGTCCTGTTCAGTTACTCTTCCTGCTCTGAATCTTGTTGCATTTTGGGAGAGCTCTCCAGTCCTCATCTGAGCCTTCAGTGAAATGTGAATGACGCAGTGTCCTGCCAGGGTTATGAGGGTTTCGGGAACGAGGCTGCTAAAGCGTTTGCCCAGGTGCCAGGCTTGGAGGAAGAGCTTGGAAGCTTTGTGCAGGGGAAGGCACTTGCCACCACTGGCTGTGTTCATCATTCTCTGTGCCTGGGAGGCTTGCCTGCGAGTATGTGTCTCACTTTACAAAGAGGAAACAGGCTCAGAGAGGTCAGAGTGTACCCCTCACCACCCAGCTGTGCTCCCAGCCCCAGTGCTCTGTAAAGACAGAGGAGGTTCAGTGGGACCTGTCTGAGAGGGCAGAGGAAACTAATAGGAACCCCAGCGCACTGTTCTCCCATCTCAGAAATACTGGAGAGGTCATCCATTCCTTAACTGCAGGCATCATAGCCCCTTATCCCCCTGCCCCAGCGTGACCTCACTCCACACTCTGTGGAGCATCCTGAACCTACCTCCCCCAGATCAGCTCTCAGACTGAACCCCCTGAGGGTGTCTGAGCTGGGCTTATGAAGAGCCTCTTCTGAGCAGATGAAACCACTGTGGTGCTCAAAGCTGCACTCAGCCTTCTTCCTGCCGTGGAATACCTGGAGGAGCAGAAAGCACAGCATTTTGCGATTACACAGTTGGGAGAGGCCAAAGCCCGTGCTTACCTCCTGACCTTCCTCTATGAACTGAGTCTTCCGCGTTACCCCTCACCCTTCGAGGAGAAAGAGAATGCAGATCTGAATTTGTCTTGTCCAAATGAAATAGTCTCATTTTCCATATTAAAAGCATAATGGAAATTCCCTTGTGGCACAGCAGGTTTAAGTGTCTAATGTTGTTACTGCAGCGACTCAGGCTACTGCTGTGGTTCAGGTTGGATCCTTGGTCCTGGAACTTATATATGCTGCCGGTGCAGCCAGAAAAAAAAAAGAAAAAAAAAGAAAAAAAGGAACATAATTAAAATGCCTAGATTGTATTATCCTTGGAAGGATTCATAACAGCATTTTTTTCTCCTCATTTTTACAGATCTTTATTCAATATCAGAACAATGATTAAACTCTGGAGAGAAATTACCTGTTATTTCACTTAACCTAAACATGTTGACTTTTATTTTTAAGTTAAATTTTGAGTAAATTAATTCATATATCTGGGTTGCCTGTAAACCCTAGGAGAAGCAATAGCATTTTATTTACTTCAAGTTAAGGTGGTCTTGCTTTCTCATAAAACACTCCCTCAAAAAAACAGAGTAGGCTCTTAGCCAGGGCCCCAAAGGAAGAGGCATTCCCTAGCCAGTGGGCTGAGGCTGGGGGGAGGCTGTTGACATGATTCCCTGATTTTCATTGCTCAGATATAAGTTCCATGAAGTTAGGCTTGCCTTTTTGTTTTTTTGTTCACCACTCCATCCCCAGCCTTTATTTTTTTAATAAAAAATTATTATTGTTATTATTATTATTATTATTATTTGCTTTTTATGGCCACACCTGCAGCATATGGAAGTTCCCAGGCTAGGGGTCAAATTGGTGCTGCAGCTCCTGGCCTATGCCACAGCCACAGCAATGGGAGGTCTGAGCTGCATCTGTGACCTATACCACAGCTCAGGGCAACACAGGATCCATAACTCACTGAGTGAGGCTGGGGCTCGAACCCACATCCTCATAGTTACTAGTTGCATTTGTAACCCACTGAGCCACAATGGAAGCTCCCCCAGCCTTTAGAATTGTGCCAACCAGTGCTTAGTAGGAACTTAACAAATATTTGTTGAATGAATGAGTCAAACATGTATCAATGTATATTTTTCACCCAACCCCCCATTTTATACCACTAATGATGGGTACTCAACAAAAATAGAAAGTGACCATTTTATATTAGAATACATGTGTAGATCACCAGGATTATTACATTGCCTTCTGCGTGGTGAGAGTCATTAAATAATCTCTTTAAAGATCTAGGTGTCAGTGTAAAGTTACGTTGCCAGTTATTAAGGCATACCACAAATCTCTAGGGGTGAAAAATTGTGGTCTCGATGCAAATACAGACAAATAGGCCCATAGCACAGAAGCGGAAGCCCAGAAACAGACTTCCATAGGACAGGAGCTTAACATATGTTAAGGTGAAACCACAAATCAATAAGGAAAGTTTCTATGCAGAAACTCTCCATAGAGGGAAATCTTGGTTATAGAGGAAAAGGAAACTTGATCCATATCAAACACGACCTACAAAGGTTAAAAATAAAGGCTTAAGTATGAAAGGTAAGATTATCAAGTTAATTGAAGACAGTTTAGGTATAGGAAGGACTTAAGTGAGCCTCAGGAGCACAAATTATAAGGTGAAAAAAAATGTGATCACACAGAATTTCTGTTCAGGAGTTCCCGTTGTGGTGCAGTGGAAATGAATCCAACTAGGAACCATGAGGCTGAAGGCACTATCCCTGGCCTCACCCAGTGGGTTAAGGATCCAGTGTTGCCATGATCTGTGGTGTAGGTTGCAGACGCGGCTTGGATCTGGCATTGCTGTGGTTGTGGCGTAGGCCTACAGCTATGCTGCAGGTGCAGCCCTAATAAGACAAAAGACAAAAAAAAAAAAAAAAGAATTTCTCTTCAGTAAAGGCTACCCTGTTTAGCAGCTGCAGTCAGATGACACTGGGGGTGGGAAAGCTCAGCAATATCAAAGAACAATATACAGGGAACACTTCCAAACCAACAGAAACCAAGAGGAGTGCAGATGGAAAAATAGGCAAAGTATCTGATCAGGTGTTTTACAGAACAGGAAAATCACAAGGTTAGACAGCAAAGGAAAAGATGCTCCAGATCATTTTTAATCAGAGATGTGTGCAGTGGAGGGCAACTAAATGGCCTTTTGTAAGTGGCAAGGAAAGGATGGTAAGGTAAGACTTCTGCTAGTAGCTCTGGTCATAAAAACAGGAAGACAAGGAAATGGCACCTCCTTCCCCCTTTCAGAACTGCTATTTGGTAATTGAGCTGGAAACATATGTTATTCTGGTTCCTAAGAGGCAGAGACAAGAGTAGGGATGCTTTCTAGGCAGAAGGCAGCAGTGGACCACGGAGGGTGATGGAGGAATGTGAGCAGAGAGGCCACAGGGATACCAGGGCAGGCAGGAGGCGACTCACTGGCCCAGGGGAAGCCATAGAGGCTAGGGGAAGAAAGGCGCTGCCCTGGTCTCGCCCACCATGCCCTGCAAACCAGCTGCTCCCATGCCCTCTCCACTCCTGGTTAGTGATCCGGGCAGGTAACAGCTACCGCCAGGCCAGAATGAGCCCAGAGGGTAGGAACTGAAGCAACTAACCAAGGATCCCAATGGATGCCAGCAGGGGAGGGGACAGGTCCTGTCCCCTTTATGAGAAAGGGCATCCCAGCCCTTCCTGGGGAGGTGCTGGGAAGAGCTGGGAAGCTAGCCTGAGAAGCAAAACGACACAGATCCCCTGGGCACCCTCATGGGCAGTAGGTGAACTGGGGCAAGTTGGTTTGGAGGTCATTGTGTTCTACTCTCCATGTGCCACCCACTGCTTCATGTTGGGTGCAAAGTCTGTGGTGTTTTCTGTGGATGGTGGTGAGAACAGACGTCCTGCATGGCTGTGCAGCAGGATTACTTAGAATTCCCAGGCATGCGGGGCAAGACCCCTGGTGCTGGCTTCTGCCCCCCCACCCCACTCCTGGACTGCCACTGTCCCATCACTGGGTTCCCCGTGAGTGTTACCTTAACACGCCTGGAGGCCACTGTCCTGAGTGGGTAGTGTCCTGAGGCTGCCCAGGCGAGCAAGCCCATAGGACTGCTCTCAGAGCCTGTGTTCTTGTGGGGAAGAAAATGCATAAACAAGAAAATGATCTGGCAGTGATAACTGCAGTGCAGAGAACTAAAACAGTATTTCTCTTTTTTAAATAAGTTCTTTTGTGTCATTTTTATTGCATTCTACATGTAAGTGATATCATACGGTATTTGTCTTTCTTTGCCTGACTTCACTCAGTATGATAATCTCTAGTTGCGTCCATGTTGCTGCAAATGGCATCACTTCATTCACTTTATGGCTAAGTAATATTCCTTTGTATACATGTACCACATCTTCTTAATCCATTCCTCTGTCGATGGACCTTTGGGTTGCTTCCATGTCTTGGCTATTGGAAATAGTGCTGCTGTGAACATTGGGGTGCATGTACCTTTTCAAATTATAGTTTTCTCTGGATAGATGCCCAGGCATGGGATTGCAGGATTATATGGCAACTCTCTTTTGAGTTTTTCGGGAATCTCCATGCTGTTTCCCACAGTGGCTGCATCAATTTACATTCCCACCGACAGTGAAGAAGCGTTCCCTTTTCTGCTGTGGACCTTCTTACTGCAGAGAACTCCTTCCTCTGTTCTCCCCCATATGACTTATGTGAGGAGACTTAGTTACTCGGATGCCTCTGAAAAACCCCTTACTGAACCCCTTTCCCAGGCCGTGGGCATCTTCCAGGGTCCAGAGTCTGCAGGGCCAGGACAGAAAGTCACAAGCACCGAGCTCAGTTTGGCTCCTCCTGGCATCTCCCACATCCTGCAAGGCTCTGCTGCAGAGAAACTTGATTTAGGTTTCTTGTTGGTTAAATTCAGGAATTTCATGCAGAGTGAGCTTGATTTCCCTCCTGATTTCCAGAAGACAAGTAACTGTTTCTTAGATTTCAAGAGCCCCTTTAAAAATGATATCATACGTATTAAAAAGTAGGAGCTAGTTTGAACATTAAGTGCTTACATACACATTGTTAGAAGTGGAGAAAACAGCAGGAAATCTCGTGGGGCCAGCTCAATTGGTGCCTGGCTGCCTTATTTTTAAGGGAATCCATAAAGCAGAGGCACAGATAATACAGTCTTTTAGTTACAGATAAGAAGCCTGCTTCTTTCATTGTCATTATTTAGTCAAGCCAGGCTCTCTCTTTGCTGTGTGACCATGGGGCACTGCCCCCAGGAGGGGTTGGTCACAGAATGCTGCCCTGTCCTGGGCCTCTGGGCCAGCCCACATCACTGGAAGCAGGCAGGTGTGCAATTCCCAATCTCTTGAAAGTCACCTTTGTAACTGTCTTTCAGGGTTGGCAGGAACCTTGGATTCCAAACCCTCCTTTACTAGAAGACAGATCTACAGTGGCCAGTCTCCTTCCCTTTGTGTCCCTGTGTTGTATCCCCCCACCCCCACGCACCTCTCACTAGCCCTCCCAGGCCTCTGCGGTGACCAGGTCTCCTCTGTTGACCAGATGTCGACTAGTGCAGTCTGGCTTAGTGTTCAGGAAGTTTCACCAGGAGCCCAAATCTGTGCTGTGCTGAAAAAGTTATTCCAAACCCAGGCAGACAGATATCTACTTTAATATAAGGGCCAGGGAGTTCCCACTGTGGCTCAGTTGGTGAGAACCTGACTGAGTGTCCATGAGGATGTGAGTTCAATTCCTGGCCTTGCTCAGTGGGTTAAGGATCTGGCGTTGCTGCCAGCTATGGCATAGGTTGCAGGTGTGGCTCAGACCAGGTGTTGCTGTGGCCTGTTGTAGGCCTGCAGCTGCAGCTCTGATTTGACCCCTAACCCGAGAACTTCCATATGCCTCAGGTGCAGCCTAGAAAAGAAAAAAGAAAGAAAAGGAAAGAAAGAAAGAAAGAGAAGGAAGGAAGGAAGGAAGGAAGAAAAAGAAAGAAAGAGGAATATACAGGGCCAGGATATGGAATGGGTGGTCAACTGGGATAACCTATATGGGAAAAGAATCTGAAAAAGAATGGATATGTGTATAACTTAATGACTTTGTTGTGCAGCAGAAATTATCACAACATTGTAAATGAACTATACTTCAATAAAATTTTTAGAAATGAAAAAAAAAAAATAGGGCCTGGAAAGAAGCAGATTTCTTCCTCTGGCTGCTTCTTTACAGTGAGGTATGCAGGGAACCATGCATCTTTTTTCTTGTGTTACAAAGGCTATTTATATGATGTGATTGACTTTATTGCACCCAGGAGATAATTGTCATACCAGGTTTTCTTCCCATGCAGCCTCCCTTTAAGGACATGGATATGCATGTGTTGCCCACTGCCTTCAAGTGCAGGTTTAAACTGATGAAGCCGAAGTTTCATTGCATTAGCTCCACATGACTGTTCCTGAAGGGAATTTCATTTCCAGGATCCTGGCCGGGTTTTGGTTTGGGGTCCTGGTGCCACAAAAGGGACATAGAGCGTCGGGAATCCACAGGCCTCTAGGCTTGGTGGGGCTCAGGAGGTGTACTGTTAGACCTCGATGGTGAACCTGGGAGAGAGTGACCAAGGGAGGACAGTCTTTTTTTTTTTTTCCCCAAAATGATTGGTTCCCTTCTGTGGAAATCAACTGTTTTGATGTATTCACAGTTCCTAACATTAAAAAAAATTCACCAAGGCGGTTTTATCCATTGAAAAGACAGCTGTTGCTTATCATTTCTAACTGTAATAGTTTGCATCTACTAACCCTAAACTCCCAGTTGATGTGGTCCTGCTGTTACAACACAGGGAACTATATCCAATCTTTTGGGATAGAACATGATGAAAGATAATATGAGAAAAAGAATATATATTATATATATGGATGACTGGGTCAGTTTGCTGTATAGCAGAAATTGGCACAACAAAATCAGCTGTACTTTAAAAAAAAAATGACAGGAGTTTTCGTTGTGGTGCAACAGAAATAAATCCAACTAGTAACCATGAGGTTGCAGGTTCAATCCCTGGCCTTGCTCAGTGGGTTAAGGATCTTGCGTTGCTATGGGCTGTGGTGTAGGCCGGCAGCTGTATCTCCAGTTTGACCCCTAGCCTGGGAACCTCCATATGTCATGGGTGTGGCCCTAAAGAGCAAAAAAAAGGAAAACCTAAATGTAAAAAAAAATAAAAAGACAGCTGATTCTCCAAGTATCCATTTCTGTGTAGCTTTCCTACAGGACTGAAAGGCTGCATTTTTACTTCAAAAACTCATGTCCATAGTGATCTGCACCTCATGGATCATGTTGAAATTCCAAGCCCAAAAAGCGAAGACAGAAGACATTATTTTCAATTTGAGGGATCCGGTGCGAAGGGAAGGAAGAGCAGGGAAAGAAAGAACTCCTCTGCTTTACTTGTGTGTAAAATATGAAGGTACATCTCATTCTTTGTTTTTTCAAAGACCTTGTTTCATCTCCCCCTCCCGCCCCAGGCTGAGGGGAGGCTTTCTCTACCTCAGGGACTCGGCCAGTCCACACAAGTGCTCCTGGAGGGACAGGCCAGGGCAGGGCCGCCCCTTGGCGACAGGTGAGCTGTGTATGGTTCTGTGGCACCTTCAGCTAGAAGATGTAGTTATTTTGTCAGGAACATTAAACTTTGTCTGGGCCCTATTTTCCTTTCTTTTTGAAATGTAACTTATGGTGAGTGAGGTTGGGACCCCCAGTCCTTCCTGTCACCCCTGGGAGATCCACGTGGAACACCCCACAACACGCATACATCTTGCTCCGTGGCACAGCCGTCCTCACAGTTGTCATCCTCTGTGGTTTATCTGTAAAAACTCCCAGGGCCCCACAGAGGAAGCTGCAGGTGGGGTTGGTGCTGTCCCTCAGCTCTGGAGATGTAGAACTTGGACCACAACCTTGGGCTGCCGTCCTTAGACTTAACATCCATACCTTCTGCCATTTCCATTGGGCTGAAGACTCAGTTGGGTCCATCCCTCTTGCTGAGATGGGGGCCTCTGCATCCCACTGTTCCATGCTTGACCGACCACCAGGAACTCTGAGAACCATTCCCTTTCTTCCTAAGCCGCCCCTGCTCCCCTTCCCCTGGCACACAGCCCCCAGGCATTCTCCCCCACATGCCTCACCCCATGACCCAAGCCAAAGCCTGGGAAGGGTCTCATCCCTTTCTCCTGCCTTACTGACCACGATTGCTGGTCACTTCTACCTGCTTCACCTCCCTGTGTCCATCTCTTTCTCGCCTCCGCCTGCAAACGGAGTCCTGGCTCTGCACACGGAAGCCATCCTCTGACTAGGCACCTCCTTTGGCTGCTTTGCCTACAGAGTGGTCCAGAGCCCCTCCACCTGGCCACCTTTAGGCAAAACCCACCCCTCCACTTTCCCCCAGCCCACCTATTCCAGGACCCACTGTGAGGTCTCGCTCGGTGTGTATCTGGGGTAGAGGCCCCTAACCCCAGCCTGAGGGTAGGGCCCACCCTAGCCCCAGGACCCTGGCTTCCAGGCACTGTGCTGCTTTAACCCAAGACCACAGAACCTCACAGTGCCTCCAGGGTCTATCTGAGTGTCTCTACACCCCACTAGGCAAGGATCACATTTAATTTGGTTTAACATTAACCTATTGAATCACTGTGAACCCATGAGAATGCCAGTTTTTAGGAGGGTGCTATACTGATGCTTGTGCCCCACCCCAAATTCATGTGCTAAAATCCTACCCCATGATATGATGGTATTAGGAGGTTTGGGGGTGGGGGCTTTCGGAGATAAATTAAGTAATGAGGGTGGAGCCCTCATGAATGTGGTTGGGGCCCTTATAAAAGGAACCCCAGAAAGATCCCTCACCCCTCTCACTGTGTGAGAACACAGAAGACACTGCCTATGAACTAGGGTGCCCTCAGCAGACATCAAATCTGACAGCACCTTGATTTTGGACTTCTGAGCCTCCAGAACTGTGGAAAATGAATTTCTGTTGTTTATAAGCCACCTGGTCTAGGATATTCTGTTACACCAGCCCAAATGGCCTAAGACAAGGGGTCAGATGGCTTTATAACAAGATGCTCCATTTCACAAAAGGATTAATAATAGGAACCTATTAAATGGCAGGCATTCCTAGTATACACTTGAAGCCCAATTTCATTTCCTAGAAAATTAAATGACCTTTTCCAGGTATAAAATGGTGTTAAAGGCTAAGCTCTGGGATCACACATCCTCTGAAGTATGTCGTAAGGACCCTTGAGTACCTGCAGAGCTTGGCAGTCGGGTTGCATTGTAAAGCTGATGCATGGGAGATGTAGTACTTTTTCCTCAGTGAGCCTAAGTTTTATTGTCATTTGATTTTAATTTGGTTGTAGTTTCAATAAAGCAATGCAGGCCTCCATTGGTAATGGGACTGCCACTATCCTCATCCCATTTCCTGGGAGGACAGCAATGCTCAAGGCCGACACAGTCAGTCTAGAACACTCTGTGTTTGCAAGGAGACACTTCTTTTCCTGCAAACCAGAAAGGACAGGCCATATTTCTGAAGGGTTTCCCTCTTTTGGCCAGTTTCTCCCCATGATGCTGAACCAGATTTTATCTGAGGCTCCCTCCGTTGGATTTCTGCTTCAGATTGGATGGCTTAGGGTAGCTGTAAAGTTCTCTTATTGGACACCCAGAATCAGCACAGACCCCACAAGTTAAGAGCATGGTCCCAAATAAGCCTGTCTCACTTTAGGCACCAGGCACAAGTTCCACAGCCCCCAAACCACCTGTAGTGCTAACCAGCTGCTGCAAGTTACAGTTTTATTATAAAGATACAAATCTGGACCAGCCAAATGAGGACACACACAGGCGGAGGTCTGGAAGCCTCCTTGTCCTCTCCCTGTGGAGCTAGTGTTTACAGCCCACCTGGCACAGACTCGTTCACCAACCAGGAAGCTTGTCCGAGCCATGGTGTCCAGAATTTTTACTGGGGTTTCATTATGGAGGTGCAATTGGTTGGATCACTGGCCACATGGAACCCAGTCTCCAGCCCCAGTTCCCTCCCTGGAGGTTGAGAGGTTGGATTGATAACACTTGACTCGTGGCCCCAACCCTCTCATCACTAATCATGTGGCTGGTCTTGTGGCCTGGGCAGCCCCTGTCCTGAGTCATCTCATTAGCATAAATGCAGATGTGCTCCTAGGGACCACTCCATGAGTGACAAATACACTCCTCTGTCACTCAGGAAATCCCAAGGATTTAAACCAGGGACAAAGGCCAGACAGATTCTTGACTCCACAACAAGCCATCATTAGAGGTTAGTAAATTATACTATGGTTATTTATTAATATAGGGTCTAGAGTCAGACTGAGAGATTTGAATCCCAGCTTCTCACCAACTGTGTGATCTTGGGCAAGTGACTTCACTTCTCTGGGCCTCACTCTCCTCATCCGTAAAATGGGGGTGATGATACTTCATAGGAAGGTAGAGGCAATGAAATAAAATAATTCATGTTAAGTACCTATAATAGTGCTTCATAGGTAGTATAGCTTTGGTGTCACCATGTTTATAAAAAAGGGCAGTCAGGGACCCAAAACCTAACTTTAATATATTGATTTTCTTAAACTGTTGCTTTGTACCTCAAATACCAATTAATTACTTGTTTCTGGTCAGCAAAGTTCAAGCTGAGGCCATTGCTGTGGGAAGTCTCACCCGTGCCCTCAAGAGACTCTCCTCAACCACATGACAGACCCAAGTGTTAGGAAGGTCTTAGTCCTGGCTTTTAGAACAAAGTGCTATAGACTGGGTGGCTTAAACAGCAGAATTACAGTAACAGAAAGGTATTTCACATGGTTCTGGAAGCTGGAGGTCTGCAATCAGGGGCTAGCATGGCCAGGTTCTGATGAGCACTCTCTGCTGGGTTGCAGCCAGCTGCCTTCTGGTACCCTCACATGGTGGGAGGGGCAAGGGAGCGCTCTGTGATGTCTAATCAGTACAACCAATATGGAGAACAGTATGGAGGTTCCTCAGAATGTTAAATATAGAACTACCATATCATCCAGCCATTCCACTCCTGGGCATATATCTGGACAAAACTGTAATTCAGAAAGATACATGCATACCTATGTTCATCGCACCACTATTCACAATACCTAAGACATGGAAGCAACCTAAATGTCCATCTAATCTACAAATGAATGGGTTAAGAAGATATGGTACACATATACAATGGAATACCTCTCAGCCATAAAAAAGAACGAAATAATGCCATTTTCAGCAATGTGGATGCAACTAGAGATTCTCATACTAAATGAAGTCAGAAAGAGACAAATACCGTATGATATCCCGTATATATGGAATCTAAAATTGAGCCTGCAAACAAAACAGTAGTATACTCATAGAGAACAGACTTGTGGTTGCCAAGGGGGAGGGTGGAGGGAGTGGGATGGACTGGGAGTTTGGGGTTAGTAGATGCAAACTATTCCATTTAGAATGGATAAGCAATGAGGACCTACTGTATACAGGGAACTGTATCTAATTTGTTGGGATAGAACATGATGGAAGATAATATAAGAAAAGAATGTGTATACACACACACACACACACACACACACACACACACACACACGGCTGGGTCACTTTGCTGTACAGCAGAAATTGGCACAACACTGTATATCAACTGTAATTTTTTAAAAAAGCTACCACCTCCAAATACCATCGCGTTGAGGGTAGGATTTTAGTATATGAATTTGGGGAGTACACAGACATTTCAACCATAACAAGGAGTGAAGGATCAGGGAGCACAGAGGGAGCTGGTCATTCATCCCTCTTTCTGGAAGCTGTCCAGGCCTCCCTGCTTCCTGGCGCCACCCATCAGCTCAGTCCGCAGATCTCCAACATCAGCTCAAGTCAGGCCATTCCAGGCAACCCCCGAGGGCCTGGAATCCATGCTGTAGACCATAGCCAGCATTTTTTGATGGAAAATAATGAAAAATAGGTGTACCCTAAAGAGTAGCTAGTGTAATTTTTGGTTCATACGTAAATGCCCTATCCCTCATGTAAAATGCATTCCTCATAGTTGTGTGAAATGCACTGATCTGAAAGGTAAAGTGGCTGCCACTCCTCACCAGGTGGCTGCAGAGGCCTCTGAAGAAGAACAGGGCCCTGAGAAGGGCGCAGGTCCTGAGCTGAGGGAGCAGAAGGCCAGCAATGCTCTCAGCCCTTGCTCTGCCTGGATCTCAGAAGGCCAGCATGGGCCACATAAGCCAGCCTCAACAAGGTGGCCAGGATAGCCTGGCCCATGGACATGTCCCCAGACACACAGCTGGCAACCAGCCCCCAGGCAGGAGGCGTTCCGAGTCAGCAGGCCCAAGTTGGGATTTCAGGCTCTGGGGGTGTACTCCCACTGGCCTGGGCACCAGTGCATGGGAGCTGCCAGCCATCAGCAGGGAAGTTGAGTGGAGGGAGAGCTGTGTGTGTACAAGGAACAGTTCTAGAACATTCTAGAGCCATGCCAGAGTGTGCAGGTGTCATGTCTCTGTGTCATACATGCATATTTGTTTTTGAATTTCCAAACCTGCACAGTTTGCCAGGGCACTTCTCCTGTATGAGGCCCGCATTCTGTGGGTGACCTGCCCGCAAAGTTCCACTCTGGGCTTGGCACTTCTCCAGTGCTCCCCACAAAGTGGTTAAGAAGGAGTTTTGTCACCACCTGTCCACACACCTTGGAAGCAATTGTGGAGAATAAGCCTCAGCCACACCGGGCGGGTGCCAGGCCCCGGGGGGAGGAAGGCTGATTCTCCAGGACCCGGCCAAGCTCTCTGCTGGTGACTCAGAGCAGGGTGAGGTATGTCTGTGTCCACTCAGGTGTGCATTTTCCCTGGAATATTCATGTTGATTTTTTTTTTCTTTTTAGGACCGCACCCGCGGCACATGGAGGTTCCCAGGCTAGGGGTCCTATCGGAGCTACAGTTGCTGGCCTACACTACAGCCACAGCCACAGCAACGCAGGATCCGAGCCGCATCTGCTACCTACACCACAGTGCACAGCAATGCTGGATCTTTAACCCACTGAGTGATGCCAGGAGTCGAATCCACAACCTCATGGTTCCTAGTCAGATTCATTTCTGCTGCGCCACAATGGGAACTCCCCATGATGATTTTTTAATAATATGTCATCTCAAATATTAATGATGTGACTTCCGGACTGATGTTAAGCTTTTCACACACTTCCGCTGGAAATCAAGCAACTAGATGGAGAAAGCAAGGCACTCTTATGCGTGGGGTTTGGGTTTTTGAGATCCGGATATCCTTTTCCAGCCTCTGCTGCAGCCGGTTCTGATTTTGACCTCCTAGAGGGAGACACTGATGTTAGTCTCTTTATTGCCGCCTGCCCCTGCATCTTGCCCATTTCTGAAATCACTCCTTTAGGCATCCAGAAGCAAGCCATTGTCCCTTTGTACTGAAAGCAAGCTCATTAGGATTGAGTTAGAAAAATTATGTCTTCTGTGAAAAAGGTCACATTTCATTGCTTAAAAAAAATCAGTTTCAATTAATGTTTTCCACCAGGTATCTGCACAGCTAAGCCCTCATCTTGTTCAGGCTTTTGTGCCTTATCATCTTTGATTTTATGGCCTTTCCCACCCCAACCCCCTCCTGCCCAGCATGCCAGGGCCTCTGTTTTATTCACAGCACTTACAGACTCACAACTTCTTTAATAGAATTATTTTTAAACCAAACTCATAACCTCTTGTTTAATTGACTTTTTTTTTATGGCTGTACTCACAGCATATGGAAATTCCAAGGCCAGGGATTGAATCTAAGCTGCATCTACAACCTACAGTTGCAGCAACACTGGACCCTTTAACCCACTGCAGCGGACTGGGGATTGAACCTGTACGACTTCAGTGACCCAAGCCACTGCAGTCAGATTCTTTCTCTCTCTCTCTCTCTCTTTTTTTTTTTTTTTTTGTCTTTTTAGGGCCACACACATGGCATATGGAGGTTCCCAGGCTAGGTATCTAATTGGAGCTATTGCTGCTGGCCTACGCCACAGCCACAGCAATGCCAGATCCTACACCACAGCTCATGGCACTGCCGGATTGTTAACCCACTGAGCAATGGCAGGGATCAAACCCGCAACCTCATGGTTCCTAGTTGGATTTGTTTCCACTGCGCCACGATGGGAACTCCGAATTGACATTTTTTTGTATCAACCATTCACTGATTATCTGTCTCACCTACTGGAATATAAACTCCATCAGGGTAGGGATTTTTGCCTGTTCTCTCATGTGTGCTGAGTACCTGAAATAGTTTCCACTGCATGATTATTTGTGGAATGATTGAATACAGATTTTTTTTTTCCAACAAACCCCCCTGTTGATCTTAAAATCGTACACATGTCCATATTTTTTGGTATTGTATTTCTTAAGCGGCTGAATCTTCAGGAAAACAAATAAGGATGATGATTCATGAAGTCAAACTCTCCAGGATGTTAGACTTACTTAATGTTAAGAGGGGAGGGGTGTGTGTATGTGTGTGTGTGTGTGTGTGTGTGTGTTTGTATGCCCACACACATATGTATAGAACACATGCATGTGCAGGTATATGACAGAAAGGAGAATAATTGTGCTTATTTATCTCTTTCCAGTCTTAGCGACATTTTTGATACTCTTGTTAATCAAAACCACCCTACTGAGAAAGCACCCAGTCCTTCCTTCCCTGAGGGACTGGCTGGCTCCCCCAGTAGGTGCTGATAATGTCACATCCTGATTTGGCTGGGATGATTCTTACTAGTGGAGGTGTTACCAGCTTTTTCTGTTCCAGTACAAATGTCTCTTCTCCCAAATTGATTAACAGAGCTGGTACTATCTCCTCATCACCTAAGATCTCTACTGAATCCTCTGTCAAAGGGAGGTAGTATCCAGAGGCCACAAGAGGACCCCGCTGCTGTAATTACAAGGAATATGGGTATTTGAGACCCGCCCTCCTGGGATACGTCTGGTTGTCTCCCCGTGCCACATACAAACACATCCTCATTGGCAGATGAGAACTTCCTTTGGGAGGGGCAGGTTCCAGCCAGAAGGTCTTACTGCAGGCAGATGACCCTTCACTTTGTCTCCCGGCTGGTCCTTAGTTCTATTGTTCTTTTCTCAGAAGATTTTTTTAAGTCGTCAAAACATTCTGGTGATAAAGGAAGTTGAAAGCAGTGGTGAAGAGCCAGGACAGAGGCTCCTGGGCACAGACTTGCAAGCAGAGGTGCTGGGTGGCTGTGGGGGGGGGGGGTGAGGAGTTGTAGGGCCTGGCTCCAACCCAGCAGGCAGCAGGTGGCCTGCTTCAGTCTGTTCCCAGTTTGCAGAGAGCACCTGTGCAAACCAGAACTTCCTGCCCACTCCAGCTTTTCTGTTAGGCCATGGAAGCCATGGGCAGCCCTCCATGGAGGTCAGCATCCTATGCTTCACTGCTCACTCAGAACCCGTTTCCATGGGGTGCCATGGGGAAGCCTTGTTACTGAACACATGTTCCTATGCCCATGCACAGGAGGCCACAGAAACTGAAACATTGAGTTGGAGCAGAGAAGGATTTATTGTAGGGATATGCAAGGAGAGGCTTATGCTCCCAAATCCTGAAGGGTTTCAGCAAAGCAGTTTTAAAGGCTGGGTGAGGAAGGGGTGAGGCTACTTGTTGCAAACTTCTTGGTATAGGAATCCTTTGTTCTTGCAGCTGTCCACAGAGGTCAGGTCATGATGTTCCTGTAAACCCCCAAGACAAATGTTATTCTCTGTTCTGCAACTTTTTATCTTTAGGTGAATTGAGAAAGTGTTATATGCCCTTAAAGGTCAAAGCCCTGAGAATAGGCCATCCTATATATTTCAAGCTATAGCAACATTCTTTTAGAAAAGGTGCAGAGCCAGCATGACTAAGCACAGGCAACAAAGAACAAAGGTTAAAATAAAAAGAAGGGATCCAGTATGGAGTCAGATTTGTTTTTCCCTATTTTAGGCTACTTGGGGGAAGAAAAGAAGCCTCTCATTGCCCTCTCATAACATACAGCTATGTTACTGTTCATTTTCCGAGAGCCTTGATTTCCCTGTTTTTACCCACTCTGCTACTTCTTTCATTTCAGTACTACTAATGCAAAGTTTTCTTTCTGACAGTTAAACAGTGTGGTTGCTGAAAATCAGGGCTTTTTGTTGTTAGTTTTAAAGGTGCCAATGGTCAGATTTTGATAGGTTATAAACTGCCTCTCATAATCTCTCACTTCCTTGTGTCCTATTTGTGAGACAGTAAATATGCTACAGGGAATGGCTAGGGTTCATTTACATGAGGATCTGTTGAGTGACTGCAAACAACAGTGTCACTTTATATATTTCATATGACTTAAGTCTATCAGAAGCTCCATCATCCATCCGGCTTGCCCTTCTGTCTTTGCAGATGAAAAAACTGAAATACAAAGATTAGCAAAGCCACCTAAAATTATACAGATAGTAAAGAGTGCAGCCTGGAATTTGGATTGGATTGGGTGGGGAAGATGCTGCTATACCAGGCAATGAACTCTGTCAAATAATATATAGCATTCATCATCTTAACAAACTGCCGACACATAAATGTTATATAAGTAAAACTCCATCTTGAGTTTCTTGCATTCTTTAAAAATGAGCGGAATACCTACCAGATGAGAGCTGTTCGCTAAATATTGGTGAAGTTTATATGAATTCTACAAACTTTCAGTGTTTGTAGAATTGCATATATAAGTAATTGTAATAGCCAGATAAAATCAACGTTAATAATTAAGGTCAGGTAAAAATTGAAAATATACAAGAAATACAGAACTTTAAACATTATTAATATTGAATAAGTTCTGACATCACATTACTTGACATTCTTTACAGACTTCTTGAATGGTATATCTTTATGTGTTGGGTCTTGTATATTGCAGGAGCCATTTTAACTTTATACATATATGATTTAAATATAAGGAATGCATTTTTCTTTTGAAGACTTTATTATATGCTTTTATCTTAAAGAGTATATGTCAGATGTTCCCCAAGTTTGCCGAATATCAGAAATAGGCATAGGATTTAATCTATATATTGGGAGTTTTAAAAGCTACTCAGGTGATTCTGATGTGCAACAAAGTTTAGGAAATCCCAATATATGCAATGCATGAAGAATCATCAGATGTAGCATCTGAGTATGCCCCAATACACCTTCATTTATTGACTTATTCCTTTATTCACTGTGCATTTGCTTGAATAAACACCATAACAAGTACCTGCCAGGCATTGTGCAGATGCTAGGCACATAGTGGTGAATGAAAAAGGCCTACCCTCATGCAATTGTAGTGTGGCAGAGAAGACAATGTATGAGTAAAGAAGTCAACATTCTAAAAATATGATTGCAGGGAGTTCCTGTTGTGACTCAGTGGTTAACAAATCTGACTAGAAACCATGAGGTTGCGGGTTTGATCCCTGACCTTGCTCAGGATTTGGCGTTGTCGTGAGCCGTGGTGTAGGTTGCAGACGCAGCTTGGATCCCACGTTGCTGTGGCTCTGGCATAGGCCGGCAGCTACAGCTCCTATTAGACCCCTAGCCTGGGAACCTCCATATGCCGCGGGTGTGGCCCAAATAAGGCAAAAAGACAAAAAATATATATATCATTGCAGCAGTATTTACAGTAGCCAAGACACAGAAGCAACCTAAATGTCCATCAACAGAGTATTGGATAAAGAAGATGTGGTACATATATACAGTGGAATATTACTTAGCCATAAAAAAGCATGAAATAATGCCATTTGCAGCACCAGCGATGGGCCTAGAAATTATCATGTTAAGTGAAATAAATCAGAGGAAGACAAATATTATGTGAGACCACTAATATGTGGAATGTAATAGAAATAATATGGTAGGATGTATGAAACAGAAACAGATTTCCTTTTTTTTTTTTTCCTTTTTGCTGTTTAGGGCCGCACCTGTGACATATGGAAGTTCCCAGGCTAGAGGATGAATCAGAGCTGCAGCTGCCAGCCTACGGCACAGCCACAGGAACTCAGGATCCAAGCTGCATCCTCGACCTGCATCGTAAGTTACAGCAACACTGGATCCTTAACCCACTGAGCGAGCCAGGGATTGAACCCTCATCCTCATGGACACTAGTCTGGCTCATTACTACTGAGCCACAGTGGGAACTCCCAGACTCAAAGATTTTGAAACCAAACTTATGTTTACCAAAGGGGACGTGTGAGGGTGGGGGAGGGATAACTTAAGTGGTTGGGATTGATATATACATTCTATTACATATGGAATAGGTGGGTAATGGGGACCTACTTATAGCACAGGGAAATTTACTCAGTACTGTATGGTAGTTTGTTTGGGAAAAGAATTTGAAAAGGAATAGATGTATGTATATGTATAATGGATTTACTTTGCTATATACCTGAGATTAATCCAACTTTGTGAGTCAACTATATTCCAATACATTTTTTAAAAATGCGATTAGAACTTCATGCTGTGGTGCAAAGAAAATACTATCTCCATAGTGCCAGGGTGCAGATGCGATCCCCAGCTCAGCACAGTGGGTCAAGGGATCCGGCACTGCTGTAGCTTCAGCATAGGTCTTGACTACGGCTCTGATCTGATCTCTGGCCCAGGAGTTCCATGTGATGTGGGGCAGCCAAAAAAAAAAAGACGTTATTAAAGATTGTGGAGAGTGAGCAGAAGGTCACATACAAGACAAGGTTATGGATAATGAATGAGGTCCAGACAGCAAGAGGCAGGATAGAATTTAGCTTGTCCTAAGGACAAACACAGGGCTGATGTGGCCCATGGGAGAGTCTAAAGAAGAGACTAGAAAGAGGCCTCTGGCGCAAGGCTCTCAGAACCATGCAGCCACTTTTGCCTTGGACCTGGAAACTTTTGAGGTTGTTGGTTACGTTGAATTAAGCGAGAGCGTTGGGGTGAAGGGGAGACAAAATTCCAGTGAACCATTTTAAAAGTTGGTTGGGATGATGCATTCATTAAATATAGAAATGATAGTAAATGGAGGAAGAGTGATGTTTTAATAGTGCTGGGGAGACGGTGTATTTTGAGGTAGAATCTACTGGAGTTGCTGACAGGTTACACCTATGATGCAAGAAAAGGAAGGAATCAATGATAATTCCAGGAGTTCCCTGGTGGCCTAGTGGTTAAGGAATTGGTGTTCTCACTGAGGTGGCTTGGGTCACTGTTATGGCATGGGTTCAATCCCTGGCCTAGGAACTTTCACATACTGTGGGTGTGACCAGCAAAAGGATCATTCCAGCTCCTACTGAGCAAGGTGAATCAGGATGTCACTGAATGGGAAGGGAGATAGTAGGTAGGCAGTTGAGGATGGATGTGAATTTAGGAGTAAAATCAATAATCTGCTAGACATACTAAGTTTGAGATGCCTGTTTGACATCTAGAGGAGATGACAGACAGGCAATTGGATAAACCAAGACCCAGACCAAGAAACAGAACATTACCAGCTCCCCAAAAATTTCTTTGTTCACCCCCTTAGGAACTAATCTTCTGAAAGTTTAATAAATTTGAGAGTTAATTCTGATAATTTTCCTGTGAACTTCTTAGAATTTTCTACATGTTGACTCATGTCCGTATAAATGCAGTCAGTTTAGATTTACTTCTTTCCAATCCAGATGCTGTTAATGTGTCACTGTTCTCTAATTCCATTGCCTAGAACCTCCAGGACAGTGCTGACTAATTACAAGGGGGCAGGATCAATGCTTTGTTCTTGATCTGAGGTGCAAGGCATTCAGTCTTTTTCAACAAGTATATAAGCTGTCAACTCTTCAGAAATGCTGTTTATCAGGCTGAAGAAGTCCCCTTATATTCCTAATTTGTTGAGAACTTTTAGCATGAATGGATATTGGGGTTTTTTTAATGCTTTCTCTGCATTTCATACATCTTCTGAGATTATTATGTGGTTTTTGTAATATACTAAATTATGTTAATTTACTTTCAGATGTTGAGGCAACTTTGAATTGTTGAGATAGACCCAGACTGATCATGACATATCATTTTTGTAGTTGCTGAGTTTGGTTTATTCATATTTTATTAAGGATTTTTTTTGTCTCTCTTCATGAAGTATATATGGTCTAAAGTGTCTTTGCTTGTAATATCTTTGGTTGTTTTTGTTTTGTTTTGTTTTGTTTTGTTTTGGCCGTGCCCATGGCATGCAGAAGTTCCTGAGCCATGGATTGAACCTGTGCCATAGCAGTGATAATGCCAGATCCTTAACTACTAGGCCACCAGGGAACTCCCATCTGGCTTTGATATCAAAATGATACTGACTTTATAGAATGAGTTGAGTAGTGTTTCCTCCTTCTCTACTATATGAAAACATTTGTGAAGGACTGGAATTAATTTTCATTTACATGTTTATTAGAATGCACCAGTGAAGCCATTTTGAATTACACTTAGCTATTTTTTTTAATTACTAGTTCAATTTCTTTGTTATTGGTCTATTCAGAGTTTCTGTTTTCTTCTTCTGTAAGTCATGGTAACTTCTGGGCATCAAAAGATTTCTCCATTACTTTTTTGCATGAAGTTGTTCACAATATTCCCATGAAATACTTTTGGTATGTGTGAATTTGGTAGCGTTGTCCTTTCTTTCCTTCATGATTTTGGTAATTTGTGTTCTCTCTTTTGCATTCTTGGTCAGTCTGGGTAATGGCATCAGTTTTGTTAATATTCTCAAAGAACCAACTTTTGATGATTCCTTTGCTTTTCTGTTTGCTGTTTCATTGATTTATATTCAGATCTTCATTGTGTCCTTCATTCTGCTTGTTTTGTGTTTTGTTTGCTCTTCTTTTCTAGTTTCCTGAGGTGGAAGCTCAGTTTATTCCTTTGGTATCTTTGTTTTTTTGACACAGCCTTTAAATTTTTAATCCTGTTTTTTAAATTAGCATGTTGTATAGCTGACTTTTTGTGTACAGTGATGAGTTTAGCACATCTATTGATTTATCTAACCACTACCACAGCCAGTGCATAGGATGGTTTCCTCACCGCACAAGACTCCCTTGAGCTGCCCCTTTGCAGTCAGTGCTTCCCTCGCTCCTAACCCCTGACATCACTGCTATGTTCTCTTTTACTTTTTCCAGAATGTCATAAAATTGGAGTCCTACAATACGTAATATTTGGGAACTGACTTATTTCACTCAGGATAGCACAATTGAGGTTTACCCCTGTTGTGTGAATTGTCAATTCCTTATTATTGCTGAATAGCATGCGGTTGTATGGGTGTACCACAGTTTATTCCTTCACCCTTTGAAGTACATTTGGGGCTCTCACAAGTAAAGTGGCTATGACCACCCATGTATAAGGTTTAGGGTGAAGTAAGTTTTCATCTCTCTAAAATGAATACCTAGGAGTGGGACTACTGAACTATGTGTAAGTGTATATTTAATTGCCAAGTTATAGTCAGAATTGTTTTTACGTTATGGATTTTGAAGCTCCATTGTTTGGCCCCCTCATGTTTGGGACTGTTATGTCTTCTTGGTGAATTGAATTTTCTGTCATTACATAACATCTCCCTCAATCACTGGTAATTCCTCTTCTGAGGTTGAGTGCATCTGATGTTAATACAACTACTCCAGCTTTCTTTTACTTAATATTTCCATGGTCTATTTTTGCTGTCCCCTACTTTTAACCTACCTATGTCATATTTAAAGTGTGTTTTTATGCCCATTCTAGTAATTTGTGTCTTTTAATTAGTATATTTCAACCATTTGCATCTAATGGAATTATTGATATGTTTGGATTTAGGTTGACCCAATTCTTATTGTTTCCTCTTTGTTCACTCCGTTTTGTCTCTGATTCTCTTCTATTGTCTTTCTTTGAAGCACATGATTATTTTTTAGTATTTCCTATTAGTATTTCTTATTCTTTGTATAAGTTTAGTTGATTTCTTTAGAGATTACAATATTCATTCTTACCTTTTCACAGTCTGTGTAGGATATTTTATCACTTAAATAGAATGTAGGAACCTTACAACCACATAGGTCTCTTGACTTTCCCCCTTTATTTGTAGTTTTTTATGGATTGCATGCACATACACTGAAAACCCCATCAGAGTGTTATAATTTTTGCCTTTATATAATAAAATATTATATATATATATATGTTTTTAGAAATGACCACAAAAAGAATAATCTATTATATTTACCCACACATTTATTTTTCTGTTGCTCCTCATTCTGGAAGTTTCAAATTTCCCTTTCATATTATTTCCCTCCTGTCTGAGGAACTTCCGTTAGCATTTTTTAGAGTGCTTCAGAGACTGATTCATTTTATTTCCCTTTATCTTAGAATATCCGTATTTCATCTTCATTCTTAAAGGTTGTTTATGCTGGATATAGAATTCTGAGTTAACTGTTCTTTTCTGACATCCTTTAAAAATGTTGTGCCTCTGTTATTTCTGATGAGAAATTTGTAGTCATTCAAATCATTGTTCTTCTATTCATAAATGCAGTGATTTTTCCTGTCTGCTTTCAAGATTTTTACTTGTATGTGGTTTACAGCTGCTTGATTATAATATGTCTGGGATTGGATTTCTTTGATTTTTTTCCCCCATTTGGAGTTACTTTCAGTTTCTTGAATCTATAAGTTTGTCTTTCATGAAATTTGGGAATATTTCAGCTAATATTTCTTTTTTTTTTCCTTCACTAGTCTCTCCTTTCTTGCAACTCTGTTGGCACAAATGACCAAATTCCTTTTTGACATTTTTCACAGGTCCCTGAGTCTCTTAATTTTTAAAAAATATTTTTCTCTTTGATGTTCAAATTAGACGGTTTCTGTTGATTTCCTTTGAAGATCAGTGACTCTTTCCTTTTTCATGTCCTTTCTGCTGTCGAGCCTGTCCAGTGACTATTTTTGTGTCAGTTATTATATTTTCTCTAAAATTTACATCTGATTCTTCTATATATCTTTTATTTCTTTGCTGAGACTTTCTGTGTTTTCAACTGTTTGGCCTTACTTCTAGGAGCATAGTTATACTAGCAGCTTCTATCTGGTAATTTTAACAGTTTTGTCATCTCAGAATTAACATGTTTCCCTTTTCTCTTCCAAGTTGTGATTTTCCTGGTTGTTTGTATACCGTGTGATTTGGATTGCATGCTGGGCATTTTAAATATTGTGATATGAAAATATGGGGCTTGTTTAATTCTAAGGAGGATATGATTTTTGTGTTTATTTGTTTTAGCAGGCAATTGACCTGGTCAGGTTCAGGCTTCGGGTTCTGGCCTTTTTTCCTTGATATATGGTTCTAATGTCAAGTCTTTTGTCAGAACCTTTGCAGTGCTATTTGGATCTTTCCAGCTATGCATGACTCCATGGAAAGTCTGGGACCTGGATAGTGGTTAATCCTACAGTTCTAGTATAAAAGTCCTTGTTATACTGTTTAGGGTTACCCATGCATGCACAGCTTGGAATTGAGCCAGAGGTTCACATATCACTTTATGGAGTCATTCTCTTCTTTTCCTCCTGTTTGCAATCTTCGTGATAATTTCTGGTTCTCCTGACTTCTTCTGAGGTCCTCTGAAGAAAACGGGGGCTTTAGTATCTCTGCATTTTTGTGTACTTGTCATGACTTTACTTGCTTCTGAAGTTAAGTGGGTACGGGACAGAGAGAAAAGAAGAAGCAATGAGTATTTGCTTCAACCCCTTGAGCTCTTGTGGTCAGAGAGAGGGGTTTCCCTCCTTGAAAGTTTTAGGTACATCCCTAGAAGCCATTCCACTACTCTTAAATCACATTAAGACTGCCACTGCCAGATGACAACCTCTTGATTCACATATCCTCAAATTTACTCAAAGTATACAGTTCATTGGGTTTTAGTTTATTCACAGATTTGTTCAACCATCAACAGTTTTGTTTTAGAACATTTTATCACTCCTCCCCAAGAGAAATTCCATACTCACTAACAGTAACTCCCAATTGCCTACTCCTAGTTCCAGGCAACTATTAACCCATTTTTGGATTTACCTTTTCTGGACATTGCATATAAACTGAATTCTATAATATATTACCGATAGGCCTACTTTGCTTAGAATAACGTTCAGGGTCCATTCATGTTGTAGCATGTATCAATATTTCATTCTTTTTATTGTGAATAATATTCCATTGTATGGCTATATACCATGTATTTATTAATTGAGGAACACTTGTATGTTTCTGCTTTTTGGCTGTTGTGAATAATACTGCTGTGAAAATTCATATACAAGTATGTTTTCATTGCTCTTGGGTAACAGCCTAAGAGTGGAATTGCTTGTTCTTTTGGCACCTGTATATTTAACATTTGAGGAACTGTTCAACTACTTTCCTAAGTGGGTGTATCATGTTACAGTCCCACCACCAACAGTATGTAAGGATTCCAGTTCCTCCACATCTATGTCAACATTTGTTATCATCTGTCTTTTTTATTGTAGATATTCTAATGTGTGGGAAGTAGTATCTCATTGGGGTTTCGACCTGCATTTCCCTCATGATGCCATTGGACATTTTTAATTTAAATATTGAGCACTTGTATAAATTCTTTCAGGAAGTGTCTGTTCAAATGCTTTGCTATTTTTTATTGGTTATTTGTCTTTTTATTATTGAGTTGCAAAGATTGTTCATATATTCTGGATATAAGTCCCTTATCAGATACGAGATTTGCAAGTATTTTTTTCCAGTTCTGTGGGTTATCTTTTCACATTCATTATGATGTCCTTTGAATCAAAACCATTTTCTAATTTTGATTAAGTCCAGTTTGTCCTTTTTTTTTCTTTGGTTGCTTGGGCTTTTGATATTGTACCTTAAAAAAATGATTGCCTAATCCAAGGTTACAAATATTTACTTCTATGCTTTCTTTGAAGAGTTTTATAGTATTGGCTTTTACTTTTAGGAAATCCAGGATCAATTTTCAGTTAATTTTTGTGTTCATTGTGAGGTTAGAATCTGACTTTATTCTTTTGAATATTAATATCCAGTTGTCCAAGCGTCATTTGTTGAAAATAACTTTTCCTTCCTCAGAATTGTCTAAACACCCTTGTCAAAAATCAGTCGAGCGTAGGGAGTTCCCACTGTGGAACAGTGGGTTAATGATCTGGCTTGTCTCTGTGGCAGTGCTGGTTTGATCCCTGGCCCGGTGCAGTGGGTTAAGGATATGGCATTGCCACAGCTGTTGTGTAGGTCACAGTGTGGCTTGGATTCAGTCCTGGCCTGGGAGCTTCCATATGCCACAGGTGGGGCTGGAAAAAAAAATCAGTTGACCGATAAATGTAAGGATTTATACAAACACCACACTCTCTTAATTATTTTAGATTTGTAGCAAATTTTGAAACTAATACGTGTGACACCTTTCTTTTTTCAAGATAGTTTTGGCTAATCTTGGTCCCTTGATAATCTTAGGATCAGTTTATCAATTTCTGCAAAATGCCAGCTGAGATTTTGATAGGGATGCACTTAATCTGCACATCACTTTGAGGAATTTTGCCATCTTAATAGTAATAAGTCTTTTGATCCATGGACATGGGATGTCTTTTGACAGCAATATTGGAAGCTAGAAGACAGTATGTTGATAACTCCCATGTTATCAATATCAGCACAAATACTTGCAGATCTAAAATTGTATCCCCAGTGCAAATGTCTTTACAAAAAGAAGGGAAAAGAGGTGAACCTTTGGTGATAGAGAGTATAGATAAATTTTCAAAGATTGTTGCTACCAAGGGGAGCAGAAAAAGGAGTGGTGGCTGGATGGAAATATTAAGTCTGTTTTTAGGATGAATAGGTTGAAAGCATAATCAAATGGAGAAGGAGAGATTGATGATACAGTAGAAACTGGGAATAATTGATTATGTCCTTTGGTAACCTTTAGCAGGTGAAGGGGGTAGCATACAAAGGAAGGTAATGTGAGGGAAGGGTGAAGGATGAAGGTACAGAAGCCAAATGGTTGGTGTTGGGAAGATAAAGAAGTTCTCGATAGACACTGCATGGAGTAGGCAGCAAAGTCACCAGGTGAAACTGAGGAGGCTGTTGGGCATTAGGAAGGAATAGAAAAGCATGTAACAGTCATCTTGAAGAATGGGAAAGTGAAATTTCTAAGGAAATTTTGGCAGTTTTGAGTTCTTATCTGAACTATATGTAGCAAATAGGAAAAAAGTCCAGTCATCAGAATTTTAAGATTTTTTTTTTCCAGCAATGTTCAGATGCTTTGGTCCAGCACAAAGTGGAATTGAGGGGAGGGGGAGATGAGCAAAGTATTCATATCTTTTGTAAATTGCTGTATGTTGAACCACAGTCTGTTAAGACTGGGCACTTAGAGAAGCGAGGACTCAAGGAGGAAGATCAAGTATGAAAGTGACAGGATTGGCAGGTTGGAGGTGGCAGACTCATGAATGCACAATGGCTGTTTTGCAGAAATTAGAAATTCTCTTTGGGATACTAAATAACCTGACTCAGTTGTACTTAACTCTGGATGCACATCCTAATCTCCTGGGGAACTTTTAAAAATGTATCAGTAGGATCCAGCCCTATTGTTTCAGAATCTCTGAGCATGTGTGGCTTTGAAAAAATCACAGGTCATCCAAACAGGCAGACAGAGCTGCTAATCTCTACAGCAGAGCCTGAGGGGCTGGAAGACCTCGGTGCTGGAAGGCAGAGTGCACAGCGCACAGCCCCCTGAAGCACCACATTCATACGGATCACAGTGACCCCATTGAGAAGGTCTGCAACCTTCTCAGTACAGACCTTCAAAGCGTCTGCAACTGACACATCAGAGAATAATAGACTCATTAGAGTCTTGGGGATTTAAGTATCTGGAGCAGTGATCCTCAGCCCTGGGGAGGAGCAGCTTTGAAAAAAAATCTCAGTGTCAAGATGGCATCTCAGACTAATCACATCAAATCAGTGAAGCTCAGGCTAAGTCAGCGCTTTAAAAACTTCCCAAGATATTGCCATTGTTCACCCAGAAGCCAGGTGAAGAGGGCTCTGCCAGTTTTTTTCCAAGATGGGCAACACTGGATAGGGTGCAGTTTTGGGGAGAGATTTGATTGATTCTTTTGGGGTCAGGGGGAGAACGAGGTACCTATGTTTCATCCCAATGGAGGTATTAGAGATGCAGTGAGTGCCAGGTCTGAAGCTTGGGAGAGGAGGCTGAAGCCGAAGCCAGACAACTCCCCCAAATCTGGGTGAATTGCTGATTGCTGTATATTTTTAGAACATATTGTTTGGGGGGGGGGAGTTGTTCCAATGAAACCTCTAGTCTTTATAAACAACCACATATATGTACTCTGCTTTGAGCAGCATTCATAGAACTAGAGAGGGGAACACAGTTCTGGTATAGACACAGGATGCTTGTAAAATTCAGTCGTAGGGAAAAAAGGAGTTCCCGTCGTGGCACAGTAGAAACAAATCCAACTAGGAACCATGAGATTGCAGGTTAGAACCCTGGCATCACTCAGTAGGTTAACAATTGGCACTGCTGTGGCTGTGGTGTAGGCTGGCAGCTGTAGCTCCAATTAGACCCCTAGCCTGAGAACTTCCATATGCCATGGGTACGGCCCTAAAAAGAAAAAAGAAAAAAAGAATAAAAATAAAAATAAAATAAAATTCTGTCTAGGGTAAAATGTCAAGGGAGGATGGGTTCTGTAGAGTTTATCTGATTGGACATACTAATTTTAAATTCACAGAGTCAGAGGCTCAGATTGGTAAAAGACTCAGGTCCTGCAGAAATCAGAGCAGAGTCAGACCAGCTGAGCTTCCTGACCTCACCGTGGAATCATCCTTGGCCACTGGCCAGAAGGAGATGACCACATACTTGGGCAGGAAGGGAGCTGCTCTTTCCTGTGATGGGGGGGAGGGGGTTGGTATTAGAAACAAGTTGTTATTTTTCTTCAATCAGATTGTACTCTCAAGAGTTCCCATTGTGGCTCAGGAGGTTAAGATTCTGACGTTGTCTCCATGTGGAGGCAGGTTCGATCCCTGGCCTCACTCAGTGGGTTAAGAATCTGTCATTGCTGCAAGCTGTGGTGCAGGCCTCAGCTGCATCCCTGGTATGACCCCTAGTCCAGAAATTTCTATATGCCCAAAGTGCAGCCATTAAAAATAAAACAAAACAAACAAACAAATAAAACTACACTCTCCCATTCCCAGATTTCTAGATAAATTTAAGAGGAAGTTGCTATCTTGAAGTAGTTTTTGAACTTTATAGCCTGACCATTTAGGTAAATAATTTATCAACATTAAAATTAAGCAAAACCCTGCATTTGGGGATTCGTATAAAATAAAAATCTAAGACATTGATTCTTTTTGTCTCTTTAACATTCTTCAAATATACTTCAAACCGTTTGGTGCAGGGTCTATGTTTGCAATTGTTTCAGGTGAGAATCAGACCATTGTTTTGGGATCAGACATAATACTTGCCTTGCTGTCCTAAGAATTGTCAGTGGATCAGCTGTGTCTGTGGAAGCTGCTTTACATCCTCGCATTTGTTTTCATGAGATATTAAGGCTGAAAGGATTCTACAGAATTAGTTTAAAGGTCTTCCTAATTAAATTCTAATTTATCATGTAAAATAATATTTTGCCCAGATTGCAGTGACCTGTAAGTACATTTAGAAACCAAACTGACATTTTATGCCTTGGGACAGAGACTTTTTGTTCAGAACCGGGGTTCATGGTACAGTTCTGGGGAAAATGTTGCAACAGACCAGAAATGACCAGGAGGCTGGTTCCCCAAACTCCATTTTGCATTGTTGTTTAGTCTGTCTCAGTCTCGTCTGACTGCATCTCTGGGGTTATCTGAAATAACATTGCAAGCATCCTGTGGACCATCATGTTCCTATGACAGCAAGGATAGTAGCTCTAGGAATGATGCAGTGAGATCTAACCTGTGTCACGTCCTTTCTCTGTGCTGGGCACCCTTGAAAACTTCACATGTATTGCCTTATTTTATTTCCTCAGTAACCCTGTAAGGAACCTGCCATTTCCATCCTGTTTGCGGAAGTGGAAGTTAAATAACTTGCCCAGGTTTGGGGGCAAATACCCTGGCTGTATTTGCTCCCATTTAAGAGTTCCAGAGATTCAGCACCTGGGACAGTGCCTGAGATGCAAACCTGGCCTAGACAGGAGCAGGACATGGGAGGTGGGGGAGATTGGATTGGTTTTGACAGGCATGAGAGGGTGAAGAGCCTCCATGCAGTGACACCTCTGTCTTCTACACCTGCTCAGTTTCCCCCTGTTCTGGCATTGCAGTTACTCCTTGGAGTGAGCTGGAGTGAGCTTTGAGAACAAGAATGGTTTCTCGTCATCATTTCTAAGACAGGGAACAATGGTAATGGCCACTATGTATCCAGGGCACAGCCGCTGCCACTCTCTTGTTCCTGTGTTTCTTAGATGCAGGAGGGATGGGTGGAATAATCATTAATCCTACAGGTTTGGTCAGAATCTCAAATGTTGGCAAACTGTAACCAATCTTGTGGAATTCATTTATCTTGTATAGGCTATCTCGAGTTGTACTTGGGCTCAGGTTGTTTCAGGATTAATAAAAATCGAGTGTGCATATGTGCTGGGGACAGTGGGGGCTAATGCACTCATGTCCAAGTGAAGGAAACCTGATGTTGCTGGCACGTGGGTTATACATCTTAAATTTTAATCTAGGCAATTTGTGTAATTACTTAATTTAAATTAGATGATGCCAAACTGTTTTCCAGCGAGAAATATCTTTGCTCCATATTATCCCCCAAATTTGGTCTAACAGACCTTAGTTTTTGTGTGTGGTATTAGGTAGAGTTGTATATTCATGTGGTAGATATTTGAGTAGATTTTTTTCCTTGATAACTGATAAAATTCAGCACCTTTTTTTTTTTACTGTTTGTAATAGCCCCACACTGGAAGCAATCCAACTGTCCATCGAGGGTAGAAGGCATAAATAAGTTGTGATATATCAATGCAAAGGAATACCATGC
Source organism: Catagonus wagneri (assembly GCA_004024745.2). NCBI lineage: Eukaryota > Metazoa > Chordata > Mammalia > Artiodactyla > Tayassuidae > Catagonus > Catagonus wagneri. The sequence continues at coordinate 15,485,950 of PVHT021183530.1, read as the reverse complement.
TAATATAATGTTAGGAATGTTCCTGTGTGTGCTTTTTCAGTGACTATCTATGTATTTCCATTGAGTTAAGTACGTAGGAATGGAATTGCTGATTCACAGGGTATTTGTATGTTTAGCTTTGGTAGATACTGCCAAATGGTTTTCTATACTTTTGTCCTAATTTACAGTCACCTTAGCACAATTAACTTTTTAGTAAATTTTATTTTGATGTAATTCCATACATACAGAAAAGTTGCAAGAATAGTACAAGAACTCCCATATATATTTTACCCATGTAAACCAGTTACAACTGTATATATTTCACCTCATTTGTGCATCTCACCCCCTCCTACATATATACTATATATACTATACTCTATGTACTATACTGTATGTGTATATTAAGTATCTGTCTATGTATATGAATATGTATTTACGTATGTATCTATCTATAACAGTTCTTCTGAATTGCGACTTAGAGGTTTCAAGGGCATTACCATGAATAACTTCAGTGTATATTTCCTAAAAGAAAGCAATTATGTTATACACCTACAGTACAATTATTAAAAATCAGAAAATTTAACATTGACATAATTTTATTATATGATATATATAGTCCATATTCAGTTTTATAAATTTTCCCAGTAATATCCTTTATAACTGTTTAGTTTCCTGATCCAGGGTTTAATACAGGGTATTAAGTTACACTTAATTGTGTTTTTTTTTTAAATCTGAAACAGTTCCTAAACCTTTATCTGTCTTTCTTGATCTTGATATTTGCAAGAGTATGAACTAGTTAAGTTGCAGAATATCCCCTAATTTGGGTTTGCTGTGGGTTGTTGATTTTTAGTCAGGTTATAGACTTTTTTCCCCCGATAAAACCGCAGAAGTGGGCTTACATCCTTCCTAGCCCTTTATATCAAAACACAGAGAATGTTGATATCTCCCATTACTGGTTATGTTAATTTTGATCACTTGGTGGTTAAGGTTGTGTAGCTGGGTTTCTCCCTTATACGATGACTATTTCCACTTTGTAATTAACAGGATTTTTCTTGTCAAATTTTGATCTCCTAGTTTTAGCACCTTGGATGCATTTCTAGCTCTGTTACGTGTCCTGTGTTGGCGTTCTTCTGTATGGAAGAACTGTATCTTCTCTTTTATTTGTTCATCTGTTTATACAACTGTTGAATCTTAGTTTTATCTAGTGGGTTTTATTCTGTTACTACCATTATTTTAATGCTCAGATTGCCCCAGATTTGGCTGATAGGGAATCCCTTCAACCGAGTTCTGTCCCCTTTTGATTTGTGCCCATCATTATTCTCATGCTTCCCTCCTTTCCTGTGTGACAACGTATTCCAAGATTGTCATCTGACGATGCTTCAGCTCTGAAATCAGCCCTTTTTTGCAAGTCCTATCTCCATTTGTTAGAGAATGTTACTCATAAATCAAAACACAGAAGCTAGATTGCTTCTAGGCCTTGTCAGAATTGGGAAATGTATGTAACTGTGCGGACTTTTTTAATCCATCTCTCAGAAAAATAAGAGTTTCTAATGTCACTTTCAACTCCAGTCAGCTTACCGTTCCATATTTGTAGCTCCTTTGACCAGTAGTGGGATACCTTGCTTTCAATATCCTTAATATACTTACCTATTTGCTTAAATATAGAATATACAGAAGGTGGTATCAGAATTACCATTAATTACCAAAGGAAAAAAATAAATCAACTAACTCTAGTTCAGCATTTATGTGGGAATATCTTTAAGGTAAAATTTACATACGTGAAATGCACATTTTAACTACACAATTTAGTAAATTCTGACAAGTGCTTGTACTCATATAAATGACACCTCTATTGAGATAATGAAATTTTCCATCACCCTGGAAAGTTTCACTGTGACCTGTCCTAGTCAGTACCCTCTAGAGGCAGCCATTTTCCCAAATTTTTTTGGTGTAGGTTTGTTTTGCCAATTCTAAAATTTTATGTAAAAGGAAATATTCAGTTTGGTTTTTCTTGTTTCCTGCTTCTTTGAGATTCATCTGTGTGGCTTCATGTTTGTTCCTTTTTGTTGTTGAATAGTATTCCATTGTAAACATATATCTAAGTCAGTTCCTATTCTCTCGTTGGTGGACATTGGGTTGTGATATTGTGAACAGTGCTGCTTTGATCATTCTTGTACACAACTTTATGTGGTCATGTTTTCATTTCTCTTGGATAAATATATAAAAGTGGAGCTGCTGGGTCATAGGGTTGGTGTATGTTTAGTTGTATAGAAAACTATCATAAATTTGCCAAATTAGTCGCTTCATCATCTGTTTCCTCCAGCATTATAAGAGAGTGCTAGGTGTTTCACATCCTTGTCAACATTTGATGTCGTCAGTTTTTAAAATTTTAGCCATTCTAGTGGAAATCAGGTGGTATCTCTATAGTCTGAATTACTATTTTCCTTATAACTGATAATATTGAGCACTTTTTCATGCACTTTTTGGCCATTTCTATATCTTCTTTTGAGGTTCCTTTTCCAATATTTTGTCCAATTTTTTAAAAATTGGGTTATTTGTCTTTTCATTATTTTTACAGAAGTTTTTAAAAGATTATACCAATAAGTAATTTTCCAGATATGTCTTCTGACTATTTTTCCTAGTTTATGGTTTGTCTGTTTTCTAAATAGTGCTTTTTGATGAGTTTGGTATTTTGAATTTTGGTAAAGTCTATACTGACTTTTTTCTTTTTAAGTATTGTTTTCTGTGTCCTGAAAAACCTTTACCTTTCTCTAGGCTGCAGAGATGTAATCCTATGTTTCATTCTAGAAGTTTTATAGTTTTAACTTTAATATTTAGTTTTGTGATCCATCTTGAATTAATTGTGTGGTATTAAGTAGAGTTGAGGTACATTTTTTTTCCCACGTGAAAATGTAGCTCTTCTAGCACCCTGTGTTGAAGTCTTTCCTTTCGCCACTGAATTGTTTTGACATGTTTGTGGGTCTGTTTCTGGACTCTGTTTGGTCCCACTGATATACGCATCTACCTTTATGTCCAGATAATCGTGCTCTTATTACTGTAGCTCTGTGGTAACTCTATAAGTTTTATGAGACTTCCATCTTTATTATTTATCAAGATAATTTCAGCTATTCTTAGTCAATTGAATTTTCATTTAATTTTTAGAATCATTTTGTTAGTTTCTACAAAAATGCCTGCTGGAATTTTTTAATAGAATTGCATTGAATCTACAAATCAGATTTGGGAGAACGGACCATGATATTGACTTTCTGAATCCTCAGATGTGGTATATCCCTATTTGCCTAGGTTTTCTGTAATTTCCCTCAGAGAAGTCTTATCTTTCAGTGTAGAGAGACTTGGCATCTTTTATTACATTTATTCCTAATTATTTTATGTTTTCCAAAGCCATTGTAAATTCAGTTAGTCTAATTGCACTTTCCAGCTGCTTGCTGCTAATATATATAAATGCAAATGATTTTTTTGTGTATCAGCCTTGTAACTTGCATTCCTGCAAAATGCAATTGTCCGTTGTAGAGCTCTTAGAATTTTCTACCCTGACATTCATGTCATCTGCCAAAAGAGAAATGTTTCCTTTTTCCTTTTCAACCTTTTTACCTAGTGCACTGGCTAGGATCTCCTATCCAAGCATATGATTTTATATGTTTACCTTGTTTTAGGGAAAAACAATGTTTCACCGTAAAGTATGATGGTAAATATAGGATTTTTTGAATATAAACGTACTGTATCCAATGAGGAAATTTATTTCAATATTTCAGGTTTTTTTCTGTAAAAAATCATGAGTATCTGTTGAATTTAGCCAAATGTTTTTCTCTTTTTTCCATTAATATACTGAATAATATCGATTGGTTATTGAAGGTTAACCCAACCTTGCATTCTCAGGATACACTCCCCTTGGCCTTGAATCTTTTTTATATATCATTGTATTTTGTTATGGATGAACCTATGTTCATGATGGTTATGGATCTGTAATTTTTTTTAATATTCGTCAGTTTTAGCTGGCTTTATACAACAAGTTTGGGAGTGTTTCCTTCTCTTCTTTGTTTAGAATTTCTGTAAGATTAGTTTTATTTCTCCTTTAAAGGTTTGGTACAATTTATAAGTGAAAGCATTTATATATTTTTTTTAAGTAAGAATTTTCATAATGAATACGGTTTCCTCAACAGTTAGATACAGAGTCAGAATAAGATATTCCATTCAGATTTTCTATGTCATATTATGTCACATTTAGTTGAGTTGTTTTAAATAAATTTGTCCATTTCATCTAAACCATCTAATTTATTATAATAATTATATATGATCGCTCTATTATCCCTTTTTATGTCTGTGGAACCTGAGATTCTGTCTTCCTGTAATTACCTTTCCTGTCATTTCCCCTTTGACATAGAAATTATTTACATGTGTATTAATTTCCAAATATTTGAAAATATTTTCACATCTTATTGGTAATTATTGCCTATTTAGTTCCATCGCTGTCACAGAATATATTCTATAGTCTTTCAGCATTTTGAATTTTATTTTATTTTAAAATTTATTTAAATATAGTTGATTTATAGTATTGTGTTAATTTCTGCTGTAAAGTGATTCAGTTATACATTATATATATATATTATATATATACGTATATATATAATATATATATTCTTTTCCATTATGGTTTATCACAGGAAATTTAATACATTTCCCTGTGCTCAATAGTAGGACCTTGTTGTTTATCCAGTTTGTATGTAATGGCTTGCATCTGCTAATCCCAATCTCTCAGCCATCCCTCCCCCATCCCTCAGCATTTTAAATTTTGTTGAGACATGTTTGTGGCTCAGCATATGGCCTGTTCACCAAGAGATGAATGTTCTTTTTGCATTTGAAAAGAATTTATATTCTGCAGTTTTTGAAGCAGGGTGTTCCACAAATGACAACTGAGTCATTTTGATGGTGCTGTTTAGATCTTCTATATGCCTCCTAATTTTTTTTTACCTAGTTGTTTTAGCAATTCCTTGAGAAAGAAATATTAAAATCATCACTATGGCTGTGAATTTGCCTATTTCTGTTTTTAGTCTTACATAGTATTTCGTGTATTTTGAAGTTTCATGTTTATCATTGTCATAAATCTTAATTCGCGAATTGATGTTTTCATCATAATGAAATGTTTATATCTAGTAATACGTTTTTTTCTTGAAGTTTATTTTGCCTGATACTAATACAGCCATTCTAGCTTTCTTGTGGTCACAATTTGCAGAGTATATATTTTTCCACCTTTTTGCTTTCAAGCTACCTCTGTCTTCATATTTAAAATAACTCTCTTGTAGATAGCATAGAATTGGGTCTTGCTTTTTTATATAGTATGACAGTCTCTGACTTCAAATTGAAATAAATGATCTAAGAGCAACTTGAGTGTAGTCCATTAACATTTAATTTAATTATTTCTATTTTTGGATTTAGTTCTATTTTACTATGGTAGGAAAAGCTTTTGGCACTTTACAAATGTTAATGCTGTTTTTTCATATTAAGGAACCTTCATTGGATTAAAGAAATTTCTTCTATTTCTGATTTTTAGGTTTTTTAAAGTCCTAGATGAATATCATATATTTTAAATGCTTTCTGTGCATAGATGTATTAAAATACAATTTTTTTCCTTTAAACCATGAATGTGGTCATTTTAAAAATAATGCTAAACAGGGAATTACCTTCATGGCTTGGCTCAACAATTAACAAACCCAATTAGGACCCGTGAGGATGTAGGTTCGATCTCTGGCCTCACTCAGTGGGTTAAGGATCCGGCGTTGCCATGAACTGTGGTGTAGTTCATGGATGCGGCTAGGATCCCATGTTGCTGTGGCTGTGGCATAGGCCGGCAGCTGTAGCTCTGATTCAACCCCTAGCCTGGAAACTCCATATACTGCAAGTGCAGCCCTAAAAAGCAAAAAAAAAAAGGATGTTAAACAGTCCTTGCATTCCTGTGACAAACTCGAGTTTGCCATGATATATTATATAATAAATGTATGTCATCAATATCTGTGACTGAGATTGCCCTGTAATGTCATTTTTCTTTTCCTTTTTCTACCATTGCCATGTTTTCACACCAAGATTATGTGCCAGCTTCATAACGTGAGTTGAAGATTGTACCCTCTAATTTTTGTGCCCTGGAGTAGATTTTGTAAGGCTGAATTATTTCTTCGTTTGTTGAGGAAACCATATGGGCCTGGAGGTCCTTTTTCAGGAAAAGAATTATATTTATCTATTAATTTAGTTTTTAAGTGGTTATAGGAATATTCAGATTTTTAAAAAATTTTTAAGTCAATGCTAATAGTTTATTTTTAGAAATTTGCCTATAGTTGCCTAGTATTCTTATTAGAAGCTTATTAATAATATTGTCCTTTTCATAAAACTAATGGCTAATCCTATCTACCATCTGTTTGTTTTTGTTTCATTCATTTCTGATTTGATTATTGCCTTCGTTCTAATTTCTTTGTGTTTATATTGCTAATTCACTTGGCCTCACCAAAATGGCTCCTTGGCTCATGAATGTTTAGTCCTTTTTATTTTCTTATTATACATGGAGAGCAATAAAACTCCCTCTAACTATTGCTTTTACTATATTCCACATATTTTCATAGGACGTATCTTGATTCATTTCATTCAAAGTATTTTATTATTTCAGTTGTGATTTCTTCTTTCACTCGGGTTATTTACTGCATTTTATTTTTCATAATGATTTTTTTCCTATTGACTTGATTTTACTTACACTTTGAACATTTAACTATGTTAATGTTATGTTAACTGTATAGAAAATATGAAATATCTATAAATGTATACAGAATAGTATAATGAATCCCCATGTACTGATCACAGAGCTTCGATAATTATTCAGTTGTAGCTATTACTGTTTTTTCTCTATGTTTGTCTGCTGCTACCACTAACCTCCTATATTATTTTGAAGCATATCCTATGGTTATTTTTATCTGTTAAGTTTTCTAACTATATGGGGATTTGCTAGTTATCTCTCTGATGTAGTTGTATATTTAGAGAACATTGTGTAAGTTTATCCTTTGAAATTTCTTGTAATGTGCTTTAAGTCCCAAAATACAATAAATATTTTGTAAATGTTCCATGTATACTAAAAGCATTTTATATTCTGTAGCTCTAGGGAGTATTATTCTGTAAGTCCTTTAGGTAAAGCTTGTCAAGAGTACATTCAAATTTTTTATATTCCTACTCTTCTTATATTTGAATTGATCATTAATGGAGTGATTTTCTTTATCACTGGTAAATGCTTTACTTCTAATATTAACGTAGTGACACCAGTTTTCTGATGATTATAATTTGCATGGTGTATGTCTTACCTACCGTTTAAGTTTTATCTTTTCTGTATCTTTACATTCTAGAAGTCTTTTATAAATAGCGCTTTGTTGATTTTTCTTATCCAGTCTGCCAATGTATTGCTTTTAACTGGAGCATCTGGTGTCTTTACATTTAATTTAATTAGTGACACATTTAGGTTTCAATCTACTCATCTCATCTTGTGCTTTCTACTTGTTTTACATCTGCTCCCCACCCCCCGCCCCCTGCCTTGTTTACTGCCTTCTTTTGGATTCTTTTTAAAATCAATTTTTCAAAATATATCAAGAATTCAACCCTTTCTCACCACCCCCCTGGCTGCCATCCCCATCCAGACCATCTCCTCCTTCCTTTGGATAAGGCGGTGGCCTCCTGACTCATCTCCCTGCTTCTGTCCTTCCGCCCACTCCCCACCCTCCCCCAGCCATCTGCTCACTAAGCAGCAGCCAAAGGAGCCTCTTAGCCTGTCAGCTCCTTTCCCCTGGGCTCCAAAGTCTGTGGGGGCTCCTTGAGAGCTGTGAACGCTGTCCATGGTGCTTAAGGGACAGTCGAGGCTGCAGAGCCTGCTACCTGATGGTGCTGGGGCCTCAGCTCTGCCTACTGGCCTTGCTCTAAGAGCTCCAGGCAACTGCCCACGTTCAAGTCCTCTGGGAGGTCATGGCCCCTCCGGACTCTCATGGGGTGAGATGTTCTCACCCTGCCATGCACGCAGCTCACCTCTTCCACACCCTCATTCCAGAATCACTTTCCCCATGAGGTCTTTCCTGATCACCCTTGCCTTCCTCCTGCCTTTGACCCTGACCTATTCTCTCATAGCAGTCAACCACCTTCTGTCACTCTATGCAGTGCACCGATCATGGTGCCATGTGTTTGTGTCTCTGTTTCTGTTAGAAAAGAAGCCCCAGGAGGGTTTCTGCTTGTTTTGTACAGGGACACATCTCAAGGTCCTCAAATAAAGCCTGGCCCAGTGTAGACAGTCAAAAGACAATGGCGAATGTGGGCATTCCATATTTTTTTCCCTTATAATTGTTTGAAAGTTAGTATATAATTTTTGTCTCTTATTTTAACGTAACCATGGAAATGACAGTGTGCATACTTAATTCATCAGAGCCTAAAGTTGGCCAATGCTGTTCTCTTCCTCCTGGACTTTAGTAATCTTGAACATTTTTAAGATACTCCATTTACTTTAAGGTTTATTTCTTATGTTTTTTTCATTTGGAGTGATTTTGTTTGTTTTTTGAGGAAGCGGGCAGACAAGGATGAAAATTCAGATGTTTTGTGGAAAATTGAATCCAGTATTTGAAATGTGTGACTTAAAGACTTGGGACCTCGATTTCTCCTTTTGATAGAAATCAATCAGTGAACGGTGTTTATCTGCTCCTATATTGTCTTCTCACACCCGTTGGCATGATGAGGGCCTTCACGGCTTCCAGAGACCAACCAAGTTTCCAGTTGGTCCCATGAGAGTGACACAAAAATAGCTCTGGTACTCGTAGACCCCACACTCAGAAGTTTCCCTTTGTTAAGTCTGGGCTATTCCTCTGGATTGAATTTTTTTTTTCAGGTCCCTAGTCTTTCTGAAGCCCCCACCCAGTTGAGAGCTCTCCTCCCCCAGCAGTCTTCAGCTTCCCCAGGGACCACTGCTCTCAGCCTCCAATCACAGTCCATGTGGCATTTGTGGGAAACCGTCATGACTGTAGGAGTGATTTAATTGAGCATGAGAGGTGTAAAATGGAACTTTAAAATGCTCATCTGAGGAACAGTTCAAATAGTGTTGAAACTAGAACCACTTCTTGGCTTTTCTGCACCTAGACTGTCAGAGAGCAAAGGCTAAAGGATGCAGGTACAGGGCCTGCCCACGCATCATGTCTGTACCTGTCTGAGCTATGGGGATCACATGCCACAGGCAGGAGGCTGGCAGCCTCTGTGATCTCATGCTGACTTCCACTTCCTGGGCTGAATTTCAAGGCTCACAGCACACATGGCACATCGCAAAGATAGAGGGTGCACAATGCATGTGTGCGCCATAGTAACCTGCCTCCACAGTGGACCCCGCTGGTCCTTTCCTCCCAGGAAAGTGAGTAGATGATGTGCCCAGATTTTACAGGTTATAGGACCCTCAATGTTGCTCTGTCAGGATGCCGCTAAGACCCTCTGAAGTTGTGGCACAGGGTTGGCCTGGTCCAGAGACCTAGCGGAGGCCTAGTCTGGCCTCCTCCCCTCCACCCTGACTAGGTCTGCATTTCAACCAAATTCCTCAGCTCTGCTCTCTACAATGAGAATGCTAGTTGCAGAGCTGGAAGATAATGGCTATAGCAGTGGCCTCTGACAGCATGGAATCCTCATTTACCCCAAACCCTGCCCCCCACTGCCTGGTGGGTACAGAGTTCCCTTGCTGAGCATCAGATTTGATCTGCAGTTGCAACCTATGCCACAGCTGCAGCAACGTCTGGATCCTTAACCGCTGGGCCAGGGATCTGTCCCGGGTCCCAGAGCTCCAGAGACACTGCCAATCCCTGTGTGCCACAGTGGGAACTTCTCTTGGCTTTCTTAACCCATCATCACCTCCTTGAAATTCTCCTTTTACTTGACTTCTCTGGCCAAATGTCACTTTCTGCTGAAATGCTATCAGTTTTTTTTCTTTTTTTACCATAAATGTAATAGAAGTTTTCTATACAGTGAAGCTGGAAATGAAAAGAATTTTTAAAATGTTAATAATGCCACCCAATTTATATTTCCGATCACTAATGCATATTATATGTATGTTATATACAAATTACTAGCTAGACCTGTTTCTGTTTACATATATATATATAGAAGAGTCTTTTGCACTTGTCTTTATAGCCAGATGCCAATGACTCCATGCAATGCATTTACTCTGAAGCTTCCTTTCCTCAGCAAACTGTGTCATGGTTGTCCTTCCAAATCAATAGACCAAGTCTAATTTATTTCTTTAAACACATGAACCTGTCCAATTTGTTCAGTTATTCTCTGTTGAGAAGCATTCTGATTTTCTCCAGTTTTCTGCCACTCAGAATTCTTCATTAGATGTCATTGAACACTTTCTAATATACGATTACTTTCATTGCTGTAAGATGTATTCCCCAAAATGGGGCCACTGAGTCAACAAGCTCATATATATATATGTATATGAAGCATATATATATATGCTTCTTAGCCTAATAAGACTTTATTTTTTATTTGTTTAAGCTCTTATATTTTGAATTTGATTTGGAAAGTTTTCAGATGACTTTCCAAAAAGGGCTTAGAAATTTACATTGCCATCAAAAGTGCAGAAGCATGCAGAGTTCCCTCAACCCCTTTGCGTATGAATGTCATCACCAGGTTCTTTGCCAGTCTGTCTGAAAATGATATGGTGTTGGTAGTTTGCGTTGTTTTTTTCATGGCTACTGCTCAGAGTGAACATCTTTTTTTATGCATTCTTGGCCTTATGGATTTTTCGTCTGAAACTTGCCTATTCATGTCTCTTGCTGGTTTTTCATTAATGTTAAAAAAGGTTATCCCTTCCTTCCTCACTCTCTCACTCCCTCTCTTTCCTTCCTCCTTTCTTTCTTCTCCTCTTCCTTCCTTTCTTTCTCTCTTTCTTTCTTTCTTTCTTTCTTTCTTTCTTTCTTTCTTCTCCTCTCCTCTCGCTTTCTCTCTCTCTGTCTCTCCCTCTCCCTCTCTCCCTCCGTCCCTTCCTTCCTTCTTTCCTTCCTTTCATTTAAATATGGGCACCTCAGGATAGAGTGATGATTCTTACAGTTTTATCTGATTCTCCCACTTAAAGCATTGCATGCATTAGTCTGAAAGTTCTAAAATAGAAGAGATTCTTTACATTTGAGACTAAAATTTATAAAAGGCATAACTTTTCTTCCTTTTCGGATAGGAGGGAGTTTTACAAATACACGTGTTTTTAAATCCAAGTTTGTTCCAAGTGATGGATGACCGTAATTACCAAGTTCTATTTATTTGTCAGAAGATGAAAAATTCTCGTGATGAAAAATAGAATTCTGAGGATAAAGCAATTATTCAGTAAATTGAATAGACACTGTTGGTTTCCTAAGAAATTGTTTGAGTTTCTGTTGGGTCATTTGTCTTTATCTTAATTGTTTGTTTAGAGGGATACTAGCACTTTGCTGAAATGTGTTACAGCTGTCTTTCTAAGTCTTTAGGTATCTTTTTTGGTGTTTATTTTTGCCATGTTTTAAAATGTCATCTTGTTAAATATTTTACTATTTTCTTCATAATTTCTGGATATCTTTCATTGTTTAAGAAGGTCTTCCTCATGCCAAAGTCATAAATATTTAATATTTTAATGTATTTTCTTGCAGTGTGTTTACAATTACATTCTTAACACTTATCTATCTCTTTAATTTACTGGGAGTTAATGTCTTTGTGGGTGGGGTGGAGTATACATTCATGTCCTGCCAGCTCCATTTACTGATGAACTACTCTTTCCCCTGGAAACTGAAGTCCAGGTGTGTACACGTTGATTTCAAAATACACTGATTAGCACAGCTTTCTGGTAAGGCAAACCCTCCACATTGTTTTGTTTTTCAGTGTTCTTGTCTGCTCTTGAAAATGCGTAAATAGATCTAAAGAGCTTAGGACAGTGCCTCTTTTTGGTTTTATGCTGATTTTATTTTAAAAATGTAACATCTGCTGTGGAAAGTATTAAATCTCTATAAATGTACACTGAACAGTAGTGAACTGAATCCCTTGTACCCTTCACCCTGTGTCTGTAATTACCAGGTTGTGCCAGTCTTGATATTTTTTATATCCTCACCCACTGCTATTGCAGCCTAACGTATAAAAATGTTTTCGCTTTTATTAATGTTACCACTTTCTTATCAATTTTTACCTTCACGCTTGCAAATAATTACATCCAATTCCCTGAAATATGACATTAGATCCTTGATTGACATTGCATTCCAGTTTTGCATCTGTTTTGAAACAGTGTTTTTTGGCATCGTCTTCCCCCATGACCCACAATCAACATTTCTGTGCTGTCCTGTCTCCACCCTCTGTGGCTTTCTGTCCTCCTGGGCACGCTGGGTCTGGAAAGGCTGCTGGTGTCTCCTCTTGACTTCTGATTCTCCTTCAGATGGCTGAGATTTTAGTCCTGAGTTTGCTTTCTGAGAGAACTCAGACAGCATCCTGTCTGTAGTTGACTCCCAATATGACATGGGAGTCATGACTTTTGATTTATTCAGCAGATAGTGGTTGAGCTCTCCATTTGTCCTGAATGGACAGTGGTGAACCAGACAGATGTGATTTCTGCTCCCTGATGAGCTGAGGGCATGCTTAGAGCAGAGAGCGGACAGCTGTCCTGCCCTGACCTGGTTGATACAGCCCAGGAAGGCTTCCTGGAGGAAGCAGTATTTTAAGTTGACTATTAAGGACCAATAAGAATGAGCCAAGCAGAAGACATGGAGGTCATGAGAGAGGGGGTCGAGGATGGGGAGAACATCAGGCAACAGAAACAGCTTCTGCACAGATCCTGTTTGTGGGGACCTAGAGAATGAGTGGTTCATGTTGAGTCAGGGGGTGTGGGCAGGGGTCACAAAGAGCCAGAATATACCAGGCTCAGGGAAGGAATGGCAGCAGATGTCATCACCATCATGCAGTCCCACCCACTCTGCACTGGGCTGTGTTCTGAACCCTTCAAGTTTATCCCATTTCACCCTCGCTGCCCAATGAGGTGAGATGTAACGAAGGCAGGGCTTAGACACATCACCCCCTTGGCCACATTTACACAGCCAGCTGAATCATGAGTCGATATTGAAATGCTAGTAGTGACAGATAGCTAAAAATTTCCATTGTGATTTAGAGGGTTAAGGACCTGATGTAGTCTCCATGAGGATGCAGGTTCAATCCCTGGTCTCACTCAGTGGATTAAGGATCTGGTGTTGCCACAAGCTGTGACATAGGTCCCAAAAGAAGAAGAAACACAGGTGCCAGAGCCCACTATGGCATGCTAAGACAGTATGCAAGCAATACTTCTTGTATTTTGGCTGCCGTGTGGGAGAGTAATTAGTGACCATGCCCATGGTTGAGGGGAGGATTCTAGGCTGCAGTTTGGGTGAGATTTATTGCAACCACAGCAAAACACATAGACTGATACTCAAAGCAAAATACAACCTCCTGGTGCTCTTTCTCATAGATGTTTGTGTCTGGGGTCAGACTCAAGATGAGTGTTATATTAGCCTCAGAAATGTCACAGCCATTTCAGGGTCACTGAAATATAAGGGACTCAGTGTGGTTTTGGTGGTACCTTCTCCCCACCCATCAGACCTCCACCTCCATGCTCTCTCCCCGTTCCTCTCAGGGGTTCTAGGTGGACCACTTCCTCCCCTCTCTCTGTTGACTTCAGAGGGACTGCAGGGACTTTTGTAACCTGTGGTGTATCTGGATTCAGTGCCCAGAATCCATGTAAGGGATGATAAGATTTTGCTAGAGGCTGAGGCCAGGTGACAGGCTCCTGGAACTTTCCTTCCTCTTCCATTGACACACCAAACCCTGCCTCTTCTCAGGTAGTTACTCATTGACTCAACTGGTCAACAGATTTTTACTGAGCACCTATCTACTCTAGGTCAAGTCCTGGGAGCGGGGAATCTGATGACAAAGACACAGGTCCTGACCTCAGGGAGCTTTGGGGTCAACGCATAGGCCTTTGGCCTTCAGGTCTGAGACACAGGCAGCAGCTGTCACTAGGTTTTGTGGGTGACCTTCTCCTGATTTCTCAATGGCCCCCTTTAATTTAAGGGAGAATTTTGATGGTATGGACAGAAAATGGAAACCGAGGAACTAACACATTGGTAGCAACGTCATCAGATTGTTGTGCATTGGACAAAGTAACCAAGATCTTTCCAAATGATGCTGGAGAAAGTGAGGAAGGTTTTTGTGATTGATTTCAACTTCTGTTCCTTAAAAAATGCTATAAAAGGCCAACAGTAGCTGAAGACTGTAGAGCAGGAATCCCAGAGCAGAAGGGGTAACCTGAGGCCACCTACTTGGACTGCACACGATATAAGCCAAGGTCCAGAGGCTCTAGGTTCTTACAAAACTTGCATTTATTTGAAGCAGCACTGCCTTTAACTTAGAACCTATCCTAACACTTTGCCCCCTGTTGTAAACCGTCTGGTTTTGTACTGTCCTACTGCACGCTGATTATCTTAAGAGAACACGCAGGCACACATACACACACCTGAAGATGCATACACCACACACACTGATTACGTAGAAATAAATAGCAACCTTAGTGGGTGTGACACTGATGGAACTGACTTAAACAGCCTCTAAAATGTGGTTGACTCACCTGACTCCTTATATGGACGTGTCTTGTTGGTAACTCTAAACACTTGCCCTCTCTATTTTAGAATGTTTAATTAGTGTACCATTGATATTATTACCATTTACATTTTTATTAAGCCTTTACAGGGAACAGCTACATTTCTTTATTAGTCTCTGGGTACAAAGTGTATTAGCATTTAAGCTTAAAAGCAGAAAAGGACAAATGAGTCTGCTTGTCTCTAAGCTGATGCTGTTTGGATGTCCTTTGCTTAAAGAAGAGCAGTCTATTGACAGTTTCCCAAAGTGACTTAAGAGTGGCCCAAGGCAACAGTATGTTTTCTGTATAAAAAATATGCCATAGATTTCCCATGATAGGGTACCCTAGACACTATGAAAACTGCTTCTCTAAATAGAAAAGCTGAAGAAGATGTAAGAGGCATACTTGGGAATAAAGAATTCATTGCAGATTTTTTTGCCTGTTTTTTAGGGCCTCACCCATGGCATATGGAGTTTCCCAGGCTAATCGGAGCCACAGTTGCTGTTCTTCACCACAGCCACAGCAACGCAGGATCCAAGCCTCATCTGCAACCTACACCACAGCTCACCGCAATGCCAGATCCTTAACCCACTTAGCGAGGCCACGGATCGAACCCACAACCACATGGTTCCTAGCTGGATTCCTTTCCGCTGTACCACGACAGGATCTCCTAGAACTCATTGCATTTTAATTTGATTTTTGAAGTAGGCATTGATCGCCTGTTTTGTGTACACTGTATATTAATGAACAAACCCCATGTTCTCTTGGAAGTTCCATTTTAATGAAAGTAGACAATAAATACAATATATATGTGTGCAATAAATGTGATCAAGTTTGCAGAGAACAAACGAAGCATAGAAGGGTGATTTGAAGCCTTGAGGACCCACAGAGGGAGTTGATCAAGGAGGTCTGGGAAGGGTTCACCAAGAGCTGATTGTGAAGATCTGGAGGAGAGGAGGGAACCAGAAGGCTTGGGGTCAGATGACCAAGAATGGGGGTGGAGGATGGGCAAGGCCTGCAGCTGGTGTATGCTGGCACTTTAGGGAACAGTCAGGAGGAGTGAGGGGGCAGAGAAGGGGAAAAGCAAAGAGAATCAGAGGGGAGCCAAGTGCCAGGTCATTTAAAGCATTTTCAGGAGTGGTAGAACCTTGGCTTTTCCTCTGCGTGAGCTGGAACTTGGTTGGAGGGTCCCGGGCAGGAGGACTTGATCCCACTTAGGTGTGACAGGATCTCTGTGGCTGCTATGTTGAAACTAGATGTGGATGCTGTGGGGCAGGGAGACTAACAAGTGAGGAAGGTGAGGGGCACCATCAGAACACACGTCCTGTCTTCCCTGCACCATCAGAGCACATGCACTTTCTCCTGGGTTAATGCAGCTGCGTGTGTGAGTTTGCTGGCCCTTGTTTCTTCCCTCCATGTTCCTTTCTGTGGAGGTCACGTCCACTCTCACATTCTGTATCATTATTTGGTCCACTGTCTTGCTGATGCATCTTAACAACGTGATCTCCTTTGAGACCACAGAATAAAGGTGTTAATATAAACTGCATTATTGAAATAATTAAGCAGTTTTTTTACAAAATTGGTAGGTCAGAAGAGTTACCAGTAAGCTTACCAGTAAGTTACCAAAAAGCCTTTCTAAGGCTTTTTCTCTGTTCTTTGAGCCTCTGACACACAAAAAAAAGAGATGATTGTTTTCATTTTCATAAGTTTTACAATTATGTAACTTCTTAATAAGGCAGTACGAACCACAGTAATCTGAGTCTCCACCATTAAAATGTGGGCAGTATCTGTGTCTTGGTGTCCCCTCTGTATGCATCATCCTGCTGAGCTAGGAAAGACTCAGTACAAGTTTGCTGAATGAAAATCATTACGTATTCTTCAAGGAGAAGTCACTGGATTTTAGCAATAGGGGAGGATGCTCAGATATAAAGCATAGGAATATGTTGAATGGTTAGCTGCCTTTTTAATTTTCATTTATTTCTTCAACATGCTTTTCCTAAGTAGCTATCACATGCCCTGAACTTTGCTAGGTCTTGGCAATTCAAAACAGGCAAGTTCCCAGAATGTAAATGCTCCAGAGGGAGCATAAATAGGTCACATGGATAGATGGACAGATGGATCAATAAATGTATGGGTAATGTTATTACAGATTATGATAGCACTACAGAAGAAGTAATTGGTCCTGCAATAAAATGAGGGGGAAGGTGTTTTAAACTGGGGAGTCGAAGAAGGCTTCTCAGCAGGGGTGAGACTGAAGCAGACATTTGTAATAAAAAGGGAAAGAGGGGAAGCACTGTGAAAGCCTTTCTGGCAAAGTCAATCTCAAGTGCAAGATGGGGTGAAGAAATCAGCTGGCGCGTGTGGGGATGGACGAAGGCTCAGCCTGAAGTGCTGACCTAGGATAGCCTGGCGCCAGATGAGCCTGGAGAGGTGGGCATGGCCATGCGTTGCAGGACCTAAAGAAACAGTGAAGGCTTAGAAGTTTGGGTTTTATGTCAATGCAGTGGGAAGCTGTTAATGGGTTTCAAGCAGAGAAATCCATGATATAATTTACATCTTTTCAAGTTCTTTCTGGCTTTGTCGAGAAGGGATTGGAGAAAGGAGCCTACGGGTTTGCTGATGTAAGTAAAAGCATTCAAAATGAGTGAAATGATCAATACTGTGCTCACAAACATCCAGTACCTGCCGATAGGCTGTTTTTTCAAAATGTGTATGGATGGAAGTTGAATTGGAGAAGTCCTTCGGGAGCCTATTTATTAGCTTTCCGTGGGGCTCTTTTATGGTCCGTAGAACTTTATTGCCCATCCTTTTTATTGAAGTATAATACATCTTCAGAAAAACACACATCAAAATGAATGAGTTATAAAAATGCAAATATCCCTTTGTAATCACCTCTCAGACCAAAAAATAGAGCATTCTCTGCAGCCATTCTAGCCCCTTGTGTTTTCTCCTCCTGCTGCCTCTTTTCTTCTCTACCCACACTCTCTCTTGTCATGACCTCTAACCTGTAGTTTCCTTTTACTTATTTTTAAACTTCGTATGATGAGTCAAATAGTATGTCTGTTGTGTGTGCCACCAGGTCATTTGTTCATACTGTGCTACTAATGTGTTATTTTCCATGTGTGAATATAAACCAGTGTACCCATTCCACCACTGGTTAGTTACCATTGGGGTTGCTTCTGGTTCTGAGCTCTGTGAGTAATGCTGCTCCAAAAATACTTTCCCTGTGTTTTGGTAGACATGTATACATTTTGCTTGGTTGTATTCCAAGTACTGAAATGGCTGGCCACGGGGTATATGTGTGAGGGGCTTTGGTAGAGACTGCCAAGTAATTTTCCAAAGCTGTTGAACTAATTAACTCTCATTAGCCTCAGAGAAGGGCTCCGGTTGCTTCACATCTTCATCAACACTTGGTATTTTCTGTTTTCCTCATGTTAGCCATCCGGTGAGGACCTAATTGTGACTTTATCTGGTAACTGTTGACTGAAAAAAATGCACCGCCCAGAAGTTGAGGATTATATTTTCTTTGGTGGACAAAATTGAGGACTTGAGCCTGGGATGGAGCCTCTCATCTGACGTAGCTCTGAGGGACTGTTCCAAGGAGGTAAGGGAGGAACCAGGACATATGGGGGGAGGGGGGTTTGCAACAAATACCAGGTAGTTGGAACATCAAAAGATTTCTGTTAATTAAAGAAAATATCTTGAGTTAATGGATTTAGTGCTTTTCTAAGTATGGGAAAATGCAAGGGTCTAGGCTCACCGAAATCATTCCTTTGATGTGCACCTCAGCTATCTGGAGCTAGCATCCTGTGATTTTTGATCCTGCATCCCCTCAGGGTACATCATTGAGAGGTGGCTGCAGTGTCTGATGGCTTGATGGTGAGCATCCTGTTTCCATCTTGAGTCCCCTCTGAGCTCACCATCTGAACAGCTGTAAAGTGATAGCTTGATGGCTGCAACATCCTTTGTTTACTTACATGGCAGGCAACAATTTTTTCATTGACAAAACTAAGGTTGAGCAACTTTTCATTGATTCTTGGCTATTCAGGTGTTCTCTTATAAAGTACATGTTCATGTCTTTCCTTTTTCCCTTGCATTTAACTATTTCATATTAACTCCTTCTGTATATTTCCTGAATACTAGCCCTTTCTTGATTTTATGGATTTTAGTGATCTTTTCTCTGTCTGTAGTTTGCTTTTTTACCCTCTTAATAATTGTTCTGGTGAAAGTTCTTATTATTACTGTCTGCTTTATCAGTTTTTTAAGTAGTTGGTAATTTTGAAACTGTACGCCTCGGATTGGGACTCAAATCCACATGTTGGGACTCTAATCCAGCCAAGACTCAGTTTGGGACTCAAAGCCACGGGGTTTTTTTTATTTAGTTAATATCACACATCTGGTCCCAGGACTTATGAAGTTCAGATTCTTTATTGTCTCAGCTTGGAAGGAATTCAGCAAGAGGCAAAGTGATGGGTAAGAAGTAGATTTACTTACTTATTTATTTATTGTCTTTTTTTTTTGCCTTTTCTAGGGCCATACTCACGACATATGGAGGCTCCCAGGCTAGGGGTCTAATTGGAGCTGTAGCCGCAGGCCTACACCACAGCCATAGCAATGCGGGATCTGAGCCGTGTCTGTAGCTTACACCACAGCTCACGGCAATGCCAGATCCTTAACCCACTGAGCGAGGCCAGGGATCAAACCCGCAACCTCATGGTTCCTAGTCAGATTCATTAGCCACTGACCCACGACGGGAACTCCCAAAAGCAGATTTATTGAGAAGACAAAGTGTGGGCTATTTTAGAAGGCAAAAGAGTGACCCTGGGAAAAACACACTCCATAGAGTGTGGGCCATAGCAGAAGATAAGAGGGAGAGTCCCTGAAATAGGGGATGGCAAGTTATTATAGGCTGGGCAATTTCATAGACTAATGAGTGTGAGGATTATTACAACTACTTCCAGGAAGGGGCAGGGTTTCCAGGAATTGGGCCACCACCCACTTTTTGGCCTTTTATGGTCAGCCTTGGAACTGTCATGGTGCCAGTGGGCTTGTTGTTCCGCTAATGTGTTACATTATATAAAGCTCAAGGTCCACGGGAGGTCAAATCTTCCACCATCTTGGAACTTGTTGACTCTAACCAGATTTTGTCCTTTCCTCAAGGACTATGTCATTCTGTCAAGGGCTGTACCCTGCCCTGTTCCCTGCTGTTTCAGTTTGACATCCTGTTTCAGAAATCTTTGCCCATCTCAAGTTTAGGAAGTTGTTCCTCTCCATTACTTTCTAGAAGCTTTATTATTTTTACCCTTCATATTCAGAAATACCAACAATGTGGGGTTGGTTTCCAGGTGTGCTGGGAGGTAGAGATTAAGGTGCATGTGCCGGTACGGCCCTCCCATTGACTCGGCACCTTTTCTGTGGAAGTGGATCCCTCAAATACTGTATAATGTCATTTTGGTCAACCACGACTTCCTTCGTAGAGCCTCCTGAAACAGGATGTCAGTATTTAAGTTTAGACCCAGGTGTGGAAGTGTAGCAAATAATGTGTTTCAAAGTGAGGGGCTGGACCAAAGTACAAAATAAAGAGTTAGGAAGGAAATGAACTAGAATCACTTCTCTGGTCTTTAGACTTTTCAGGCTGATCAGGGATCTAAAGGAAGGAATCAGCTGGGGGAGGAGAATTGACCCTGTGATGAGAAATCTTTGCAAAGGCCATCAGAATGCCAATGTCAGCCCCTCTGTTTAAGCGGGAATGGGGAGATGCCCGCCTCTCACCTGGTGCCCTGAATATTGGAGAACAAGTTGCCATCTCTTGGTCGGGAAGAGAGTGGCCTGGGGACTGGGCCTCACTGGGCCTTTAGGGGGTGAGAAAGAGCCACATTCCTTGAGACTGTACAGAGGGGTGTGTTAGTCGCATTGGGTCCTATGATTGGGGCCACTTGTAGAGGGATAAAGGGACCCCAGCAGCAAGAAGCCAGAGATGTATATCAGAGTCCTAAGACAGCTGAAATTGCCACAAGTGACCATTAAAAGCAGCCATGTGGTCACTTAGGTAAAGGAAATTGCGTGTCCCTGACCTCATGCTGGGAATCTCCAAGGAACCAATGAAAATACCCACAAGGGCAAGTGAACCTTCAACATCTCCCAGGCTTGAAGCATAGGATATGGTGCTGAGTACCCTCCAGTCAAACTCCCCTCGTCTTGCCTCCACTCAGCAGGAAATACCAGGTCTGGCCCCTTTATAGCAGGTAGGAGACCTCAGCACAGGCCTGGAGAAGCCTAGGGGAAGGCTTGCCTTAAATGCAGACTGAAGGGTGGAGGTGTGGACAGATAGCACCTGGACAGAGGACAGTCTGTTGGTGATGCAGATTGTGTTTGTGAATCGGGGAGGCCAGTTCTCACCCAGTGGAAGGAACAACCCTTCTGAGTCCTCCCAGCTGAATACATATAAAGATGGCAGACCCAGGCAAGAGTTAAGACCCAGGCATTTGATTTTAGTCTCCAAGTTGGGCTCATTCAGGTTCCTGGGGTATTGAAACCGAGCAGTAACCTTGGGACTCCTGGCATAAGTCTTCTGTGTCTCTCACTTCTTGCCTATAGGAGATAGGCTTCAGCCTCCATGACCTTCCTTGAGTTCCAAAGGACAGGTTCAAAACAGTTGCTAATCAGGGAAGGAAGGGCATGCAGAGACATGGAGCAGTCAAGAAATAATAGTGCAGGAGCTCTTGTTGTGGCACAGTGGGTTAATTAGACAGCTTGTGTCTGTAGTGGCGTCAGTTCGATCCCGGGCCTGGTGCAATGAGTTAAGGATACGGTATTGCCGAAGCTGCGTTGTAGATTGCAGCTATGGCTTGGATTCCATCCCTGGCCTGGAAACTTCCATATGCCATGACTGCAGTTGAAAAAGAAAAAAAGGAAGAAACTCCAGTGCAGCCTGGGGACAGGGTTCTGGTTCCTCCTCAGGGAATATGCATAAAAATACCTTTGAGCTCCTCTCTGAAACTAAAATCCCCAACAAATGGAAGATGTTAACTACTTGATGAACGATTCATTATCCCAGGACCACCAGAAGCAGTCCCCAGAGTCACTAAGCACCAGCTTTGAAGAAGAATGCAAGCTTGCATCTACCCCATCCTTATCTGTGACTTTCTTTTCCACTCCCAAACTATAAGATCCCTTTCTGTTCTCTCGCAAAGGAAGAGCATTAGCCTTCTGTGGTCTCTTTGCTTGGCAGAGCCATAAAATTATTTTTCTCCTTCACTCAAAATTCTGTCTTTGCGTTTCTATTCAGCACCCATGGACAGAGGCCAAGTTTCGGCAACAGTATTTATTTACTTGGGCAGGTAACTCCCTACTCAGCCAGGCCTGAGACAGCAGTGTCCAGGTCCAGCACCTGTCACCTCTCTGTGGGCTGAGCCTCAGCCAAACCCACAAGAGACTTCAGGGCAGGACCCCGCCTCGTGCCCTAGGGCAGAGCCTCCAGGACTTCTTTGCTGCACGGTTTGCTCGCATTCATAGGTGCCCAAGCAATCTTTGCCAAAGAAATGGAGAGACAAATACAAGAGGCATCTGCTGAGGCAGGTGGAAAAAAATCACCTTTCAGGCTGTTAACCGAAAACTGGGGTCGCCTCTTGGTGGATATCGAACCAATAGACACCCCCAACCCATGTTATGGGAGAAGGAAGGATTTATTATTACTTGCAACAAGTAAGGAGAACAGGGGGATCTTTCTCAAAGTAGTATCTCCCCAAGGGCAAAATTGGGGAAGTTTTAAGTTCAGGGTACATGCATATGCATGAAGAGGCTTGAGCAGAGGAGAAATCAGCATGGGGGCAAAGGTCCGTGGAGTCCCAGCATCAGCTGGTAGAAGTCAGGAGGGCCGACATCATTCCATCCTCCACCTGGGTGGGAGCCTTACTTCCTGCAGAACTCAAAGCTGTGTTACTATTTACATCCTAGGCAGGAACTTCAGGCTCTATGTTATCACTGCGCTGTTTTTTGACAGCCTTTTTCTCTGTTCCTCCCTTCCTGTGTTCCCTTAAGATCCTGAATTACTGAGACCTGCTCAAGAGCAAGCATTTTGTGATCTAAGTGGCCAGGCTTAGATTACAAAATGGCTCTCTTCTGTCAAAAAACCATGCCTGGTTCTCTTTCTCCGGGGACCCCCTAACCTATCTACTTACAAGGCCACTGTCTTGCTGTGCAGCCTCCTGGCCACTCACCACTTATGTACAGGGAGAGCCTTAAAGAATGCAAGTGATGCAGCCTAATCGGAGATGACACAGGCAAAATGCATTACTTCTCCCTTATTTCCAGTTATCTCAACTGTGCATCAGTCTCTCGTGTGTTCTTTGAACCTCGGTGCTAACCGTGGGATTGGCTCTCGAACTTAAAATAGTGGCATTTTGCGTGTTTGCTAGGGAATAAAAGATCTTGCTCTAAGAGGCATTGAGGAGGTAAAGCTTTTCTCATTCTCGAGTTTGTTTTTTCCCATTTTTCAAGACTCTGTAGGTGTCTTCCAGATACCATCGTGCAATTTAGAGTTTAGTCCCCCTGAAGAGTCAGGTGGCTTCAAGGTGATTTATAGCAAGTGAGGTTTGAAGAATTATGGAGAGTGGTGATAAGAATGAAGGAAAGGGCAAGAGAGAGGGGGGAAGAAAGATGGAAAACGATTTTGAGCAGGGATTTAGGACCAGGTGATGGAGTTTAAAGCACAGTGAAGAAAGTGAGATGCTGGGACCCAGCACATTGTAGCCAGAGTGCATTGTAGCTACAATGCAGACCCAGTGAGAAGGACAATATTAACCGGCCTGAACCTAGCTAGAACACGAACTGGGCTTGAACCCACATGCTGGGACTCGAACCCAGCCTAAACCCAGATTAGGACTTGAACCCACAGTTTGAAATTAGAATCACACTGTGTCTGGACTCACTGAGGTTGAAGTTCCTAATGTCTCCACGCAGAAGGAATTCAGTGAGAGACAAAGTGACAGGCAAGAAGTAGTTTTATCCAGATCGGACCCTTGTGAGAGGTGCAGGCGGGCGGCGCGGAAGCTCTGCCCCAAGGATCCTGTGGGCTACAGTTTTATCACGCAAGGGGAGTGGGGGTCGGAAGAGCCCGCCTCTTCCTTTCTGGGAGTAGCAGCTCCTCCTTAGTATCTGGTGAGCTGTGTATTCAAATCAGCAGAAAGGCAGTCCTCAAACTCCTGCCCTTGGTCTGAACCGGAATGCAGGCCTCATCCCTCGCCCACCCGATGACCTGAGGCAACTCTCACACTTGCACTAGTCAAGCAAGCCTGCCTTGTTCTGCCGGCTTTTTTGAGCAATTTATTAACTTACAGTGATTTCCCAAAGTCCCCTAGCTTTCCTTCTCTATCTATGGCCCTTTATTGGGACCTCTACAACCGCCTGTGCCCACTGCATCTCTATCACCAGCACACTGTGGTGCTGACTGATGCCACGGGAGCTGCCTGGGGAAGTGGAGGCAAAGCCATGACATCACACCCTGGCCTCACCCTGAAGGAGGAACTGAGGGCCTGCCCCACCCCCTTCATAGCCCCTGTTAAGTCAAGGGCCTGCTGGGTGGTCAGCCTTCTTGAGCCCTCAAGACGTTTTGAGGCTGGAATATTTCCCATTACTGGTTTGGGAAGTCAAGCTTTCATCGCCTCATTGAACCAGTTGGTTAACAAGTTTTAGCATAAGGCTCACTCGGTGATTGCCCGTTCTCACTATGTCGTGGTCACAGTGACTCTCCCATCCTTTGTGTGCCCTCTACTGAACCACATCAGAATTAGAAGAATGCTCAGTGCCCCCAAACTCTGACCTAGACCTCCATCAACTGGGAAAAAAAGAAGAAGAAAAGAAGCACAACCTAAAAGTTGACAATTATGTTTTCTTTGGCTGACAAAACCGTGAATTTAAGCCACGGTGCAGCATCTCAGGTGGCTCCGAGGAGCACCTCCAGAGAGGCAAGGGGGAGCCAGGATATATAGGAGTTTTTGCAACAAAGACCAGATATTCAGAAACCCAAAAGATTACTGCTAATTAAAGAAAACCAGACTTTTCAAGTCAGCACATTTCTGTGTATGGAGAGATGCAAGAGTCTGGGCTCCTTAAAATGATTCCTTTGATGTGCACCTCAGCTGTCTGAGGCCAGCATCCTATGTTTTCCCATCCCCAGTCCCCTCAGGGTGCACTGTTGGGGCAGCTGTAATGTGATGGCTTTCTGGCCGCAATATCCTTGTTCACTGATATGGCAGGCAACATTTTTTCTTTCATTTCTTGCAGAATCCCAGTTGCTTCTGGTGCTGGGGGTTTCACCCTGTGTGTAGGCTTCATTCCCTGGGACAAACAGCTGACTTTATTGGCGCACTTCAGAAACCAACCTGGGAGTCGGTTCCATTTCTTTATCAATGTTCTAAAGGGTCCCCTTTAACTCAGGATTTGATGAAGCAACCAAAAAGTCTTCGCTGCAAAGAACGGAGCCACATCACGTAGAAAGGGAGGCCGAGTATGTGAAGTTTAACTGTTGTAATCTCAAGAACAAAATTGCTTTAAAATATAGTGAATTAATAAATAATTCAAGGCACAGCAAAGCAACCCATCAGGGAATGACTGCCATTGGAAAGATATTTGTTACTCAGGGTTCCAGGAGGAGGGAGCACGCCATGCCACAGGGGCCACAAGGGGAAGCACCAGGGTCAGTCAGGAAGCAGAGGGAGTGATGGGAAAATGTGGGCAAAAGCCTTCCCTGTGGTTTCTATGGCAAGGGTGGGGCAAGGCAGTGTAAGCAGGATTGGCGGGTTTGAATAATTTCAGCAGGTTTGAGGACCTAGGGACTATCTCTAATCGTCAGGTGGCTCTGGGGTGGTTAGGGCATCAGGGACAGTGGCCTGGAGTGTGAGACCCCAATAGAGGCTATGGCTGGGGATGTGGGCCCCGAATTGCTTGATGTGTATATGAAGGTACCCTTGAGGTTGAGCTCAGTTCCTGTCTCTGGGAATTGGCCCTGGGAGAGGCCATTCCTCCAGGGTCAGCAAGGCCCCAAGCTGTCAGAGCATCTGATACAGAAAATAAGCAACGGCTGTTACGCAAGTACAACTCCTCTGCAGCCCCAGCTCATCTGGGTGGTGTGGGAGGAGGTGCAATGCTGACCACACATACGGCCACCCCTCTTTCTCAGTGCAGATGGATTTTCCAGATGTTCCTGAGGTTCCTGAGGGGGGCATCTCTGCCTTGCTGGCCACACCCTTCTGAACTGGGGTGTTGGTCACCTCCTGAATCTCTTCTGTATCTCACACATCTTCATAGGAACTCCTGGCAGCGTAATCCTTTCTCCTTCACTACCCTGCCAACACAGGTGAGAAAGGACCCCTTTGTCCTTGTTCCCCGGTGCCTGCCTGGCACTGCACTACCACAGGACACTCACTTAAAAGGCATCCTGCAGTCAGTGACTTAGGTACTGGGGACCTCAAAGAGCAGCCTATCCACTCTATATAGTAGTGCTAGAGAGCAGATGCCACAGCTGCAGAGAAATCTGTCTCAGCCCAAGATGGCTCAAGTTCAAATTTAAGTGCTTCAGGCAGGTAGGGCTGGCTCCCTCTGTCCCTACTGGCCATGCCCTGGTGCAGGCAGTATTGAAAGGCTGGCTGAGTCCCTTCCCCTCTCTGTTTGGCAACAAAGAAGGCCTGGTGTATGCACATCTTGACCTGGGTCACTTTTTGGTGTCCCTCTCTGCCGTCTTCTCTAGATTACCTATACACCTCTGGGTGCAGGGCCTGGGTGTCGCTATTTAATCATTTTGAGCCCCATTTACATACTGGCTGCAGTGGAAAACATAAAAGCATTTCTATGTATCTAGCTTTTTCAGGGCTTTTTCCTATGCTCCTACCAGAGTGTTTGTTTTATACTGTTGAATTATGAGAGTTCTTTATACATTGTGGATATGAGTCTTTTGTCACATATGTGGTCTACAAGTATTTTCTCCCGGTATGTTGCTTATCATTTTACCTTCTTAACATTAAGGGTCTTTGTAAGACCAAAAAGGTTTTAACTTTGATGAAGTCCAGTTTATCAATTTTGCTTTTGTTGTTGCTAAGCCCTGGGTCCCAAGGATTTTCTCCTAAAGATTTTATAGGTTCGTGTTTTACATATATATCTACGATCCATCTTGACTTGATTTTTGTATAAAATGAGAGTTTGAGGGTTTTTTGCTTATTTTGTTGTCTTTTTGCTAATGGATATCTGATTTGCAAACAGATAGCCATATTTTAAAAAGACTGTCCTTTCTCATTGAATTAGTTTTTCACCTTTGTCAAAAAGCAGGTGGCCAGCTGCTTTGGCAGCACATATACTAAAATTAGAATGATTCAGAGAAAATTACCGTGGGCTATGTGGAAAGATGACATGCAAATTTGTGAAGCATTTCATATTTTTTAATGCAACTGAATTATAAACTTAAAAACAGTTAAAATGGCAATTTTTATGTTATTTTTTAGTATTTATTTTATTATTTATGGGATAAATTAGGAGTTTGGGAGTAACATATAAACACTACTATGTATGAAATCAATAACAACAAGGTCCCACTGTAGAGCACAGGGAACTTAATATTTTGTAATAATCTGTAGGGGAAAAGAATCTGAAAATGAAAAAACATATATATATAATTGAACCACTGTGCTTATACACCTGAAACTAACACAACATTGTAAATCAGCTATATTTCGATTAAATAAATAAAGAGCTTAAAAGAGAAAAAAATTATTATTTTATCTTATCACAATTCTAAAAACTTAATGTGAAATTACAAGAACCATTGAATTGTATATTTTTAAATGGGATAAGGTTAGGGTGTGTGAATTATATCTCAATAAAGCTGTTAAAAATGCAGCCAAAGCGAATGCAGTGGTGAACATGCCTCCTTGTCTTCCTTGCTCACATGTGGAGATACAGCTTACTTTTGTATGTGGTCTTGCTCCGTGAACCTGCTTCACTCAGCTCTTAGTTCTAGGAAGCTCTGTAGATTCTTTGAGGGATTTTCTAGGTAGACTATCATGTCATCTGCAAATGGGGAGAGTTGACTTCTTCATTGTCAGTCTGTTTGCCTTTTGTTTCCTTTTCTTGCCTTTTTTTCTGCCTTAAACTTCAGATGCTACTGTGAATAAAGTGGTTAAAGCAAACATCCTTGGCTTGTCTCTAGTCACAATAGAAACACATTCAGTCTCTCACCACTAAGTATAATGTTAGCCGTGGTCTTTTTGCAGATTTCTGTATAAAGTTGAAGAAATTCCACTTGATTCCTAGTGATTCTAAAAATTTTATCATGAATGATATGATTATGTGATTTGTCTTCTTTAGCCTATTAATTTGGTGGATTACACTGAAAAATTCTTTTTTTTGTCTTTTTGCCTTTATGTAGAGCCGCACCCGTGGCATATGGAGGTTCCCAGGCTAGGGGTCTAACAGGAGCTGTAGCTGCCGGCCTTCGCCACAGCCACAACAACGCGGGATCCAAGCCGCGTCTGCAACCTACACCACAGCTCACGGCAACGCCAGATCCTTAACCCACTGAGCAAGGCCAGGGATCGAACCCGCAACCTCATGGTTCTTAGTCGGATTCGTTAACCACTGAGCCACGAAGGGAACTCTGAAAAATTCTTGAGTATTGAAACTTCCTTGCTCCCTGGAATAAATTCTACTCAGGAGGATTTGTTATATCTATATATTTATATATAGATATGAGAATTTTATATATACATATATAACTTCATATCTAATTATATATATAATATACTATGTCTATTATATATCTCATATGTAATATGTAGAATATATTTTTATACCATGACTAAGTTGGGTTTGTAATATTATGTTATTTATTATGTTAAGCAATATTTGTGTTTATATCCATGAGAAATATTAATTACTTTTTATATGCTATATTCATTAGATTTGGAGTAATACTGACCTTATAAAATTAGGTTCAAAGTCTTTACTTTCTCTTGTTTTCTGGAAGAGACTGTGCAGAATTGGTGTTAACTCTTCTTTAAACATGTAGTTTTGTACAACATTCTTCAGGAACAAGTGAGCCTGAAGATTGCTCTTTTGGGAGAGTTGAAATTACAAATTAAATTTCTTTAATAGTTATAGGGGTATTCAAATCACCTATATTATATTGAGTAGTTTGTGGTAGTTTGTGCTTTTGAAGGAATTGGTCCATTTAGTCTAAGTGACCAAGTTTATGTATATAGAGTTATTTTTAATAACCCTTATTATGCTTTTGGTGTCTGAGAATGTGTAGCAATATTTCATTTCATTATTGTTACAGAAAATTTGTTCACTTTTTTCTTTTTCAGTCTTGCTAGAGGTTTGCCAATTTTACTGATTTTTTTTCAGAGAACCAGCTTTTTGTTTCACTGATTTCTTTCTATCGTTCTGCTCTTTTCAATTCCATTGATTTCTGCTCGTATGTTCATTATTTTCTCCTTTTTGCTGGCTGTGGGTTTATTTCCCTTAGTTTCATAAAGTGAGAGCTTAGATTATTGATTGGATATTTATACTCTTCTGATGTGAGCATTGGTGCTATAAATTTCTCTCTCAGCAGTGTGTTAGCTGTGTCTTACAAATTTTGGTGTGTTGTATTTTATTTTTCTTTTAATTCATTTAAAAAATTTCTCTTCAGACTTTCTCTTTGACCCAGGGTTATTTACAAAAATGTTCAGTTTTCCAAGTATTTGGATAGTTTCTGTTTATCTTTCTATTATTAACTTACAGTTTTGATTTCATTGTGGTCAGAGAACACATTCTGTATGAGTTCAGTTATTTGGGTTGTTAATTGGTTCTCTAGGTATTGCATTATATATACGTAACTTACCATTGTCTCCTAGTATTGATAGTTTACCAGCTTGAATGAGATATAGTTTTCCTCCCTTTAAATCCCTTTACCATCACCTATTTATAATTATTTTAAATATTTCCTGTAAATAGTACTTTGAGAAGTACATCAGGCAGTATTATTATTTTTGCTTTAACTATCAAATATAATTTAGAAAAGAAGGAGGAAAATTTCTTGTATTACTCAAATTTTAATTTTTCCAATTTTTTTCTTCCTTCTTGATGTTCTAAAATTCCTTTTATCATTTCTTTCCACTTTAAGGACTTTCTTAGCCATTCTTTTTCTTTTTTTCAGAGTTATATAGTTTTATTGTACACTTGAAAGTTATTAAGAGAGCAGGTCTTTACAATTTTTTTTAAATTTATCTTATTGAAGCTGGTCTGCAGTGTTGGGTTAAACTGCTGGACAGCGAAGTGATTCAGTTATACGTATGCATTATTTTCCATTATGGTTTATCATTAGGATATTGGGCATAGTTCCCTGTGTTATACGATAGGACCTTGTTGCTTACCCATTCTAAATGTAGTAGTTTGTATCTGCTAATCCCAAATTCCCAGTCCATCCTTCCCACAACCACCTCCCCCCCAGACAACCACAGTTCTGTTCTCTGTGTCTGTGAATCTATTTCTGTTTTGTAAATAGATTCATTTGTATCATATTTTCGATTCCACATGTAAGTGATATCATACAGTATTCATATTTCTCTTTCTGACTTACTGCACTTAGTATGATATAGGTCCATGTTGCTGCAAATGTCATCATTTCATTCTTTTTTATGACTGAATATTCCATTGTGTGTGTATATAGATATAGATATATATCACATCTTCTTAATCCATTCATCTGTCAATGGACATTTAGGTTGTTTCCATGTTTTTTTGTTTTGTTTTGTTTTGTTTTGCTTTTTAGGGCTGCACGCATGGCATATGGAAGTTCCCAGGCTAGGCTAGGGGTCGAATCACAGATATAGCTGGCAGCCTACACCACAGCCACAGCAATGCAGGATCCAGGCCACATCTATGACGTATACCGAACCTCACAGAAACACAGGATGCCCGACCCACTGAGCAAGGCCAGGGATCAAACCCACATCCTCATGGAAACTAGTTGGATTTGTTTCTGCTGTACCACAACAGGAACTCCTTTAACCATTCTTTCAGGGTTGGTCTGCTAGTGATAAATTCCTTTAGATTTCTTTTATCTGGTTATGTCCTAATTTCCCCTTTATTCTTGATGGATACATTTGCTAGGTCTAGAATTCTGGGTTGACAGTGCTTCAGCACTTGAAAAATGTTATTCCACTTCCTTCTTATCTTTATGGTTTCAGGTAAGAAATCTATTGTCACTTGACTTATATTCCCCTATAGGTAAAATGTTATTTCTCTCATTCTGCTAGCAAGGTTTTTTTCTTTGTTGTTAATTTTCAAGAATTTGATTATTCATATTTCTTTGGATTTCTAATGGTTCAGGTTTGGGAAATTTTCAAACACTTTCTTCAAATAGTTTTTCATCCTCAGGTTTTTTGTTCTACTCCATCTTGTCCTGGAACTGGAAACTCACCTTATTAAATTGTGTTATCTCATCTTTATAGGCTGGGTGTGCTTGAGGGTAGCTGTATTGTTATAATCAATACCTTGTGCTATTCTGAGATTAAAGACCTCAGTAACTGACCCATACTTTGCAGCAAGTACAAGGGTCCCAAGTCTTCATATAAGGTCCTTTTGCATTTTCATAATTTCCCATTGTAAGCCCTATTTTTCCATTCATTAAAGCAAAGGATTTTAGGGAGCTCCTACTGTAGCTCAGCAAGAACAAACCCAACTAGAATCCATGAGGATGCGAGTTCAATCCCTGGCCCCACTCAGTGGGTTAAGGATCTGGCATTACCGTGAGCTGTGGTGTAGGTTGCAGATGCAGCTTGGATCTGGCATTGCTGTGACTGTGGGGTAGGCTGGCAGGTGTAGCTCTGATTTGACCCCTACCCTGGGAACTTTCGTATGCCACAGGTGTGGCCCTAAAGAACAAAAAACAAAGGATTCAATAGGGATGACTAAACATGCTTCATTTTCAATGTTCAGACTTTTACTATTACAAATAATGCTGGGGTCAGGGACTGGGGAAAGCCAGCTGTATAGTTTTTTAGAACTCTTTTGTAAGATAAAGTCTTAAAAGTGTGATTCAAGGGACATGCTGAATTTTAATGTTTCACATATGCTAGCACATTCTTTTACAGTTCACACTCCTGCCAGTAGTGTGTGAGGTTCGTGTCTTCCCCACCACTGATTGTTAGAGATTTTCTTTTGTTTTCCATATCTTATCAGATTAATAAACAAAAGTATTGTGCATTTGCCTGGCTGATTGTAAAAAAATGGTAGGTAGTACATTCTTTCCTTTCTTTTTATGCTTTTTAGGGCTGCACCCGTGGCATATGGAAGTTCTCAGGCTAGGGGTCAAATTGGAGCTACAGCTGCCAGCCTACGCCACAGCCACAGCAATGCCAGATCCGAGCCACATCTGTGATCTACACTGCAGCTCGCAGCAATGCTAGATCCTTAACCCACTAAGCAAGCCCAGGGATCGAACCCACATTCTTATGGATTCTGGTCAGGTTCTTAACCTGCTGAGCCACAACAGGAACTCCAGTGGTACATTCTTTCATCCTCTGATTAGCTGTCCCCTATCCCTCATTTATAAGAATGGCTTTTCCCATTATCCTCTATGACTCTTGTTCTTTTTTTCCTCCAGTTTTGTTGAGATATAATTGACATACAGCACTGTATAAGTTTGTGTGCAGCATAATGATTTTGATTTATAGATACTGTGAAATGACCACAATAAATTTAGTGAACGTTCACCACCCCTATATATACATAATCATCCTTGTGATGAGAACTCTCAGGATCTATTCTCAACAACTTTCACATTTATCATTCATCAGTGTTAACTATAGTCATCCTGTTATGCATCGCATCCTCAGTACTTATTTACCTTGTAACTGGAAGTTTCTACCTTTTAACCACCTTCCTCCAATTCCCCCACCCCTCACTCTCATCTCTGTTACCATAAATCTGGTCTCTTTTTATGTGAGTTTCGGTTTTTTGTTTGTTTGTTTGGTTGGTTGGTTTCTAGATTCCACATATAAGTGAGGTTATACAGTATTTGTCTTTCTCTGTCTGACTTATTTCACTTAGCAAAATGCCCTGAACGTCCTAAGGTCCTTCTACGTTGTCATAATTGGCAGAATATCTTCTTTTATGGCTGAATAAAATTCTATTATATATCTGTATATTTGTATGGGCATATGTGTGTGTATTTATATTTATATTACAGCTTCTTTATCCACTCATCTGTTGATGGGTACTTAGTTATTTCCATGTCTTGGCTATTGTGCATAATGTTGCTGTGAACTTGGGGGTGCATATATCTCTTCAGCACAATGTCTTCATTTCCTTGGAATGTATTCCCAGAAATGGAATTTCTGGGTCATACAGCAGTTCTATTTATAAGTTTTTGAGGAACTTTTGTATGGCTTTTCATAGTGGCTGCACCAATTAATTTTCAGTTACGACTTTTGTTCTTTATCAACTATGTAAATAAGCTTTTTTGTATATTAGGAAGTCTAATTTTTGGACAGAGTGTTGGAAATCATTTCTCCCAGTCCTTTTTACTTTATATATATTGTATTTGTATTTTGCCATAGCAGTGCATACCAAAGACAAGAAATGTGGAAGTATAAATTTTTAGTAAAGGACGTAAAAATCTAATAGAGAAATAGACTCTATGCATTTGATGGGGAAACTGTATTTGAAGATATCAGTCCTTTTGATGTTAATTCGTAAATGTAATATACAATTTCAGTCAGTACCCAAGTTTTTTTTGTTTCAGCTGAGCCCAAAGCCACAAATATTGGCAAGAAATTCTTGGAAAAGATAAGTAAGAGGAGACTTGTGCCATATACTAAAAATATTACATAACCATACTAGTCAAAAAAGTATAGCATTGGCACAAAAATTTTTTAAAAATCACTGAAAGAGATGGCTGATTTTACAAACAGATTGAATCATAGATATATTTTAACTTAGTGGAAAAAGATGTTATATTTAATAAATATCTTGCCCTAATCAGTGATATTAGAAGAAAATAGAATTGGATGCCAACAGTATACTTTATGGAGGAGTAAATTGCCAGTGGGTTTTAAATCCAAATGTAGGGTAAAAATCCAGATCATGCAAAGACTAGGAAGACTATCAAGGGAGACTTTTTTTTTTAATTATTTTTTTATTTTATTTTTTCCATTACTTAATGAATTTTATTACGATTATAGGTGTACAAAAATCATCACAACTCAATTTGATAGCATTTCCATCCCAAACCCAGTGCATGCCCCCACCCCCCAGATTGTCTCATTTGGAAACCATAGGTTTTCCAAAGTCTGTGAGTCCGTATCTGTTCTGCAAAGAAGTTCATTGTGTCCTTTTTTTAGTTTCCACATGTAAGCGGTAGCATTGGATGCTGCTATGTAATTGTATGAATGGTTTCACTTCGCATGATAATTTCTAGGTCCATCCATGTTGCTATAAATGTTGTTATTTTGTTTCTTTTAATGGCTGAGTAATATTCCATTGTGTGTATGTACCACATCTTCCCTATCCACTCCTTTGTCAATGGGCGTTTAGGTTGTTTCCATGACTTGGGTATTGTATAGAGTGCTGCAATGAACACTGGTGTACATGTGTCTTTTCGAGTCATGGTTTCTCTGGATAGATGCCCAGGAGTGGGATTGCTGGATCGAATGGTAATTCTATTTTTAGTTTTCTGAGGAATCTCCATACTGTTTCCACAGTGGTTGCACCAATTTACATTCCTACCAACAGTGTAATAGGGGTTCTTTTTTTCCACACCCTCTCCGGCACATATTATTTGTAGACTTTTTGATGATGGCCATTCTGGCTGGCGTAAGTGGTACCTCATAATGGTTTTGATTTGCATTTCTCTAATAACGAGTGATTTTGAACATCTTTTCATGTGTTTTTTGGCCATCTGTATGTCTTCTTTGGAGAATTGTCTGTTTAGATCTTCTGCCCATTTTTTGATGGGGTTGTTTGTTTCTTTGGTATTGAACTGTAGGAGGAGGTGTTTGTAAATTTTGGAGATTAATCCCTTGTCAGTCGATTCATTTGCAAATATTTTTTCCCATTCTGTGGGTTGTCTTTTTGTTTTGTTTAGGGTTTTCTTTGCTGTACAGAAACTTTTAAT
Source organism: Catagonus wagneri (assembly GCA_004024745.2). Classification (NCBI taxonomy): domain Eukaryota; kingdom Metazoa; phylum Chordata; class Mammalia; order Artiodactyla; family Tayassuidae; genus Catagonus; species Catagonus wagneri. Next base: position 15,451,139 of record PVHT021183530.1, on the reverse strand, counting down.
TAAGTCCCATTTGTTTATTTTTCTTTTTATTGTCATTACTCTGGGAGGTGGATCTGAGAAGATGTTGTCATCATTTATGTCAGAGAATGTTTGGCCTATGTTTTCCTCTAAGAGTTTTATAGTATTTGGTCTTATATCTAGATCTTTAATCCATTTTGAGTTTATTTTTGTGCATGGTGTTAGGAAGGGGAGACCTTCTTAAGTCAGACAGAAATCTCAGAATGATAAAGAAATGGATTGGCAGATTCGGTCACATAGTAATACTTCAGCATATTTTCTTGTGGTCTTTTGTATGTGTGCTTTTACATTCTTGAGGTAATGCCTTATATGTGATTTCCTCATAGTTTTTTGCCTTCCTTGTTTCTCCATGGCACAACAAATTCAAAAACATCATTTCAGGGAGTTCCCACTGTGGCTCAGCAGGTTAAGAACTGATGTAGTGTCTGTGAAGATGCAGGTTCATTCCCTGGCCTTACTCAGTGGGTCAAGGATCCAGCATTACCGCAAGCAGTGGGCATGGCTAAGGGGGGATGCCGTGGGTGATGTTGAGTCAGTGTCCTGCCTTGTGTATGGACTTTCTCTGCTGCTGAAAGAGGAGAGATCAGCCCTGTCTTCTCAGGCCTGGGCCCTCCACCTAACCCGACTCCCAGGCTCTTCTGACCCTGACCTGGCTTGACCCATGCATGGCTCAGTTAGTGCCACATGGACCCTAATTTACCTTGATACCCCCAGTTGTAGACCCTGCTGTAGCCAGAGTGTAGCGCATCCGGTGAGGTTATGATGTGTTATGAACATAGCATGCCTCTTCACAAGTGCATTAATCACCAACCCCACAGTCTAATGAGGGATATCAGGCCCTATGATCTCTATGGCAGAGCCCACCAGAAAAGCAGCCTGGCTTCCTAGATGGAGCCCTAGGCCCTGTGGCCTCCATGCAGTGTCCCCATGTGTTGACATGGTCACAGCCACAAGGGACACCCATCCTAGTGATATTCACTGAACCACGTGCAAGTAAATGGATAAACAGAATAATTACAGATTTTCCCCAGAAAATAAAGTGTAAGTAATTGAGGATAAAGGTCGGGGAGCATCCTTTATAAAGTGTGGCCATTGGAGGCCTCTCTGAGGAGGGAGCAGCATAAAAACCAAAGGATGAGGAGGACCTGCCTTGGGGAACAGGCAAGGCAGAGGGAATGGGTCCCCTCTGAAGTCTTGTCACATTGACTGACCGGTGGGCTCCAGGGTCAGCGTGAAGATTGCATGTTGAGTATGCTTAGGTAATTTAAAGCAAGCACAGGGAAAAAGCTGAAAGAAAAGGCATCACCCATTTTGGAGCTGAGAGTAGGGTCAGCAAGGGGCTGGGGAAGTGTATAAGGATATAGCCCTTCTGGAGAGACCTCAGCACAATCTTAGAAATTACATGTCCCCAGAAGAGGAGCGAACAGTCTGCTCGACCCCTGTAACCTGTGATGGAACACCAGCCTCTCCCCCACCTTTCACTGGGCAGCTAGACAGACAGCCCCTCCCTCCTTTCCTTCTCTCCTCCACCCCTGATGCCTTGGCTCTTAAGACTGCAGCCTGGCCCCAGGCCTTCCAAGTTGGCCCAACCACCAGGGCACTCAACCCTTCCAGGCCCCAGAGGCTGCTGCCCCCCGAACCCCTCCATCACCTCTTGTGTCCTGTGTCTCCTGGACGGTGGGAACTCCTGAGCTAGCAGCCACTTTGGGACCACCCTGCTGAACTGCCCTGCTAGCTGCTGCTGCTGCTTTTTTTGTTTTTTTAGGGCCGCACCCACAGCTTATGGAAGTTTCCAGGCTAGGGGTCAAGTCGGAGCTGTACCTGCCAACGTACATCACAGCTGCAGCAGTGTGGGATCCAAGCTGAGTCTGTGACCCACACCACAGCTCATGGCAGTGCCAGATCCTTAACCCACTGAGTGAGGCCCGGGATCAAACACTTGTCTTACCTGGATACTAGTTGGGTTCGTTACCGCTGCGCCACCATGGGAACTCCTCGGCTAGCCCCTTCTTCAGGTTTCCTCTTTCAGAGCTACCTGGTAACCTCTCCCCATTGGCACGTGGCTCCCATACTTGAATGTGCTAGGAACATATGATGTGCAGGTGGATGAGCCAGCAGCCACAGTGCAGACATGGGGGCCTCACTTAGCGAGATTTGGATTCTGCCTTAGAAGAAAGGCATGGAGGTTTCAGATCCTGGGAAGCAGACAAGGGCTCCCTTGCTTTTCTGCTGATGCCACCTCGGGGTTAAGCCCTGCATGTGACTTGCCGGGACTGGGCTCTGGTCAGCATGCTGCCCAAGTTCTCAAACCCCCTCCCCATCGGTCTCAGAGCTCCCAGCACCACCCCTACTACAGATATTCCCATCCTGCCGTCCCACCCCCTAGACTGCACACTGAAGCTGCACCTCATCTTTCTGCAGTTCACTTTGCAGGTGCAGTTCATGCTGCTGAGAATTCTCCTCCAAGACAGTGTAAGGACGGGTCAGGGTCCTCCTCCAGCCCCTTCCTCAGCTGTAGTCATGAGAATTACCTGAGGGAACTTGTGAACACCTAGTCCAGGTACACAGACTAAGCACTCAGCAAGCATCCCTTCCCTGCCCCCTTTTCTTGGGAATCCTTCAGGTTGTAAGTTCCAAGTGCAGTGTCTCGTCTCTCTGCTCCTGGCCCCTGAGGTTCAGCAAGAAGCAGGTGCCCTACAGGCTCTGCTCTCCCAGCTAGTCTCCTGTTTCAGGGCATGGGGTCTTCAGGGCAAAATCCAACCAGCTTGTGGTTGCCAAGGGGTGGGGGAGAGGGAAAGATTAGGAGTTTGGGATTAACAGATGCAGACTAGTATATATAGGATGGATAAACAAGAAGGTCCTACTGTATAGCACAGGCAGCTATATTCAGTATCCTGTGATAAACCATAGTGGAAAAAAGACATGAGAAATTATATGTATACATACACACACACACACACACACACACACACACACACACACACACATATCTGAATCACTTTGCTGTACAACAGAAATAAACACAAAATTAAAAAAAAAAAAAAAGAACCAATCAGCTTTACTTCTTGAACTCCACTGCCCACAATCCTGGCCAAGTAGGTGCTCATCGAAAGTTTGCTGGTTGAATGATGAGCTAAGATGTCTTGCAGGAGAAGAGGCTTGAAGGGACTCTGGCCTGTGAAAGGTGGGGGTGCATGAGGGTGGGTAGAGGGAAACCCGATGGAAAAACACAGCAAAATATAGGGAAGAGTGGGATGCAGCAGGGTCTGGGTGGTCTGAGGGAAGAGGCTACATGCCCTGTGTGTGCGGTGCCCTGCGCAGGGAGACCACAGAGGGAGGGGCCTCTGCCTGCCAAACTGGGTGGGGCAGAAAGTCTCCCATGGGAATATTCCCTAATTAAGAATGCAAAGTATCATTCAACAAGGACCTACTGTAGAGCACAGGGAACAACATTCATTCTCCTGTGATTGAACCATAATGGAAAAGAATATGAAAAAGAGTGTCTATCTATGTATAACTGAATCACTTTGCTGGACAGCAGAAGTTAACACAACATTGTAAATCAAGTATACTTCAATACGATAAGTTTTAAAACATTTTTCAGCATCAGGGTCTGTTTAGCATTTATTTTATCCATATGTATCAATCATTTCCTTTATGAACACCATACAGTATTTCCTGCATTCTCTTCTAGAATTTGTAGAATTTAGCCTTAACTTGGGAATTTATTTTTGGTATGGTGGGGGGCCAATTTCATTATTCTGATTTGCATAATCCTTGTCTTAGCATGATATAGAGGGGAGTCTGTTCTCCAACTAATCTGTAAAATCATCTGTCATATATCAAATGTCCATATACATGTGATCCTTTTTTTAGATTTTCTATTCTGGTCTCCTTCTCTATGTGTCTGTCCCTGTACCAGTGACACAGTGTCTGAACTCCTGTCATTATGTGATAAATGTTTCCCCTGTAGGACCTCTCATTCACCTTGCTCTTTTTCTTCAGTGTGCATTGAACTTTGCACTTCTCAACAAATTTTGGAATAAATTTGCAAGTTACACACACATGTGCACACACACACGCACACACACACACACTTCCACAAACCCTTTAAGATATTGAATGCAATTATATTGAATCAATAAACGTGTAATGTATCCTAATTTATTGTCTCTGCTTCTTCAGACCTACTTCATCTCCATGGGGTTTCTGTACAATTTTTCATTGAATCCATTCATGCAAACCTTCTATGATGCTATTGTAAATGGCATCTTTTGTTTGCTTTTCTAAATTTTTCTAGCTTAGACAACGAGAGTGGATTGTGTATATTAATTCTACATATAAAAGCTTTTTATGTATTCTAGTAGTTTATCTGTAAGATTATTTTCTGCTTATAAAGTCATATTATCCACAAATAAGGACAGGTTTTTTCTTCCTTTTAAACTTCTCAGACCTTTTATTTTAATTAATTAATATATTTATGCTTCCTTTTTGCACTGGCCAAGACCATCAGGAGTTTGCTGAATATCAGAGGTGATAGTGTGACCTTATTTCTTATCTTAAAGGAAAAACAGTCAGCATTATTCAATATTTCACTATTAAGTGTAATATTGTAATTTTTTAAAAGATATCCTATATCAGGTTAGAGCTTCTTTTCTCCTCCTGCTTTTCCAAGAGATATTTTCTTTCATCATGAATGGTTGCTGAATTATATCAATGTATATCTTTTGAGATCGTCTTCTGAGTTTTCTTTTAAATTTATAATGTAGGAGTTCCCATTGTGGTGCAGCAGAAATGAATTTGACTATTATCCATGAGGATGCAGATTTGATCCCTGGCCTTGCTCAGTGGATCAGGGATCTGGCGTTGCTTTGAGCTGTGGTATAGGTCACAGACATGGCTTGGATCCCATGTTGCTATGGCTTTGCATAGGCCAGCAGCTGTATCTCCAATTCAACGCCTAGCCTGAGAACTTCCATATGCCATGGGTGTGGCCCTAAAATAAATAAATAAATAAATAAATAAATAAATAAACAAACAAATAAATTTATAATATAGGAAGTTTATAAGGTCAAACTGGCTTTTACACATTGAATTTTATTTTGTTGACTATCAATATTACTATAAAATGTCCATTTTTAATCTTTGACTAAGATAACTCATTTTAGTTTAATAAATAAACTTTTATTTTTAAACTTTAGTTTTTTGAAAACACTTGATAGTAATCCAAATAAATACTATGTTACCACTTTTTTTAACATTGCTTCTTGTATCTTACCTTTTCATGTTGGATTTATTTTTTCTTTTTAGAGTATTTTCTCTGTTTTCAAGAGTCTGTGGACAGTGAATTTTCTGAGCCTCTGTGTGTCACAAACATACTTCACCTTTTTTCTTGAAAGATAGTTTGGCTGTTCATAGGTTCCAAATTTACTCCCCTCAGCCCCATCTTAAAATATATTTCTCTTTGGATGCTGTGTCCAGTGGAAAAGGCTTTAATTTGATGCTCAGGACCTGCAGGGACAGGACAGGCCATCCCCAGGCTCTGGGTGCAGCACCCAGCAGGGGCATTCCCTAGATGCACGTGAGACCCTCAGACCTCTCCGAGAACCTAGACTTTAAAATGTAGGAAAGAGGGTTTCCTATCCTGTGTGGTACAGCCTTTTTAAGGTACACAGATGTAACCCAGCTCCTTCCCTCACCTGGGCCACCAAAGCCCTTCTAGCTTATGATATCCTGGTTCTGATGCCCTAAAGAACACTCCACATTGCAGACAAGCAGGTGGATCTCAGGAGTCAAGATGCTATTCTAACATTTGCCCCCACCACTGGGGAGCACCATGCCCTTGCCCGGACTGAGGTGTGGTCCATAGGGACCTCTAGTTTCAGGATGCTGTGGATGATACTCTCACACCACAGTGGAGCATGGTGCACCCCACCAGGAACAAGGTGTGGTCATTGTCCAATTTCCTGATTATGAACAGCCTCCTAACTTTGAGATTCCCCATGAACTGGGCCACCCGAGATTCTCATGGGATGTCACAGTCCTGCTTCTGTCTGTGAGCCCCTCTGTGTACCTCTGCTGGAACTCCATAGCCTATGAACTTCTCATGTGACTCTGACCCCACAGTAATTTCTCTGACTCATCACCTGCCAGGGAGACAGACTTTTCCATTTATCCTGACCTACTTCCCAATGGCTGAATTAATTTAAAAATTAAAGGGTGCAGAATTCCCTCTGTGGCACAGTGGGTTAAGAATTTGTCTACAGTGGCTCAGGTTGTTGTGGATGCGTGGGTTTGATCCCTGACCCAGCGCAGTGGGTTCAAGGATCTGGTGTTGCTGCTGCTGCAGCATAGGTCGAAGCTGTGGCTTGGATTCAGTCCTTGGCCTGGGAACTTCCTTATTCTGCAGGTGCAATGATAAAAAAATTAAAATTAAAGGATGGGATGGTAGGTGAAGGAGGAAGATTCAGAGGTGTGGGATTCCCTCTCAAGACCATTTCAAGTTCATATCAGATACTTAAAATCATTTTAAAATTTGAAATATTTAACATTTTAAATATAAAAAATAGGTACTTAAAATTTGTATTTTAAATTCTCACTTTTGATGAAATGTGAATATTCTCTTTTATTCTTGTCTTTTCCAGAGTTCTCAGGGGTTGTGGTCTTAGGCCATCCACTGGAGCAACAATGGGCCATTTCCAGCAGGGACGGTGCAGTGCTGCTCCGGGTGCCTGACTGCCTGCCACCCACCTCCAGAGAGTCGCAGTGTCTGAAAAGTAAGTCCCACGTTCATGGGGTCCTGACCATGCCGCAGGGGCAGGCGCAGTGAGAAACTTCAACAACAGAGTTCCTGGGGGTCCTGGGGACAGATGACCTGAAAATCAGGTTTAAAACCAGGCATGTTAATTTATCCACTTAAGTACAGTGAGAGGGAATTATGAAATGAATTTCATGTTGTATTAAGATTTCCGTTTAGAATATTAAACATTGTAGTTCCCACTGTGACACGGTGGGTTAAGAACCCAACTGCAGTGGCTCAGGTCGCTGCAGAGGTTTGGGTTCGATCCCTAGCCAGGCACAATGGGTTAAAGGATCTGGAATTGCCACAGCTGCAATGTTGGTCCCAGCTGTGGCTGTGATTTCTGATTCAGTCCCTGGCCTGGAAATTTCCATATGCAGTGGGTGCGGCCATTTAAAAAAAAAAAAAAAAGGAAATAGAATAGTAGACATTACTCTTAAAAAGAAAGTGGCTGTAGTGAATGACCAGCAGGTGATTTGATTTATAGGAGTGCAAAATTTATTAAGCAACCCTGCCATCTGTACCTTTCATGATTGATTTTTTTTTTAAGTATTACAAGGGCAATTTAAACAAAAGAAAAAAGTCTCATCTTAACATAGTAATTGCTTTTATTTCTAATGTCCCTCTTAGTTCTTGTCCCAAAATACAGTTTTTATCTAGTTGATAGCAGAGCCTAGCGATTCTTTTGCCTTATGACTCTTCCAGCAAATATCTTCATTTACTGTTTTGCCTACTCTCCATTTTGATGAACTTCAAATTGATAGAAAAAGGAAAAAATAATACAGTGAACACATATATTCTTCAATCAGACTTGCTAGCCGTTTGTCTAAGCACACACACCTAGAGCTATGGGCAGACATGGGGAGACTGTGAATATGGATTTGTGTATGTTATGGATGTGTGTGTTCAGTTTTTTTCTCTGAATCATTTGAAATTAAGTTGCAGGCATCATGACATATTTTTGCATACATCTAAGTTCATAAGCTGTCTTCAATACTATACTATAATAATGTGGAATTCAACATTGATAAAGTAGTCTTATTCAATACATAGTCCCAATTCAAATACCCCTGGTTGTCCCCAAAATATTTTTTTTCTTCTTTGGCTGTCCTGTGGCATATAGAGTTCCTGACCAGCGATCAGATCAGAGCCACAGCTGCGACAACACCAGATCTTTAACCCACTGTGCTGGGCCAGAAATCAAACCTGCGTACCAGTGCTGCAGAGACGCCACTGATCCTGTTGCACCACAGGGGCAACTCCCTGAAATACTCTTCATAACTGTTTTCCCTTATCTAGCATTCAGTTAAATATTAGGTACTCAATCTGGTTCTGTCTCCTTAAACCTAAACCAAAACTCTACTTCTGCTTTTGTCTTTAATTGCGATGTTGGCTTTTTTTAAGAAGCTAAGCTGTTTGTTTTGTAGAGCATCTCAAAGTCTGGATTTGTCTGACTGTTGCCTCATACTTAGACCCAGGTCCCTTGTGTATTTGCTCCACATCAGTGGGCCCACCACATCCTTGTGACCTGGTATTGGTAGTGATAAATACAACTAAGGTGATTAATGCCAGAGCCCTCTTTTATAATGTTTCCTTTTTTATTCTTTGTAATTAATAAGTAATCAGTGGAGTGAGCTTTGAGACCATAGCAATACTCTCTTTCCTAGACAGTTTTTCTTTTCTTTTTTTTAAGGCCATTTTTGTAAAATATGGAAGTTCTTAGGCTAGGGGTCAAACTGGAGCTGCAGCTGCCAGCCTACACCACAGCCACAGCAATGGCAGATCCGAGTCACATCTGCGACCTACACCTCAGCTTGCAGCAACGCCAGATCTTCAACCCACTGAGCAAGGCCAGGGATTGAACCCACATCCTCAAGGATATTAGCTGTATTTATAACCCACTAAGCCACAACGGGGACTCCCTTCCTAGACAGTTTTGAGACAATTTTTTACCCATTGGCTTTAGTATCCATTGCTGGTTGTATTATGATTTTTCACTAATTGGTCAATCAGTGCATCATATTTTCTCCCCTGTCCCCTACCGAGTCCTTCATTTTTCTCTTTTCCCACAGTTGTGAGATATTACACGAGAGAATATCTAGGTAGTCAAGGGAAGGATTCTAAAATCAGACCATCTAGTTGTGCCTCTTGTCTCTGTCACATGCTGACCAGATGACCTTGAGCAAAGGCTTCACCTCACAAACCTCAGTGCCTTGAACTTCACGTCAGGAGACAGGAGCAGCTCCTGGGAGGGGTGTCCAGTGGGGCTCACTAGGTATTCGTACAGAGGCAGGGGGATGCTGAGCACCCACTGGGTGCCGCTCCAGCCTTGAAGTCATTTGTAAGCCATGAAAGCTGATTAAGACCTTTGGCAGAAAGGCTGTTAAACCTGAGTGACAAGACAGAGGTTCCCCGTGGTCTGAACGGTCACAGCTGTAATTCCCTGTGCTTAGAAGGTTGCACAGAGATTCAAACTCACCATGACAGCAGGCATCCATCGGTGAACCGTGCCCTGATTTGGTGGCCTCCACCGTTCTGGTGACTAATGTTCTCTGTCACACTCCCCTTCCTCTCCTCCCCAGGCCTGGGTCTCCCTGGCCTGCTGTCCCTTTGCCTTTTGGTCACAAGTAACCAACTGGACTTCTTGTTCTAAGATTATTAGATTTTTTTTCTGTTTAGATTCAGTACCCATGGTTTTATTTGCATTCTCTGGCCATGGAATCTTCCTTGAGGATGTTTTGGGAATTTTACCAAGAAAATAGCTTGCGCATACACACGTGAGTTTGCAGGCTGCACGTGGACATGGATTAGACTGAGTCTTAAGCCGGGGAAAGAGTGCCCTTGGAGAACACTCACGGAGTTTTTGTTTTTTGGTTTCTTTTCTTTCCTTCCTTCCTTCCTTCCTTCCTTCCTTCCTTCCTTCCTTCCTTCCTTCCTTCCTTCCTTCCTTCCTTTCATTTTTGGCCACCCTGCAGCATATGGAGTTCCCAGGCCAAGGATCAGAACTGAACCACAGTTGCATCCTACACCCCTATGCTGCAGCTGCAGCAACACTGGGTACCTTAACTCACTGTGCCTCCGGGAATCCAACCTGCATCCCAGCACTGCAGAGACCCTGCTGCTTCCCTTGTGCCACAGCAGGAAGTCCTAGCTAGAGCATTTTAAAAGCACTTCCTCTGAACATTTTACCTGTCTTGTTTTCTTCCCCACAGTTCTTCAAAGCAGATAAGGGCTGGTGTGGTAAAACAATGGCTGGGACCGTGTGTGTGCTGTGCTTGGCATGCCTCCTGCTTGCCCAGCCAAGCTTGAGGAATGGCTCTGGTGACACCAGCCCAGGTGGCCTGTGGTTAGCCAGGGCAAAGGCTGGGCCCTGCAGACCCTGAAGTGACACCTCTGCACGGGCTGTGGGCCCAGCCCAAAGCCTCCCTGCAGTCTCATCACCTCCTCCTGCCATTTTACTGCTTCTTAGCCTTTACAAGCCAGGGATCCTTGCCTGTCCCATGTCCCCTTGATGGGCATTTTGGGAGAAAAGACTGTGGCGCAGGCCCTTATGGGACAAGCAGAGCACAACTGAAAATCAAATCTCTGGTTCTGCAGTGTGAACTAAAGATTGGCGCTGGCCATCTGCCTCTACAAGGATTGACTCATGAGGCACTGCAGCTGCTGACCCTCAACACCCCTGAAAGGAGCTCAGGGTAGAGATCAGGAGTGAGGTAGCCTGTGCTCTGGAAAAACTGGCAGAACAGGTCTTCAGATAGTTAGATATTTTCAGGAGAAGATTTTACGAGCCCAATTCTTGCATCTCCTCACATCTAGAAAGAGCACTAAAATCTTTCGAGGTGACCTTTGCTCCTTGTGACTAGTAGTGACCTTTACGAGACTAGCAGCAACCTGCTGCAAAAGGCGCACATGGTTGCATGCTCCTCCCCATCACCAAAATCACACGTACGCTGACCTTCCCCTCTGCCTCTTTGGAGAAGTATTTCGGAGCTATCTGTAATGCTGTCTCCTGGGCTATAGTTCTCATGCCCCCAAATAAAACTTAACGCTCAACTTTTAAGTTGTGCTTATTTTTTTAAGTTGACAGGAGAAACATAGAGAAGAGATGACTTGAGTTTCATTTGAAGGCATCCTCCGCCCGCACTCTTCTATCCACGCATCTGACGGCATCAAGCACCTGGGATCCCACAGAGAAGCCCCTTTCCTGAGCCTCAGGGGTTCACAGTCACAACTGTCAGGGTAGAAGCTGACCCTGGTAGAGCAAATGCCTAACCCCCAAGGGGCTCACGTGAGGCTGCCTGACCCAGTGCCATCCTAGTCCGGTTTTCTTGGAACTATTTTAAATGTTAATGTCTTTAAATCCTTCCTGAGCAAAGGAAGCCATGGATGGAGCTGGGTGAGCACCCATCTCAGCACCCATGGGGCGGCCACTCATCCTCAGCTTCCTCATGGGAGGATGGAGCTGAGTGTCCCCGTGTAGGGCTGCTGGGACTGTGCTGCTGGTTGGACCTGGGGCTTCAATTTCCGGCCTTTGAGTGGAATGGGGGTGGTGGTCGTGCCCATGTCCTCGAGCTCAGGTGAGGACCAAGTGGGATAATGTGTGAGCAATGCTCAGGGCCAGGTGCCCACTAAAAATGCAGGGGATCTTGGTAATAATCATAGTGATCACAGGGTGAGGGTCTAGAGGAGCCAGTGACTCCCAGCGGGTGCTCAGTGACTCTTAGCCTCTCTCCCGCTGGTGCTCGCCAGCAGCAAATCACTTTTTTTTTTGTCTTTTTCAGGGCTGCACCCACGGCATATGGAGGTTCCCAGGCTAGAGGTCGAATCAGAGCTGTAGTAGCCAGCCTACACCACAGCCACAGCAACACCAGATCTGAACTGCGTCTGCAACCTACACCACAGCTCAGAGCAATGCACCGGATGCTTAACCCACTGAGCGAGGCCAGGGATTGAACCTGTGTCCTCAAGGATACTAATCAGATTCATTTCCGCTGAGTCACAATGGGAACTCCACAAATCACTTTTTACCCTGAACTGAGTGGTGACATCATTCTGCGGTGGGGTTGCTGTGCTGGGGGCAGGGCCGGGAAGCTGTGATTGTGTGTCTTCGCTTTGCTTTTTGGGGCCTTCACTGCCCAAAATTTAGAGCTCATTGTGCCTCTGAGGGTCCTTCACTGAGGACTAAGTGTGGTCTTCGAGCCCAGACCACGTGCTGCTGGACACACCTTCCCTCCAGCCCCACCTCTTAACCTCCTCCCTCAGCTCTCAGCCCCTCCCCCGGCCTTTCCATCCCCACTGGATGCTGGTCCCTTGGTGCACACAGACAGGGCCCACGTGCCCCACACACTCTCCCTCTGCTAGTCCTGAAATCCCACGCTCCCAGCTGCACGTCTAACATTTTACATCACAAACTTAAATAGAGCCCAAGATGTCATTTCTAGCATATTATAAGTAATGGTATTTAAAAATAGCACACTTAAATCACTTTTTAAAAATATACACAGTGGAAAGTAAATACCTTCATCCCTGCAGAAACATGGCAGAATTCTTCCTTCACTTTGAAAGTTTAAACCTTTAATTTCTACTTTTTTTTCTGGCCATACCCACGGGGATCCAGCTCTCGCCACAGCAGTGACAATGCCAGATCTTTAACCCACTGAGCTACCAGGGAACTCCTGAATTTGTATTTCTGTTTCACTTTATCATAAGTTTAAGCCTGAAAGCCAGTTACTGATTATTCCATCGTATTCCTTTTCATGTGTGTGTATGTAATATATGTGTGTAGATATTCATGTACATATGTGATTAAACATTTCTTGTGGCTTGAGTTATTATTTTAGTTTATTGTCAGTGCACAGTTGATCAAAATACTGTAATTAGAAGCATAGTAAAATATAATATTTCTGAATGAGGTGGTTGTTGGAGGGACTTCCGGGGAGGCCTGGTATGAGGCCCCACGGGCTGTTCCTTTGTGTAGCTCTGGACGGCTCCTCTCTAGGGCAGTCTAGGGCCTGGCAAAGAGGAACCTGAATGGCAGGCATCTTCCCCATAATTTTAAGACAGACTCTATACAGAATTTGAAAATTTGAAAGATCATTGTTTAAAAGCTTTCCATGCTCAGTGGACTCAGATTAAGAGCCACTGCCCCAGGTTGTCCTCACCCACTCAGGCCTAGATCCGTCCACCCATTACCACCATCTGTGCCCATGCACCCCTCTGTGCTCTCCCGTCTGACCCCCACCTTCCCCACCCCAGCAGCTTCCCTCGAACTATGGAATCTTCCAGAATGTGGTTGTGCCCTTTGTTTCCTTGTGTCCTTCCAAGAACCTGTGCAGACCAAGAGTCTCCCACTTGGCTTTGATGCTTTCAGGGTATCACACTCTGAATCTTTCTTTGCCGGAGTCAACATGCTAACTTTCCCTCCACGTTTGCTGCCCCTTCAGAGGTGCCATTTCTGTGTGTGGCTTTCTCTGTGGAGTTGTGGCAAGGTGTGTCCCTCAGTGTGGTTCAGTGGCATCACCAGTCAGGAAACCCTAAAGACCAGGACTCAGCTTTGAGGCCTCCTCCTCAAAGCCCTGGTGCCTGGCCATGGAAAAGAAGTACAGTCCCTGGGGAAGCAGGATGAACATCAGTTCTCCAGAGGCTTGCCTGGCTGGGGCTGGTTCTTGAACCCCCGGTGATGGGGTGGGGGGCACATGGACATTGTGCCACCACAAATGTGTGCATCTGGGTCAGCATTTGCAGTCATGCCAGGAAAGCAATTCCTATTGGGTGTGTTGTCAGCACTTTGCTGAATTCCCTCTTTACATGGTGGCATTTCTAGAGCAGGCAGAGCCCAATGCTCATACAAAATTATTCATTAGCATGTACCAAAGCTTTATTTAACTCATGGAGAAGGGACCTGCAAGAAGACAAATGGTGTGGCTCCAAGAGCATTTGAGTCATTGGATTTATAGTCAGTTGACAAATAAATGCAAAAATAAGATGTCTAAGTTATGCCAACTCTCTATAGAGCAAAAACACCAATCCCCTATCTGGGGCTAACTTTTTGCCTGGAGTTAATAAAAATCATAATGTCATCAATTTCTGCAGGTTAACCTCTAACTTTATAGGGCTGTAGATCCTCTGTGCAGCAGTTGTGAGTTGTTACATAAACGATTGTGATACTTCCTAAGAGTTTCAGAATAGGATCCCATGGTGTTTTAGCAGGATATCAAAAAATCAAGAAATTATCATTTTTCTTTTTTTTAAAATTTGGGATAAACTTTTCTATAACAAGTAACTAGAGAAAGAAAGAAAAGGTAAAGATGGCTGACGAATTATGGGAAATCAGGCAGCACTATCTTTTGCACACTGAACTTGAGCCCTCCTGTGGCTGCTGCAAGGGTATTTGTGGTCAGCAGCATCTGATGTGGCTCCTGGCCATTCCTACTGCTCAATGTCCATATCCTTGAGTGTCCCCCGCCATTGTGTCAGGGTGGACTGAGCAACTTGCTCCTATTAGAGACTGTACAGCAGAAGTGACAGGCTATCACCTCTGAGATCAGGTTACAGAACCGCTTGCTGTGATGAAGCAACTGTCATTTTGTGATCTCACTGATACGGTGCCTGTGCAGCAAGGAACCCTCCAGAAGCAATCCTGCCAGCAATTCCAGCAGTGAGCCTGGGAGGGGATACATCCCCACCTGAGCCTTCAGATGAGACCTTGGCCTCAGCCAACCCTTTGATTGTAGACTCTGAGCCAGATAATCCAGCTGAGCTATGCTCTGACACGTGGGCCACAGAAACTGGAAGATAATAAATACGTGATGTTTTAAGTCACTGAATTTGGGGATCCTTTGTTTCCCAGCAATGACTAACTAATATAGCATCTGTTAAAGGTACAGTGTACTTGGAGATGTGCCTTTCAATGGAGCTGTCATTCATCTCTTTTCTGCTTTTGCACCTTCCTTCTCTGTCCTACTCTCCTACCTTTTTCCTTTATTCTTTAATACTCTAGGATCAATAATCTTCCTTTCTTTCTTTTTCTTTTTTAATTGAAGCAAAGTTGATTTATAAGGTTGTGTTAGTTTCGGGTATACAGCAAGGTGACTCAGTTATGAAGAATAGATAGATAGATGGATAGATAGATATTATTTTTTATTTTCCATTATGGTTTATTAAAAGATATTGAATAGAATTCCCTGTACTATAAGTAGGATCTTGTTGGTTATTTCTTTTTTATATAGTAGTGTGAATTTGCTAATCCAAGTTCCTAATTTATCCCTCCCCCTTTCCCATTTTGTAACCATAAGTTTGTTTTCTATGTCTGTGAGTCTGTTTCTGTTTTGTAAGTTCATTTGTATCATTTTTTTAGATTTCACATATAAGTGATATTATATTTGTCTTTGTCTGACTTCGCTTACTATGATGAGCTCCATGTTGCTGCAAATGGCATTATTTCATTCTTTTTATGGCTCAGTAGTATTCTGTCGTATATATGTAATACATCTTTATCCATTCATCTGTCAGTGAACATTTAGGTTGCTTCCATGTCTTGGCTATTGTAAATAGTGCTGCAGTGAACATCGGGGTGATTTAACTTTCTGAATTAGAGTTTCTGTCTTTTGTGGGTATATGCCCAGGAGTGGGATTGCCGGATCGTATGGTAGCTCTATATCCAGTTTTCTGAGGAACCTTCATATTGTTCTCCACAGTGGCTACACCAAGTTACATGCCCTCCAAAAGGGTAGGAGGGTTCCCTTTTCTCCACACCCTCTCCAGCATTTATTTCTTGTAGACATTTTCATAGTGTCCATCCTGATCAGTGTTAGGTGGTACCTCATTGTAGTTTTGATTTGCATTTCTCTAATACTTAGTGATGTTGAGCATCTTTTCATGTGCCTGTTGGCCATCTTCCTTTCTTGATTCCTGTTCCATTTGTGTCTTCTTCTCTGGCATCTTTGAAAACTTCCCTAACCATTGATGAGAGAGGCTTAAACTCAGAGGCAAGCTGCTTATTTGTGGGGACAATGTGCAGTTCAGATAAAAATAATAATCTTTGACCAATAGCAAAAAGAAAAAAAAGTCTTAACAAAGCAAAGATTAAATTAAAAACCTTTGTTGAAGTCAGTTGCCTCAAACTTGTTCTAATTTCTCCAAAGCTTCAGGACTTTTTATTTGGTCTTGAGCCAATGCTTAGTGTTTGAGTGAAATTGGTTTATTCTTTCCTCAGGGGAGGTGGACATATATATTTTCTGCTTTAAAATGCAGTTTCTTTGTTAAATCAGACAGCTTATCCATAAATTTTAACTTCATGTTCATTTCAGTGTAGAAACAACGTTTTAAAATTTTTTCAAGTTTTTTTTTATTTTAAAAACAAGAAATAGAAAACAAACTTATGGTTATGAAAGGGGAAAGGAGCAATAAGAGGGATAAATTAGGCATTTGGGATTAACATAAACACACTATTACATATAAAAAATAGACAACCAGCAAGAACCTACTTATAGCACAGAGAACTATACTCAGTATTTCGTAATAAGCTATAAAGAAAAGGAATCTGAAAAAGAATATATATGTGTGTATATATGTACATATAACTGAATTACTGTGCTGTATGCTTGAAACTAATACAACATTGTAAATCAACTATACTTCATAAAAAATAAAACAATAACATCATCTATTAAAGTAGTACAAAAATTATTTAAAAAATGCCTACTCAAGGATAATGAGCATGTCCCCCAAAATCGTTTTAGGAGAATACCTAGCCAGGTGCCTGGTTAGGGGGACATGCTTAGTGACTCTTCTGATTCTCAGACAGTTGCCACTGTGCTAGTGTTTTGTGACCAGAGCCTAGGGTGCGCCCTCTGCAGGCACATAGGTATTCCCCTGGAAGGGAGGTGGCATCTGGCCACTCCCCTATGGGCCTGTCAGGACCCAGCCCTCCAGGGACAATGCTGCATGCACTCTTCCTGCCGCATGAGCCACAGAGACAGCACCGCCCATGTGGAGTCTTCCCCATAGGGAGGCCAGGGGGCAGAAGGGTGACAAGTTGGAGTTCCCATCGTGGCTCAGCGGTTAACGAACCTGACTAGTATCCATGAGAATGCAGGTTCAATCCCTGGCCTTGCTCAGTGGGTTAAGGATCCGGCGTTGCCGTGAGCTGTGGTGTAGGTCGCAGCTACAGCTGTGGCTGTGGTGTAGGCCAGCAGCTACAGCTCTGATTCGACACCTAGCCTGGGAACCTCCATATGCCGAGGGTGCAGCCCTGAAAAGACAGGAAAAAAAAAGGAAGCGTGGTAAGTTCATGGCACATAGAAATGTGAGAGAGGAAGGAATCTTGTTTTATTTCCCGTTTTTGCATAACAACCAGAAACGTCTGCTCTTCTCTCTTTTTTGAGATATTCAAACATGGGATATTACAACAGCAAGGGTCCTTGGCTCACCTAGCCAAAGCCTTGTATTTTGCAGGAAGGGGACAGAGGCTTAGCCATGGGCTTGAATGGTGAGGGCAGAAGCAACGTCTTGACACCCCTCCTTCACCGGCTTGTCTCCAGCATCTTGCTGTGCATTTCCAGGTCTCCTCATCCATTGTCCACAGACTCAGGGACTGAGGCATAGCCAGGAAAAGGGGGTGCCCATTATCCCACCTGTGTGTGAGCATTCACCTGGGGCAGGGAAGGGGCACGTGGTGTATCTGGTGCCCGAGGGAATGGGAACCTGCCTGTCTGGTCTGTGCCCGTGTGGGATCAGTTAGCAAACTCATTGGTATGTCCAGCAGGCTGGGCAAGAGCGTCAGGAACACGCTCTCCATCTCCCCACTCCGTCATCCAGGCTAGCTCTTCAGAAGAGAAGAGGGGGCAGCAGTTCTGCCCCTCAGCAGAGACCTGGGCAGGTGAGGATGGACCCTGTCATTACAGGTTGGATAATAGCTCATATTTACAGAGCACATGCTGTGGGCCAGTGTGTTTCCTGTACCACCTCCTTAAAGCTTTAGATCAGCTAAGAGGTACTGTTATGATTTTAATTCCACCAATGAGGAAACTGAAATAGCATACCTTGGGCCACACAGGCAGTGGTGGTGGGGCCACTTTGGTGCCAAGAGACTGATTCCAGGGCCAGGCCCCATCCGAAGGCAAAGTCACAGCAGGAACAGCTTGACACACTGCTGTCCCCAGTTGGCGAGACCCCCAAAGCTGTTCTGTCCAAAGGCCAACATGCAGAGCCAGCGCATTGCCAACGTGGTCCTCACAGGGCTTGGACCAGGCCGTGGGGGTCCCTTGGCCACGGAAGGCAGGTCACAGGGCCCAGCAGTGCACGCTGGCGGGGCAGCGAGATGAGGACAGCCGAGGGGGCTGGGAGCCTGTGCCCCCGCTGGCCTGGCTCCTCCTGTGTTATCACAGTTTGTGAATATGAGGTCTTGGTGGTAGTGGTGATATTGGGTTTAAGAAATGTCTTTGAACTTTCTTTCATGGTGCAGTCGGTTACGAATCCAACTGAGGTGGCTTAGATCTCTGCAGAGATGCAGGTTCGATACCTGGTCTGGCGCATGGGTTAAGGATCTGACATTGCTGCAGTTATGGCATAGGTCCCAGCTGAAGCTTAGATTTGATCCCTGGAATGGGAACTTCCATATGTCGCTGGTGGAGAGGGAAGGAAGGAAGGAAGGAAGGAAGGAAGGAAGGAAGGAAGGGAGGAAGGGAGGGAGGAAAGAGAGAGGGAGGGAGGAAAGAAGGAAGGAAGATATCTTCAAGAGGGCATGCTCAGTAGCTTCTTGCCATGCAAATATTTATATGTGAATGTGGTGAAAAGTTCATTTGAAGCCCACCCTTCAATCTCTGTCTGTGCAGAGGATAAGGCACAGAGGAGAAGGTGTGGGATCTGCACCACCACAGTGCTGAAAGCTGGTCTCAGTCACAGCATGATGACCTGGTGTCAGTGACGAAATGGTTTAGGTTGAGTTATGTACAATAGCCAAGAAGTGGAAACCACCCAAGTGTCCAACTACAGATGAATGGCTAAACAAAGTGTGGTCCATTTGTAAAGTGGAATATTATTCGGCCTTGTTGTGGACTGCATGCTATGCCACCCCCCAAATTCATATGTTGAAGCCCTAATCGCCAATGTCATGGTACTGAGAGGTGGGACCTGCAGGAGGGGATTAGGTTTAGATGAGGTCATGAAGATGGACCTTCCCCCATGATGGGTTTAGTGCCCTTAGGAGAAGAGACACCAGAGAGCTTGCTCTCTCAGTCGTGTGAGGACACAGTGAGAAGTTGCCATCTACAAGCCAGGATGTGGGCTCTTGCCAGACACTAGATCTGCTGGCATATTGATCTCAGATTTCCCAACCTTTAGAACTGTGAGAAATCAATGTCCATTGTTTAAGCCATCCAGTGTGCGGTATTTTGTAATAGTTAAGACTAAGATGAGTTTTAAAAAGGAAAGAAACAGATGCACTTTGAAGGCAGCATGCCAAGCAAAATAAACCAATCACTGAAGGACAGATATGTGATTCACTGAATCGAGGCTCCTGGGATTGTCAAATTCAGAAACAGAGCAGTTAGTGGTTTCCAGGGGCTAGAGATAGGGGGAAATGGGAGTTATTATTTAATGGGAAAAAGTTTCCACTGGGGAAGATGAAAGAGATGGGGGGTGGTGATGGGTGCACAGCAATGTGAATGTACTTCATACTATGGAACTGTACACTTAAAATGGTCCAGCTGCTCAATTTCATGTTAGCTATATGTTACAATAATAAAAACATGTAAGATTAAATGTATTGACGGGGGGTTGACTAGTAAGATTGAAAACAGCTTTGGAATGGTAAAGGGATATTCACTGAAATATATGCACTTGCTCCAGTGAGTAAGGCTGAGCTATCACCCTCCTGGCAGAAGCCCACAGACGTGGAAGCTGATGGCTGGCCAGTAGGCAGGTGCCTGTAGGGCTCAGGAAGGTAGCAGGTTTGAAGTCAGCTGAGCCCCAGGTGCAGCCTCCTGTGATGAGAGGCAAGGCCTTTAGCCTCTGTGTGACCATCAGGAGAGTAATATGCTCTGATTTTCTGCTTTTTCCCCCAGGTGGAAGCGACCAAAGAGGACACTCTCCTGGCCGAGGCCCCGGTACATGGAGAGAAGGAAGACCACAGTCTCCTAATTGGTACCATATACATTAGGTCAAATAACTTTCTTATTCTTGAGCCACACCAACCCTAAATTACACCCCATTTGGAGCTAGGTGCAAGCTGGTGTAGTAGCAGTGATTGTCACTGGGGTCATAAGACTCACTGCCTTTCCATCCTCAGGTTCTGTCACCTTCCAAGTCTCACAAATGCTCAGGTGGATTCAGAGAGGTTACACAGCATGTCACAGCT
Organism: Catagonus wagneri; assembly: GCA_004024745.2. Lineage (NCBI taxonomy): Eukaryota > Metazoa > Chordata > Mammalia > Artiodactyla > Tayassuidae > Catagonus > Catagonus wagneri. The sequence continues at coordinate 15,430,965 of PVHT021183530.1, read as the reverse complement.
CATCATAGGGGCAAAGCTGGGGCTGGGATTAGATAAACCCATCCAAGTGCTTGTTTCAAACAAGCAAAAAAAAAAAGAACAGGAGACACTCATCTATAGCATGGAGTTAAACTCACCCCAGCATGTAAAATTAATTTCATGCTCACTGATATAAAACTTTCCATCGTATGTCCTCAGCCAACTTTATGTAAAGGTCCAAATAGTCAAATATGTTTGGTTTTGTGAGCCTTATGATCTCAGTTTTAACTGCTCCATTCAGCCACATGCAAAAGCCACCACAGACGCAATGACAGTGAGTGGGTGTGGCTGATTCCAGTATAGCTTTATCAGGTGGTGGGTTATACGTGGTCCACAGGCCATTATTTGCCAACCCCTCATTGATGGAGAAAGAGGGTATTTTATTGGGCATGACTGGGTACGCACCAGTAGCCCAGTGCTCATTTGCTGGTGGAAGTCACACTCGCATGCTGTGTGTTCATTTTCCCCAGCAACTGACTGGCCATCAGCTTGAGATCAAGCTGCAGGGTGCCACTTTATCCCTCTGACTGGGATTATCCCACCTAGGAAGTCTGAAATCTTTATGAATTTCATTGATTGTTGCTGTAAGTATGACAGCTGTTGGAAAAATGGCAAGTGTTTGATCATCTTCAGCCAGTATAGTATTTCAGTCGTGGAGTCCTTTCTAAGAGCCAAGGGAAGGGTGAGGGCTGAGGTGGGCGGGGGACGGCTCGCTGATAAAGGCGTAGGTGGGGTAAAGCAGCAACACAATTACATTGTCGAAAAGTTACTTGTTGGAAGAGAACTAGAAATCCAGCGACTCCAAATGAGTCTCTCTAGGATGAATGAAAAGCACGTGTTTGATGTTTTAGAACAGTCTAGTCCATCTTCTTTTCAACTGATTGTTGCTGGGAGTGACAGAACACAAGGTGGGAAGGGCTAAAGTTGGGGAAGCCCCCTTCTCTCCTGTGGGATAGCATTTGAGTCTGACTTCTGTTATTTAATGTCCCGCATGAACAATCAGGCAGTGCCCCACATTGGCCCAAATACTTGTCCCAGCAGGCGGAGTGGGTTTCTTCTCTCGTTCACATTTCCCTCTCTGTTCTCTTCCACAGATGGATGCTTTCTAGCCTGCTTCCAACCCCCACCTCGGCTCAGTGTTGGGCGGCCCTTCTACATGATCCTATGACTCTTGATATGGACGCAGTCCTGTCAGACTTTGTTCGGTCCACGGGGGCAGAACCTGGTCTGGCCAGAGACCTGCTAGAAGGTAGGCTTCCTCGCAGCCCCCAGCTACCCTCTTGGGCATAACTGGCCTCCAACCCAGCGACAAAAGATAAGAGGGTTTCTCTTACCTGACCTGGGTGGTACTTGGACTCCTTAAAAAGTAAAAGAAAGTGTTGATGGTGAATTTATTTTTGTTACTCTTGACTTTCTTTGAGGAGTGAAATAGATCCCCCAACTCTGTATAGGGAAAGGGCAAAAGGCATTATCTAGGTTTGGCTTTGTGTTAAAGCTGATAGATATTGGGTCAAATAACTATCAGTAGTTATTTTTTTTTAAGAAAATATATTTGGTAAAGAAGAAATTTTTGAGTGTTCAAGAAAACTCCTGGTGGGGTGGCCCGAGGGACTGTGGTGCACGCCGCTCCCCACACCGGCCGGGGCATTTCGTGGGAGCCGAGCCTTTTACCATGCCCTACAAATTAGCTGCTGAGTTCTGACTCCAAGTGATATCCTTTAAGAAAAAAAAAAAAAAGCCCTGGCCTTTATCCATGGTAAAGAGGAAGTATGTTTGGTTAAAACTTTACCCAGTTCTTGGGAGGGACAAGATATATGGGTAGGGGATTAAGGAACACAAACTGCAATGTATAAAATAAATAGGTTACGAGAAATAGAGAATAGAGAAGAAATAATTTTTTAAAATTTATAATTTTAAATGAAGTGTAATCTATGAAAATACTGAGTTACTCTGTTGTACACCTAATATAATATTGTAAACAAACATAAAAAAAGGAAAACTCCTTTTTTTGGCTCAAACAACATAAGTTTATTTTCTCATGGTTTTGGAGGCTGGAAGTCCAAGATCAAGATGTCAGCAGGTTTGATTTCTTTTATAGTTGATTTAAGAAAAATCTTTTTATGGGCAACCTTAGCTTCTTATCTTTGTCTCAGTTAAAACAAAACTACTTTAGGCCAAAGTTTTTGGTGAAAAGAACACCTAATAGCCAATAAAATCATGGAGAATAATTCACAAACAAGAAGGCAAATTCATCCTCAGGCTTTTAGAGTAGATTTTTCAGTACATGAAAAAAATGTGCATCTCCATGTTTAGAATGTTTTCAGGTAGTTATTAAGCTCTAATCATCATGAAATAAAAATTGATGTTTTTGGTCTCTAAAATGGATTTACACTGTGCATTTTTGAAATTTCTTTTTGAAATTTCTTTTTTTGTAGTGGGGTAAAGAGAAGAGATGGGAAGAAGCAATTACAGCTTCTCAGAACAGTTATGTGTGTGAAAGGAGAGTTTTTTTTTTGTCTTTTTTTTTTTTTTTGCCTTATCTAGGGCCACACCCACGGCATATGGAGGTTCCCAGGCTAGGGGTCTAACAGGAGCTGTAGCCGCCGGCCTTCGCCACAGCCACAGCAACGCGGGATCCGAGCCGCGTCTGCGACCTTCACCATAGCTCACGGCAACGCCGGATCCTTAATCCACTGAGCAAGGCCAGGGATCGAACCCGCAACCTCATGGTTCTTAGTCGGATTCATTAACCACTGAGCCACAACGGGAACTCCAAAGGAGAGAATTTTTAAATGATTGCTCTTTGCTTCAAATGTACAAACTCCTCCTTATGAAATTAGCAAATACGTGGTCAGGTAGTGTTAAGTCACAATGAAGGAATCTTCATTCCCTTAAGAAAAAAAATATGAATTACTGTACATATGCATGAATGGAGATAACTATAGAATCCCATTGGAATATTAAGATCCACCAGTTGGAAGACGCTGGTAAAATGGCAGTGCCATAGCATAGTTTTTAAATTTCCCTGGGCTTCCCAGAATTTCAAGCAAACCCAGGGTTTAGACTAAAAAATGCTTAGAGAATATTTGTGATATATGTGAATCAAAGTGTTATTCAATGTTGCCCAGATAGCTTCCACTGCTTTTCTTAATTTCAGTGATCAGTAGAGTAGAAAAGTAGTTTTACAATGAAGTTGGCCATGAGGACTGCGGTCAGGTTTAGGCTTAACATTTACTGGCTGTGAGGTGTAGGGCAAATGCTTTTCTTTCTCTTAGTCTCTGTTTTTTGTGTTTTTTTTTTTTTCCTGTACTTTGATCCTAACCCACCTTCCAGGAGGACTGTGAACATTAGAAGTTTTGGCGTAAGGTGCTCTGTGCAGTGCTCAGCGTGTAGCAGACACTTGTAAATAGTGGGAGAAGGTCTCTTCTGCCCTTTCCATCTTTGCAACTAGTACTAACATTAGCCTTCATTTGGAAGCAAGAGTTGTCAGCTCTGGAGTTCCCATCGTGGCTCAGCAGAAACAATCTGACTAGTATCCATGAGCACACAGGGTTGATCCCCAACCTCGCTCAGTGGGTTAAGATCCAGCGTTGCCATAAGCTGTGGTGTGGGTCTCAGACGTCTCAGATGAGGCTCAGATCCCACATGGATGTGGCTGTGGTGTAGGTCAGCAGCTACAGCTCCAATTCAACCTCTAGCCTGGGAAGCTCCATATGCCAAGGGTGCAGCAGTAAGAAAACAAAACAAAACAAAAAAGTCAGATGTTTTCTGATTTTATTTTTTAAGGTAAAGTACAGGAAAATGGCTTTTGTATGTGCAGTTCAAAGAACTGGGACATGTGTGTAGATTTGTGTTATCACTGACGCTCAGAGCACAGAACCATCGCATCACCCCCCGTACCTGTCTACTCTTTACCGCCCTGCTTTCTTCAACTCTGGCCACTTGCTCCATCTTCCATCTTTTATTGCCTTGGTTTTTGTGTCTTTCAAGAATGTCATGGAGTCAGGCCCTGGTGTCACAGCAGGTTAAGGATCTGGCATTGTTGTTGCTGCTGTGGCTCAGGTCGCTGCTGTGGCTTGGTTTCAGTCCCTGGCCCCCCAAATTCTATATGCCTCAGGTGTGGCCAAAGGAAAAAAAAAAGGAATGTCATATTCATGATGTCACACAGAACCTAATCTTTTAAAAACTGGTTTCTTTTTACTCCCCATCATCATTTTGAGATTCATCTGAGCTGTTGTGTGTGGGTCCCTAGATCTGGTGTTGCCATGACTGTGGTGTTGCTGCAGCTCCATTTCGACCCCTGGCCCAGGAACTTCCATATGCAGCATGTGCGGCCATAAATAGAAAAAAAAAAAAAAAAGAACAGAGGGTTTTGAGAACACAGTTTTAATTTTTCTAGGGTAAACACAAGGGGTGGGATTGCTGGTTCATACAGTAAGTGTATGTTTAACTTTTTAAGGAATTGTGAAACTGTTTTCCAGGGTAGCTGTACCATTTTGCCTTTATACCAGAAATGCAGCCTCGCCAGCACTTGGCTTTATTATTTTTTTTAACCATTCTAGTAGGTTTGGAATGACATTTCCTCATCGTTTTAGTTTTCATTTCCCTAATGATGCTGAATTTTTTCCATCTGTGTATTTTCCCTGGTTCAATGTCTGTTCAAGCCTTTTGCCTATTTCTCAGCAAAATGCAGTTGTTGTTTTTCTATGGTTGAGTTTTGAGAGTTCATTATATATTCTGAGTATAAATCCTTTGTCAGATATGTGATTTGCAAATATTTTCTCCCAGTCTGTGCTTAACTTTTCATTCTCCTAACAGTGCCCTTAGAAGAGCAGTTTTTAATTGTGATGAAGACCAGTTTATCATTTTTTCCTTTTATGGATGGTGCTTTGTGTGACATGTCTAGAACCATTCCATGACCAGGTCATGAAGATTTTCTCCTATGTGAACTTAGAAGTTTTATACTTTTATGTTTTCATTTAGGTCATTGACTCATTTTGAGTTGATTTTTGTGTAACATGAGATTCAGTACAAGGTTCATAAAAGTGGATATAGATGTTCAAACCATTTTTTGAAAAGATTATTCTTCCTCCATCGAATCACGTTTGCACATTTGTCACAAATCAACTGAGCATATCTGTGGGAAACTATTTCTTGATGTTGGTTCTGTTCCACTGATCGATATGTCTGTTCCTTTGCCAATACTATACCAATTACTATAGCTTTATAGTGATTCTTAAAATCAGCATGATTTTTTCAGCTTTGTTATTCTTTATCAAAAGTGTTTCATGCATACTGTTATTTCCCTTTTCGTATAAACCTGAGGAATGGCTTACCAGTATAAAATTTCCTGCTGGAATTTTTATTGAAATTATGTTAAATCTATAAATCAATGCCATGTTATATGTTCCCAACCATGAAGACAGTATAGTCATATTTGAAGTCAGTATAGTCATTTATTTAGGCCTTCTTTGAGTTTTTTCATGAATATTTTGTAGTTTTTAATGTATCAGATCCTATACCTATTTTGTTAGAGGGGTATTTGGAGAGAGATGGAACTGCTTTAAATGGTACTTTTTTAAAATTCAGTTTCTACTTTTTTCATTGCTAGCATATAAAAATAGAAATGATTTTTGCATGTTGTCTTTATATCCTGCAATCTTGCTAAACTCAATTATTTTTTCAGGAATGTGTGTGTGTGTATTTGTGTCTATTCTTTGAAATTTTCTAGACTGTATATGTTGTTTTCATATAGGAAAGTTTTATTTCTTCCTTTCCAATGTGTGCCTTTTATTTATTGGTTTTTGACCTATTCTAGCTAGGACTTCCAGTAAAAGATTGAATAAGAGTAGTGGAAGGGAATATCCTTACCTTGTTCTTTTTTTTTTAATGCTGCACCTGCGGCATATGGAACTTCCCAGGCTAGGGCCAAATCAGAGCTGCAGCTGTGAGCCTACGTCACAGCTGCAGCAATGCCAGATCCGAGATGCACCTGTGACCTATGCTGCAGTTCGTGGCAACGCCAGATCCTTAACTCACTGAGCGAGGCCAGGGATTGAACCCACATCTTCATGGACACTATGTTGGGTTCTTAACCCTCTGAGCCACCAATGGAACTCCCTTGTCTTGTTCTTGATCTTAGGGGGAAAGCTTCCTGTATTTCACCATTATGTAGAATGTTATTCAGGGGTTTTGTTGATGCTCTTTGTCAGGTGAAGGAAATACTTTTCTATTTCTAGTTTGCTGAGAGTTTTATCATGAATCTTTTTTTTTTCAAATGCATCTTTTATCTACATTAATCAATATGATTAAGTTGTTTCTCCTCTTTAAACTGCTCATATAACATATTGCATCAGTTGCCTTCTAATAGTAAAACAGCATTTATTCCTCTAAAGATTTTTCTGCCCCTATGTTCTTCTCCTCTCCTCATATGAAACTTGGATTAGGTAAAGGTTAGACCTTTAGTTATTGTCCAACAAGTCCCTCCAGTTCTACTCATTTTCTCTTCAAACCTTTTCTCTGTCAATTATTCAGATTGTAGAACTCCTGTTGATGTACTTATAAGTATACTGACTTCTCTATTATTTCCATTCTATTACTGAGCCCATCAAATGAATTTTTACTTTCGTTATTGAATTTTTTTCATTTCTGACATTTCTACTTGATTCTTCCTATTTTTACTTTTATATTTTTATCACGATTCTTTTTTGTGTCTTCTATTTCTTTTCTGAATCTTTCTATATTTTTCAAGAGCGTTCTTGAAAATTATTGGAAATAAAAAAATTTTTTATTTTCATTTTTTATTAAAGTATAGTTGACTTATAATGTGTCAATTTCTGCTGTACAGCAAAGTGACTCAGTCATACATATACATATGTTCTTTTTCTCGTATTATCTTCCATCATGTTCCATCACAAGTGACTGGATATAGCTCCCTGTGCTATACAATAGGATGCTTATCCTTTCTAAAAGTAATAGTTTGCATCTAACCCCAGACTTATTTATAATAACTGCTTGAAGGTCTTGGTCAGATAATTCCAATATCTGTTGCATCCCAGAATTGCTGTTGAGATTTCTCTGGGTTTTTGCATGGTGAGTAAATTTGGATTGTACTGTAGAAATTTTGAATATTATGTTTTGAGACTTCGGTTGTTTTTTCAATATTATGGCAGGTATTGTTATTATTGTCTTAGAAAGTGATTAACCCAGTTGCGTTCAGATCACAAGTTCTAAGTTCCCCAAGACTTCTGTTGATTGTGATTTTAAGATCAAGTCTTTGAGAAATGCTATTTGGCTCTGTTTGGTGTGTGGACCACCTCGTAGCCAGTCTGAGATTTAGGCAGTAGCCTGTCCCGTATTTTAGTACCCAAGTCTGTGGAATCTAATTAGGGTCAGATCTGTCTATGTGCAGCTCAGAGGTGAGCCCAGGAGTTCATAAACAGCTTTAAGGGGTTGCTTTCTCAAGCTCCTGCTTTATAATCTCCTCATTGGTTTTGGATCCCTGGGACTTCACTGTCTAGCCCTCCAGCCCAGACCCGGGGCTTTGTTTGTCCTGCGCTCCCACACACTTGCTTTGACTGTGCCAATCTCAGAGCTGAACAGTCAGAGGCCAGAGAGAGAAGAGCAGCAGTGGGGTTCACCCCGCCCACTGGGAACCATGGCTCCTCTCATTGGAGAGGAAGTTTCCCATTGACCTGCTCTGATTTCGTGGTGTGTCCCTTAGCTGCCACAGAATTGCTGGAGGTCTAGGGCGCAAGAGAACTGAGAAGAATTTTTTAAGAAAAAAAGATAAAGAAGGGGTTTTTGCACCTTCTCTGAACATTGGAGACCCTCCCCTCGCTTCCCGCTTCTTGAACCAGAGCAGAGGTCTTCTCTTGGAGTTTAATGCCCACTGCTAGGCTTGGGACTACACTGAGTTCACATCGGGAGACTGGAAATAAAAAGTGAACTCCTCACTGATTGTGAAGTCTTCTCCCTCTGTCTGCTTGCTCTCATTTCTTTTTCCGATCCCCACTAGCTGCTCCCAGCATGCTGTCCGGGCATATAGCTACTTTTGGTAGGAGAGACTGGTGGGCTGTCTGTCCCTTCCTCGTATACCCTGGACCTGAACCTGTCTTCTGTTTTTATAAATGGGAAGGGTATAAGAGGCTTTTTTAAGATGTCGAGGTTATTTAGATCATGCAACTTCTAAAAGCCAGTGTTTCAGAGAATGAGCTGTTTTCATTGGGAGGTCTCAGATTTTTCTAAGGGTAAAAAAAAAATTGCAGTGATGGCAGAAGCTGGGTGAAGGCTACACGTGCCCACACTCATGGGCACCCTACAGTGGGGATGTCAAGGATGCAATATTTATGAATTGCTGCATGCTTCTTAAAAATGAATAAAACTGTTTACAAGGGAAGAAGAGCTCTTGAAAAATTTTTAAACTATTTGTGTGTTTTTATGGAAGCAACCTAGATGTCTGTTGACAGATGAATAGATAAAGAAGACATGGTGTGTGTGTGTCTGTATATATATATACACATATATATTTATATATATAATACAATGGACTGTTACTCAGTTTTTCATATGAAAAAGAATGAAATATGCCATTTGAAGCAACATGGATGGAACTAGAGATTATTATACTAAGTGAAATAAGTCAGAGAAAGACAAATATCATATGGTATCACTTATATCTAAAATCTAAAAAAAATACAGATTAACTTATTTACAAAACAGAAATAGATCCACAGATGTAGATAACAAACATATGGTACAAAAGGGTAAAGGCAGGGAGAGATAAATTATGAGTTTGGGACTAACATATACACACTGCTATATATCAAATAGATAAACAACAAGGACCTACTGTATAGGGAACCATACTCAATATTCCGTAATAACCTAAATGGGGAAAGAATCTGAAAAAAAAATAGATATGTACATATAATTGAATCACTTTGCTTTACACCTGAAGCTAAAAAAAACATTGTAAATTAACTATATTTCAGGTTTTTTTTTCTTTTTACAGCTGCACCTGTGCCATATGGAAGTCTCAGGCTGGGGTCAGCTGCAGTTGCAGCCTATACCACAGCCATGGCAGCACCAGACCTGAGCTGCATCTGTGACCTACACTGCAGTTTGTGGCAACGCTGGATCCTTAACCCACTGAGAGAGTCAGGGGATTGAACCTGCAACCACATGGATACTAGTCATGTTCATAACCCACTGAGCCACAGTGGGAACTCCCATCAATGCTGAATCTTTAACCCATTGTGCCAGGCTGGGGATCAAACCTGTGCTTCCACAGTCAGATTCCCTTTTTTTTTTTATATATGCCCATATTATCTCCTTTTATTTCATAGCACCCAGTACACAGTCAGATTCTTAACCCACTGCACTACATCAGGAAGTCCCTACCTCAATATTTTTAAAAAGAGTAAAGTAAAAAAAAATTAATTAAAAAGATAAAACAGTAACAAAAAAACAAAAACAAAACTGTGCTTTTAATTATTTATTTCAACATAAAAAGTTAAACACACTGTGATGGGAATCACAATACAGCAGAGGGAGGACAATGAGAAGAAAGAGTAGGATGACAGAAATCTGGCCCCAAAAAAGAAGACATAATAGGTACAGCAAGGTAAACAAAGGCAGAAGAGGTGAACACAGATCGGCCTCCAGGTGAAAGGGTGTATCCTTACCTGGCTGCCTACTTCTTTCATGTCTGCCCTTTGCCCCTAGGGAAAGGGGTCCTTGTGAAACAAAGGTCAGTTTGGGTCACTTCGTTCCCCTGATTCCTCTGACATCTCCTACCCTCTGCAGAATAGACTCCTCCACGTGGTACTGAAGTCCCTCCAGCTCGCTCCATCCCTCCCCCCTCTTCTCTACTGCATATGTTCTCCATCCTTCTCCCAGACACCATCCATCTCTGTGCTTTTGCTTGAGCAATTCATGCTGCTCACTCCCCGCTCCCACACATACACACACACTCTCTTGCTCTTGAATTCTGCTTCTCTTCCAAATTAGACCCTGAACTCCATGACAGCTCCAAAACCCTCTGGGTTTTGCTCACTGTGTTCCCCCAATACTTGGCACATGCTAGCCCCTCAGTGGTGTGATTTGGCTGCTGGGAATCTAGGAACAAGCCACCAGACTGGAATCCTCACCTGCATGGAGACAGACAATGAACAGCATAAATGAATTAGATGATATTTTAGGGGTTAGTGCTATGGAGAAACCCATATCAAGGGAAGGAGACAGGGGTAGGGGATGGGTATGGATGTAATTTTAAGTTAGGGTTGTCAAGGAAGGCCTCATGAAAACATGGAATGGGAACAAAGGTTTGAGGCATGAGAGAGTAGGTACTGGGGAAGTGTCTGGCAAGAGCTGGAATGGATTGATCATTCCTCACCATCCCTCAGAACTCTGAAGATTTCTATTGCAGCATATATTTGGTTGTGTCTTATTTGATCATTGATCACATACTTGTTTTTCTCATTAAATTAGAAGTTCTTAAAAACAAAGACAGTAGCATTGGCGACAGTAGTTAGAATTTTTGGTGTATTGTTCAAGGTCAGATGCTAGGCTCTTTAAATGTGATGTCTCAGAATTCCTGTTGTGGCTCAGCGGAAACGAACCTGACTAGCATCCATGAGGACGCAGGTTCGATCTCGGGCCTTGCTCAGTGGGTTAAGGATCTGGCGTTGCCGTGAGCTGTGCTGTAGGTCACAGATGCAGCTTGGATCCCATGTTGCTGTGGCTGTGGCGTAGGCCAGAAGCTATAGCTGAGATGTAACCCTTAGCTTGGGAACCTCCATATGACACAGGTGCGGCCCTTTAAAAGCCAAAGAAAAAAAAAAGTGATGTCTCTTTTAATCCACACAACAAATTACGAAGTCTTAGCTTTCCCATTTTACAGGCAAGAAAACTGAGGCCAAGAAAATTCCTTGAAGTTACACAGCCAGAACATCACAACACCAGCATGTGAATCCTCTTGTGTTGCTAAAGACTAGGTTCTTTCTGCAAAACCAGATCACCTACCATCCGTCCTTGTACTCAGTATTTCTTTGTAGAGTATAATAGCACTTCCTATGCTGTGTACACTTAGAAAGTTTTAACTAATCACTGGAGGACTATTTGAGTAACCCATTTTACGATGTAACTCATTAACTTTTCAAATAAAATGCCATTTCAGTAGACCACAAAAACTATTCAAGAAATACAACTAATAGCTAACATTCATGTGCCAGACACTGTCTGGCCACTTGACATATATTAAAAGTTGGTTAAAAAGATTTTCAAGTGGGAAATCAAACAGATGAGTAGTTTATATAAAGTCTTAGTTCCCTCTTAAAGGGAAAGCAACTTTTGCACTTTTGCAATAACCATGAATTTCTGTTCTTGCCACTTTACCAAGATATTTTTTCAGTGGATCCATGCCTCACTTATCTTGCTATCCATGGGAAAAAATCCTTGAATAAAGAATCCAGGATTTCCCATCATGACTCAGTGGAAATGAATCTGACTAGCATCCATGTTCGATCACTGGCCTCACTCGGTGGATTAAAGATCTGGCATTGCTGTGAGCTGTGGTGTAGGTCACAGATGCGGCTCGGATCTGGCATTGCTGTGACTGTGGTGTAGGCCAGCGGCTACAGCTCCAGTTCAACCCCTAGCCTGGGAACCTCCACGTGCCACAGGTGCAGCCCTAAAAAAAAGACCAAAAAAAAAGGAATCCAGGTTGCATTCAGGAGAAACAGTAACTGGAAATTAATATCTCACATGTCCCTAGTCTAATTTTTCAGAATCTTTGTGGAATTTGCAGAATTAAGGAAAATGGTGGCAATTTAAATTGTATTCTCAAAATATATACACACATAGGGAAGCTGTCCACATATTTTAAGACGCATGCAGTATGTTTACCAGTTGAGTTGGTAATTTAATAACTAAAGTTTCTATAATTGTTTTTATGGAAATCCTTTTCCAATCCTAGGTTCCTTGGGTTTGAAATACATATTGTTTGGAAATTTGCAAATGGTGGTCCAGCTCACACAGGGAGGCAATTCCCAATCACTTGCCAATCAAGGTAATTCCATTAACCTTTCCATTTGGCCTTTGAAAACAGTCCCACAATATGGGGATAGCAGCTGGTGACTTGGATAAATGCACTAATTCTCCAGAGACTACACCCAAGAGATGGGGTGGGGGGAGAGATAGAGGCAACTAAAGGGAGCGTGTGTTTTGTAGAAGTCTCTCTTTAGCCTGATTACCTGTGGATCTAGAAATACTGAAATGAAACCACAGGTTGCTCCCGCTTATTGTCTTGTCCTCAGTGGGGACAGCCCTGTAATCAAATAAATTACACATATTTGAGATAAAATGGCCAAAAAAAAAATCCCGTCCAGAATCAGACTTCCAATACATCTCCTCTGGCTGCGTTTGGGAGGGTGCATTTTCTCCTTTTAAATACTTATAAAAACAAACAGACCATTAGGACCATTTGTGGTGAGTTCTGTTTCAGCATGCTGATCAATTAAGTAGATCCCTCGTTTCGTTTCCATGTGGGAAGACTGGCACCCCAGGTACCATCACTGGCTGCTTGAAACTAATGCTTTCTCTCTGGGAAGCCAGCCACATTGCTGCAGTGTTTCTTGAGGACATCTCTACCTAGGCTGCCCCACCTTTTTGGGCTCTTCCACTTTGCTCCCAATAGGCACGTTTCTTCTGGGTCCCCAGCCCCATGTCCTCAGTGATAGGGACTGAATTGAATTGCATTGAAGGGGCATCTCCAGCAGCTTGTGGGTGGACTTCCAATGAGGGATGTGATGCAGCTGATAGGATCTTTTTCCCTTTAACACCCTCCAAGGGTTCTCACTGCCATTCTCACAGCTTCTTCCTGCCCCCTACTCATGCGGCTCACTACTCAATATCTTATGATATTGAGGAATTGTTTTTAATTAGTCATATATAATATTGTTACTGAGGTTATGTTAAATATATACACACTGAAATACTGATGGATGAAATGATATCACTCTGAGATTTGTGAGGTGGTTGAATGGCTGAGATTAGAAGGGAAACAAGGAGTTCCTACTGTGGCTCAGAGGTAACAAACCCAACTAGTATATATGAGGATGTGGGTTAGACCCCTGGCCTGGCTTGGTAGGTTAAGAATCCGGTATTACCATGAGCTGTGGTGTAGGTTGCAGACGCAGCTCAGATCTGGCGTGGCTGTGGCATAGGCCGGCAACTGTAGCTCCAATTAGACCCCTAGCCTGGGAACTTCCATATGCTGCAGGTGCGTCCCTAAAAAGCAAAAAAATTAAAAAAAGAGGTTATTCAGTCAAAACCAACCTAGAACTTCCATAAATGCTAGAATTATCAAAAATATCAAAAGGTATTGAAAGTTATATAAACAATAGCACAGTTGAATAAACTGTATTCTGTGTGTTCAAAAATTTAAGTAAAGATGTCAAAGATATTTTTAAAGACCCAAGTCAAACTTCCAGATGTGAAAACTATGTGAGATTAAAAAGCAACTCAATAGGATTAAGAGAAGATGGGTTATTACAGAAAATGAAAGATTCGTGAGCATTAAAGACATAGCAATAGAAACTATCCAAAATGAAACAGAGATAAAATAGAATTAAATTTAAAACACATCAGTGAACTTTGGAAGAAGTGCAGTCAGCCTAAAATAGTATAATTGGAGTTTCTGAAAGAGGGGCATGAGGGACAGAAAAAGAAATAATTAAATAAACCAGCAGTACCTTTGGGGGCTTTCCATTGCTAACCACCGCTATTAGAAAAGAAGCAAGGCCTCAAACCAGAGACCTCTGTTTCCCCCTTAAAAACTAAAAAGAAAAAAAATAACAAATTAAACCCAAAGCAAACAGAAGCAATAAAATAGCAAAGACCAGAAAATAAGTCAATGGATATGTATAATTGTGTCACTTTGTTGTACAGCAGAAATTATCACAACCTTGTAAATCAACTATACTTCAATAAAACTATAAAAAAAGAAATAAATCAATGAACTAGAACAGAGAAAAATGATAGAGAACTCAGTGAAATCAAGAATAAATTCATAGAGGTCAATAAAACTGATAAACATCCAGCTGGATAATGAGGGAAAGAAGATAAATTAACAATATAAAGAGTTCCTGTCGTGGCAAAGCAGTATTATTGCAAGATACGAGATTAACATACAGATGTAAATTCCATTTCTGTGTATTTGCAATGAATAATTGGAAACAAACTTAAAAAATTAACTTTCAGTGGCATCAAAAGATGTGAAATACTAGGGATAAATCTGACAAAAGTATGTGAGACCTATATACTGAAACTCCAATGTATTACTTAGGAAATTAAAAGCTTAAATAAAAGGAGAGATGTAGCATGTCCCTGGATACTGCTGAATTCACTTATTAGTTCCATCCATTTCAATCTGTGATAGTTACGTGCTTCTGTAGCAAATATCTGACTTTAAGACTCATTATCGGGGTTCCCATTGTAGCTCAGTGGGTAATGAACCTGACTAGTATCTACAAGGATGCAAGTTTAATCCCTGGCCTTGCTCATTGGGTTAAGGATCCGGCATTGCTGCAGTGTAGGTCACAGATACAGCTCAGATCTGGTGTCGCTGTTGCTGTGGCTGTGGTATAGGCTGCAGGTGCAGCTCTGATTTGATACCTGGCCTGAGAACTCTCATATGCCACAGGTGCAGCCATAAAAAGAAAAAGAGAAAAAGAAGGACTTGTTACAAAGTTCCATAATCAAAAGAGTGTGGAACTGGCATGATGATAGAGAAAGAGATCAAGGAAACATTTGATTTACATTTACATTTTAAGTCAGGAAGTAGCTTACATATATTGACTACTGAAATTCAATTTAAAAAAAAGGCAGTTTAGGAGTTCCCTTCGTGGCTTGGTGGTTAACGAATCCGACTAAGAACCATGAGGTTGCGGGTTCGATCTCTGGCCTTGCTCAGTGGGTTAAGGATCCAGTGTTGCCGTGAGCTGTGGTGTAGGTTGCAGACGCGGCTCGGATCCCGCGTTGCTGTGGCTGTTGCGAAGGCCGGTGGCTACAGCTCCTGTTAGACCCCTAGCCTGGGAACCTCCATATGCTGCGGGTATGGCTCTACATAAAAGGCAAAAAGACAAAAAAAAATAAAAAAAAAATTAAAAAGCAGTTTATGCAGAAAAGTAATCTTTTCAACAAATGATGGTAGTATAATTGGATATTCATGTACCAAAAAAACCCACTTTGATCTATACCTCACACATATACAACAGTTACCTCAAAGTGGATGATAGGTCTAAATGTAACACCTAAAACGCAAAAGGCTTTTAGAAAAACATACATAAGAGATCTTTATGGCCTTACATTAGGCAAAAAAGTTTTTTCAGCTTTACTGAGATCTAACTGACAAAACTGCAAGATATTTAAAAGGCACATGTGTTAATTTGATATATGTTTACACTGAAAGGATTACCCTACCAAGTTAACACATCATCATCTGTTGACCTCTTTCCTTTTTTCATGAGAACATTTAAGTTCTACTCTCTTAGCAAATTTCAGTTATGCAGTATAGTATTATCACCTCTAGGAACCATATTATTCATTAGTTCCTCATACTTTTTTCAGTTTATAATCTTACCAACCTCTCCCCATTCCGACCACCCACCAGCCCTGGGAACCACTTTTCTGCTTTCTGTTCTTATGAATTCAACATTTTCAAAAAGATTCCACGGGTAAGTGATACCATGCAGTATTTGTCTTTGTCTGGCTTATATCACTTAGCATAATGCCTTCCAGGGTCAGCCACGTTGTCACAAATGACAGAATTTTCTCCAATTTTTAAGGCTGAATAGTATTCTGTTGTGCATATATATTTTCTTTATCCATGTATCCCTCAGTGGACATTTATGTTGTTTCCATACCTTTGACTAGTGTGAATAATGCTACCGTGAACACAGGAGTTCAGATATCTCTTGGAAATGATTTTGTTTTCATAGGATAAAATTCAGAAGTGAGATTGGTAGGTCATACGGTTGTTCAATTTTTAATTTTTTGTGGAACCTCCATATGTTTTCCATAGTGACTATACCAATTTATATTTGCACCAACAGTACACAAAGGTTATCTCTTTTCCACATCCTTGCCAGCATTTGTTATTTCATCTGTTTGAAAATTGACATCCCATCAGGTGTGAGGTAATACCTCATCATGATTTTGCTGTACATTTCCCTGATGATTCGCAGTGTCAAGCACCTGTTCAGATGTTTGTTGGCAATTCATATGTCTTCTTTGGAAAAATGTCCATTCAGGCCTTTTGCGCATTTTTAAATTGGGTTATTTGGAAGTTCCCGCTGTGGCACAATGCGATTGGCAGCGTCTCTGCAGCACTAGGATGCAGGTTTGATCCCAAGCCCAGCACAGTGGGTTAAGGATCTGGCTTTGCTGCACCTGCAGTGTAAGTCGCTGCTGTGGTTTAGATCTGATCCCTGGCTTGGGAATTCCACATGCCACAGGGCAGCATAAAAAGGGGGAAAATTGGGTTATTTAGGGGCTTTTTTGCTACTGAGTATAACAGGAGTTCTTTATATATTTTGATATTAACACTTTATCAGATATGTGGTTTACAAATATTTTCTCCATTCCACAGGTAGCTTTTTAATTTTGCTTATAGTTTCCTTTGCTCTGCAGAAGTTTTTTAGTTTGATATCCCACTTGTTTATTTTTGCTTTTCATGTCAAATCTAAGAATCATTGCCAAGACCAGTGTCAAGGAGCCAACACCCTAATTTTCTTTTAAGAGTTTTATGGCTTCAAGTTTGTCTTGAATCAGTTCTAGCTAATTTTTGTAAATGGTGTAAAATAGTAATCCAGTTTCATCCCTTTGCATATGGCTTTCCAGTTTCCCCAACACCGTTTAAAGAAACTGTCCTTTCCCTGTGTGTATTCTTGGCACCTTTGTTGTAATTAGTTGACCATATATGTGTGGGTTTAATTCTGGGTTCTCTGTTCTGTTCCATTGATCTATGAATATGTATTTATGCCAGTACCATATTGTTTTGATTACTATAGCTTTGTAATATTGTTTGAAATCAGAAATTGGTATGCCTTTAGCTTTGTTCTTTCTCAGGATCACTTTGGTTATTCAGGATCTTTTGTGATTCCAAACAGATTTTAGGATTTTTTTCTATTCGTATGAAAAATACCATTCTAATTTTGATAGGGATTGCATTGACTCTATAAATGTCTTTGGGTAGACTGTATTTTACCAATATTAAGTCTTCTAACTTAATGTAATATCTTTCTGTTTATTCAGTCTTCTGCCTTTTTCCATCATCGGTCTTAAAGTTTGAAGTGTACAGATCTTTCACCTCTGTGATTAAATTTATCCCAAAATATTTTATTGCTTTTGATGCTATTATAATTTTTCTTCCTGATAATTTGTCATTGTATAGAAATGCAACTGATTTTTATATATTAATTTCGTAAAAAATTTTACTGAATTTGTTTATTAGGTCCAACAGTATTTTGGTATAATCTTCATATATATAATATGTATTTTCTATGTATAATATCATGTCATCTGCATATAGAGATAAGTTTACTTCTTATTTTATTTATTTTATATTTTCTTTTTAGGGCCACACCCATGGCATATGAAAGTTCCCAGTCTAAGGGTCAACTTGGAGCTGCAGTTGCTGGCCTACACCACAGCCATGGCAATGTTGGATCTGAGCTGCATCTACAGCCTATACTGCAGCTTACAGCAATGCCAGATCCTTAACCCACTGAGCAATGCTAGGTATCGAACCCACATCCTCATGAATACTAATTGGATTCTTAACCCGCTGAGCCACAAAGGGAACTCCAAGACAAGTTTAATTCTTCCTTCTGCCCTAGATGCCTTTTATTTTCTTTCTTGTCTAATTGCCCTTGCTCTATGTTGGGCACCCTTGTCTTGTTTCTGATTTTAGAGGAAAATCTTTCATCTTTTCACTGCAGAATATGATGGTAGCTCTTAGTTTGCCCCACATGGTCTTTATTTTGGTCCCACTACGTTGGTATAATTATTTACAAATGTCACATCCTTTTGGTGAATTGACCTCTTTATCATCATGTAATTATCTTCTTTGTCTTTTGTTACCATTTTTTGCTTACAGATTTTTTTTGTCTGATGTAAGTATGGCTACCCAGCTTTCTTTTGGTTTACATTTGAATGGAATATCCTTCATTTTCAGTCTGTGTGTGTCCTTAGAGCTGAAGTGAATCTTTTATAGGCAACATATAGTTGTGTGTTGTTTTTCCATTCATTCATCCACTCCTTGGATTGGAGAATTTAGTCCATATATATTCAAAGTAATTATTGATAGATATAGACTTACCATTGCCATTTTGTCCATTGTACTCTGATGGGAATTCCTTTGTTCCTTTCTCCCTTTTTTGCTGTCTTCCATTGTGATTTGATGATTTTTCTATAATGGTATTCTTTTATTTTCTACTTTATCTTTTGTGTATCTACAATAGGCTTTTGTTTTATGGTTACCATGAGGCTCACTAAAATTTAGGTATTTATGGAGTTCCTGTCGTGGCTCAGTGGAAACGAATCTGACTAGGAATCATGCGGTTGCAGGTTTGATCCCTGGCCTCACTCAGTGGGTTAAGGATTTGGCGTTGCTGTGAGCTGTGGTGTAGGTTGCAGACACGGCTCAGAGCCCGCGTTGCTGTGGCTGTGGCATAGGCCAGCAGCTGTAGCTCCAATTAGACCACTAGCCTGGGAACCTCCACATGCCACATGTGTGGCCCTAAAAAAATTACCAAAAAAAGACAAAAAACTTATGTATTTATAATAGTCTAAATAGTTTAAAATAACCCATACAACTCAATTTTGAACACGTGCAGAATTTTTGCTCTACATTTTTATATTTTCCTCCACATTTCATAATTTTATATCAAAATTTTTCTTTGTACATTGTGTATCCATTAAGAAATTATGGTAGTTGTGAAACCAGTCAGACAATTAGACAGCAACACCCAATGCTACCGCTTACATGTGGGAACTAAAAAGACATAATGAACTTCTTTGCAGAACAGACAATGACTCACAGACTTTGGAAAACCTTGGTTTTTCAAATAAGACAATCCGGGGGGTGGGAGGATGCACTGTGGGTTTCGGACACAAAATCTATCAAATTGACTTGTGATGATTTTGTACACCTATAATTGAAATAAAATTCATTAAGTTATATAAAAAAATAAAATTCTATAAAGGTAAAAAAGAAAAAAAAGAAATTGTGGTAGTTGTAGTTATTTTTAATACTTTTGTTTTTTAACCTTCATGATAGAATTATATGTGCTTTACCTACCATCATTACAACATTAGAGTATTCAAAATTTAACTGTATATTTACCTTTTTCAGTGAGTTTTTTACTTTCATGTGTTTTTATGTTACTAATTAACATTCCATTCATTGTTCCATCTTGAACAGGTCCCTTTTACATTTCATGTAAGGCTGATCTAAGGATAATGAAAGCCTTCAGCTTTTCTTTCTCTAGAAAACTCTTTATATCTTTTTCAATTCTGAAGGACAGTTTTGCTGAGTAGAATATTTTTGATTGGCAGTTTTTGTCTCTTAGCACTTTGAATATACAATTCCATCTCTTTCTGTTGCAGAATTTCTGCTGCAAAATTTACTGATAGTCTTATGGAGGTTCCATTGTACATAACAAGTTGCTTTTGTCTTGCTGCTTTTAAGATTCTCTCCTTGTCTTTAACTTGTAACAATTTAACTATAATATGTCTCAGTGTGGGTCTATTTGGATTGATCTTGTTTGTCATTCTGTGGACTTCCTGGAGCTGTATTTTCCTTTCTCTACATTAGGGAAAATTTCAGCCATTATTTCTTTGAATAAGCTTTCTGCTCCACCCTTTTCTCTTTTCTTTTCCTCAAACCGCTGTAAATTGTATATTTATCTTATTGATTGTGTCCCCAAAATTTCTCTTCACTCTTTTCCATCTTTTTGCTCTTCTGATTGGATGAATGCACTGCCCTGCCTTATGGTTCATTGATCCTTTCTTCTGTTTGATATAGTCTGGTGTTGAACCTCTCTAGTGAGTTTTTCAGTTGAGTTTCTATATTCTTTATCTTTTGTGATCTCTATTTGGTACTTTTTAATATTTTCTCTTTGATGAAATTCTTACTTTGTTCATATATTGCTCTCTTGACCTCAGTGAGCAAATTTGTGCCTATTATTTTGAGTTTTTGCATTCTCTCTCATGTAAATCACTCATCTCCATTTCATTAAGATCTGGTTCTGGAGATTTATCTTGTTCTTCTCTTTGAAATATATTCTTCTGTTTCTTCATTTTCCTTGACTCTCTGTGTTAGTGTCTGTGCATTAGATAAAACAGGCACCTCTTCCAGTCTTGGGGGGTGGTCTTGTGTAGTGAATGAGTCATTCAGCCCAGCCCAAGCTTTTAATTTCCTCTCAAAACTTTGTGATTTTCCCAGCTGCCTTTTGTGTTCTTAGTGGCTCTCAGTGGTTGAGAATGTGCCAAAACCTATCAGTGTCCTAAAAGGTAAGATTATAATCAGTATCTGGATGTAGGCTAATTAGAAGCTAGATCCATAGGCACTATCTGGAAAGGCGTGTAGTTAAGGCCCTTCCAGGGACAAACATATAGATGGGAAATTTTTTCCTGTTCCCTCTGTGCTGAGCCTGGGTATATAACCACAGTTTGTGTAAGGGGGGAGCTATGGGAACTTCCTCTTCATTTGCTACAGTCCTGTGGGACTTATGAATGCAAGTCCTATTGGCTGTCAGAGTCAGGAGATCCTGGGGTCTATTCCTTAGGCAGCAACCACAAAATATGGGACTCTGCACATGTGTACAGTTCCTTCCAGTGAGATATAGGTGTCTTGGTTTTACTGTTGGAGGAGGCTGGAGGAAGAAGGCAGGGGAGGTGTCCATCAGCTTCTCCAGTCTCTGGGGAAGATCACTTCCAGCCCCTAGATGCCTTCTAAATTAAAAGTCCATCCCTTGGGTAGCAGCTTTTAAAATATGCAGATAAACCCCTTTTAGAGAAAGACATTTTAGCTTGCTTCCTTTGTACTCAGCCAAGGGATGATAGCCTGTTAAAACTGCTTCTTTACTTGTGAAATTCATAAATGGATGCCCCGTTGGCTATCAGGCCCAGACAATATGGGGACCTATCCTTTAGGGTCAGCCATAAAATCTAGGGTGCAGATGATGGTACAAGCTCCTCCAAAGAGACACTGGTGACTTTCAGTGGGCTGCAGGGAGAAGGTGAGTAAGGTATCTACCAGCTTCGTAGGTCTTCAGGGAACATCATAGCTGGCCTCTAGATCCATGCTCAATTAGAAGTCTGGCCCTCAGGTAGCAGCTTTTAAAGTATGCAGATAAACAGACCCATTTCAGGGGAAGACTGAGAGGTGGGTGTTTTTGCTTCTCCCTCTGCACTGAATCTTGGAGGATGGTACTTACAGGGAGTGTTCAGGTTCCCATTAAGAACTGCTTCCTTGTTTGCAATTGTCTTGTGGGTCTTCTGGATACATGCCCCATTGGCTTATAGACGGAGGTGTTGAGGGATCCATTTCTCAGGGAGGAGTCTTAAATTTGAGGAAGCTAAATGCGGGGTTTAAATCCTTTGCTCCTCAGGAAGAACTTGGGAGTTATAATTGAGTTCCCCTCCCAATTGTATGATGCTGCACTAAAGTGAGGTTTATGGCAAGATTGTATCTCAGATTTTTCATCCTGTTTTTATATGGACATTTTTCATTTACCCGATACGCAGGAATCACATGACCTGTTTTCTGGATATCTATCAGAGGGCATTGCTCTGTGTTATAGCTCTGTGTTATTCAGTGCATCTATGGAAAGAGCAGTGCTCTAAAGCCCCTTATGTTGCCATCTTAGTCAACTCCCATAAGCAAAGATTTATGACACCAAGAACATGATTCATAATTTAAAAAGTAATAAATTGAATTTCATCATAATCAAAAACTGCTTTATGAAGATAGTATTAACAAAATTAAAAGATAAGCCACAAGCTGGAAGATAATACTTAACAAATCATGTATCTGATAAAGGATTTGTTTCTAGAATACATAAAGAACTCTTAAAAGTCAATTATTAAGAAAATCTGCCTAATTAAAGAATGAGCCAAGAGTTGATCAGCCTCTTCACCAAAGAAGATAAGTGGGTGTTAAATAAGCACATGAAAAGGAGTTCAACATTATTAGTTAGTAGGGAAATGCAAATTGAAACCAGAATGAGATACTACTACACACTTACTAAAAGCCAAAAATATTGATCATAGCAAGACTTGCAAGCATGTGGAAGGACTGGTATCCTCAGATACTGGTGGCAATGTGAAATGCTGCAGCCACTCAGAAACAATCTGGTGATATCTTAAAAATTAAATATATTCTTAGCATGCAACCCATCAATTTCACTCTTAGGTATTTATTTACCAAGTAGAACTGAAGGCATTTTCCATCATACACAAACATTCCTACTTTTATTTGTAATAGCTAAAAACTGGGCACAACTCACATGTTCTCCAGATAGATGGGTTAAAAAATACGGTCTATCCATACAAAGGAATACAGCTCAGCGATCAAGAGGCTTGAACTATCTGTGAATGCAACAGCATTGATGAGTCTCATGATAATTATTAGTGAAAGAAGCCAGACAATACATATGTACAGTTCCACTTATATGAAACTCCAGAAAATTGCACACTCATCCATAATGACGTTAAACAGATCAGTGATTGTCTTGGACAGGGTCAGAGGGAGCAGCAGGCCAGAAGGATCACAAAGCAGCCTGAGGAATCTTTTGAAAGTGATGGGTGTGTTCAGTATCCTGATTGTGGTGATGGTTTTGTAATATATACATATGGCCAAACTTAAACAATTGTATACTTTAAATATGTGTTTTAGTCTATGTCAATTATATAAAGCTATTAAAGAAAAACAAGACACAGATAGCACCTGGCCTCTGGGACTTGGGGTATCATTGTCCTCTTTTATGGCTTTTCCATGCTCACTGGATGGAGACCAGCAAGCAGCTGGCAAGCGGAGGCTGTTCCTCCCATACTTGGATGAGCAAAGTGACTGAGGCCCCCATGTGTAGCCACAACTGTTCTTGCAAATGCCAGGCAGCCTAAAGTGAACAAATGTCACAGTTTTCAAATTATCACTTGCTTGTGGGTCTCACATTTCATCTTCAGCTAAATCAACTTTTAGAAGCCCAACTCATGCTCTAAACATAGGTCAAATGAAATAGTCCTTGGGCCAGTGCTTCCCAAGATATACTACACACTGCACTGTCTCCTTTTTTAAATGATTAGCATTGGAGTTCTCATTGTGACTCAGTGGAAATGAACCCAACTAGTACAATGAGGATGCAGATTCAGTCCACCCCAGGACCCCTCAGTGGGTTAAGGATCTGGCCTTGATGTGAACTGTGGTGTAGTTTACAGATCGTGACTAGGATCTGGCATGCTGTGGCTGTCACATAAGCCGGCAGCTGCAGCTCCAATTCAGTCCCTAGCCTGGGAACTTCCACATGCAGCAGGTATGCCCTAAATAAATAAATAAATAGCATTAACCACCCTGAAATGCTAACGAGTACCCCACATGAATGACCTTTGATTAACTCATCTCTCTCTGAGGTAGAGAGTAAAACTGACATGAAACATCCCGTTGTGGCACAGCAGAAATGAATCCGACTGGGAACCATGAGGTTGCAGGTTTGATTCCTGGCCTCGCTCAGTAGGTTAAGGATCTGGCATTGCCGTGAGCTGTGGTGTAGGTCATAGACGTGACTTGGATCTGTCATTGCTGTGGCTGTGGCATAGGCCGGCAGCTGTAGCTCCAACTGGACCACCAGCCTGGAAACCTCCATATGCTGCAGGTGTGGCCCTAAAAAGACAAAAACAAAAACAAAACCAAATATTTCGATTCCAAGTCTATGAAAATGTTGTCAGAATAGACTCTCTAGTGCCCCCATGTTATAAACAGTTTTCTACAAATAGACTTTACTTAGTTGTCTCATATTCTTGCACTGGTTTACATAAGAGTTCTCAAACATGCAGAACACTTAAAAGACTTATGCGACAGATGCCCACATATTTACCACCTAGATTCTGTAATAAGCATGTTTTTTTCTACTTGCTTTATGACATATTGTCTATCCATTCTTTTCTCCATCCATAGATCCATCTTATTTTCCAAATATTTTGAAATAAATGCAGATATGTCACTTACATTTTACCTTAAGCACCGTCAACTAGGGTACAATATTTGTTTATGCTTCTTAGGTAAAATCTGTATATGATGCACAAACCATATTGTACTACTAATAAATTTTGCAAACTTTTTGCTAGTAAATTTTGTCAAACACACACTTATGTGGCCCAAACTGTTAACAAAATATAAAATACTACCATAATTTGAGAGAGTCCCCTCGATCTCTTTCCTAGTGAAAACCCATCCCCACTTCTCCCCATCCCCCTGTGACCATTGTTCCAACTTTTTTCCACCTTGATTGGTTTTGCTTGTTCCGTAACCTCATATAAATTACATCATACAGTGTGTGCTGTTTTGTGTATGATTATTTCACTGTGCATGGTTTTTGAGATTCATTCATGTTGTGTATCAGTAGTTCATTTCATTTCATTGCTGAATGTTATTCCAGTTATGTGTATTATACCACAATTCATTTATCCATCCACCGTTTGATGGGCATCAGAGTAGTTTCCAAATCTTACTATTGTGAATAAAACTGCTATAAACATTCTTGTACAAGTCTTTATAAGCAATTTCACTTTTCTTAGATAAATACCTAAGAGTATATATATATGATCATAGGTAGATATAGATGGACTCTAGGTGGGTATATGTTCAGTTCAGAGAAACTGCAGGACCTTTTCCTATAATGTTTTACACTCCCACTATACAATGTATGAGAGTTTTAGTTGTTTCATAATCCTTGCCAACATTTGGTATTGTTATCTTTTTTAATTTATCCACCTTGGTGAATATGTAAGTGCTATCTTGCAGCACTTCTTACATCACTTAAAATCAGGAATGTTTATGTAGTCAAAGTCTAGTGTCATGGTGTATTCATTTTATTGTACTGAATCAACCCCACATTTGGCGGCTTTAAACAGCGTTCATGTATGTTCTCACATACGAATTCCTGGGACTTGATAATCCAGGAGTGACTTATCTGTATAGGCCTGGCTCCATCTCTTACGAGGTTGCAGTCAAGTTGGGGATGCTGTTATCTGAAGGCTGGGGCTGGGGGATCTGACTCATGTTCACTTACATGGTAGCTGGTGGGTCTCTACTCTTCACTGGCCCTTGACAGGGGACCTTAGTATTTGAATACAGGCCTGATTATTCTCATGAGATGTTGGTTGACTTCCTTCAGTGTGAGTGATGGGTGAGAGAAAAAGAAATAGAGGGAGAAGGAGCCCAAGGTGGAAACCACAATATTTCACAAGTGACATCTCATCACTTCTGCCATATCTGGTCACACAAATCAACCCTGGGGGAATGCAGAGGGGATGACACCAAAGTATAAGTAACAGTAGATGGGATCATTGGGGACTATCTTGGAGTCCAACTATTACACACGGAAGAAGATGGAAGCAGCTACTGGCAGGGGAGGGAAATTATCACAGGGCCAGATGGAGTATCAATTAACTGAAGTGTCTCTGTGAAATTTGCTTAAGCCGGTTAGACCATCCTGGTCTTAAGTTCTGGTCCACCACTTCCTGACCTGGGGATCATTGGACAAACAAATTATGTCTGAGCCTCAGTTTCTGCAGATTAAAATGGTGGTGTGATTTAATGAAATAATGTGTGTACAGTACCAAGCATGTAATAGGGACCCAGTAGAGGGCAGTTATCAATACTTCATACAGATTGCACTTTTATGCCTGTCGAAGACCCAACATAATTTTATCTCATTTTAGTGTAAAGGACCAGATGTGGCAAAGTCCATCTGGGAGGATCCCAACAGACCCCTGAAAAGACCAGTTTCAGATTCATTTTCTTTTTATTTTTTGATATTTAGGATATTTTATTCTGTCATTGTATGTCATTTGCCTATTTCGTCGTGGCTATTCCTCTAATATTGTTCTCCATGGTTTGTTGTGAAATGTTAAAGCATATGTTATAATCTTGGAGCTGTTAGCATAATTCCCCTCTTCTTCGTGCCCAAAGTATTTTGGTAATAACAATCAGGCCTATCAGAATAAATCTCACCTGCTTTTAATTCAGTATTAAATTTGGACTAAGTGTGGAGATGGAACCAGAGATAGACATGGGAGATGAAGATGGGTGATGGAGATGGAAGATGGGAAATGGGTGGTAGAGATGCAGATGGGAGATGGAGATAGGGATGGGAGATGGCAGATGGGAGATGAAGATGAAAGATAAGAGATAGAGATGGAGGAAGAGGTAGATCCATATTCCCAAGGTTATTGATTACATTAAATATTTCCAAAGAATGACCTTTTTGCTTTATTAATTCTTTCTATTGTTAGTTGTCTATTTCATTAAGTTCTGATCCTATGTTTGTAATTGCTTAATATATTTGGTTATAGATCTATCATCTCACTGATTTTTCTTTGTTTTAACTATTCTTTGTTACTTTTTTCCTTCCCTTGTTACCTTTTGGTTAAAACTAGTATTTTTTTAACTAGTCTATGTGGATACTTCAATCAGTGGTTGGCAGCCTTTCCTGCAAAAGGACATATAGTAAGTAGACTGGGCTTTGCAAGTCACATATGGTCTCCATCACTTATTCTTTTTTAACTATTTAAAAATGGGAAAGTTGGAGTTCCTGTTATGGCTCAGAGAAAACTAATCTGACTAGCGTACACGAGAATGCAGGTTCAATCCCTGGCCTTGCTCAGTGGGTTAAGGATCTGGCATTGCCGTGAGCTATGGTGTAGGCTACAGATGCAGCTCGGATCCTGGTGTTGCTGTGGCTGTGGCATAAGCCAGTGGCTACAGCGCCAATTCGACCCCTAGCCTGGGAACCTCCATATGCCATGGATGTGACCCTAAAAAAATAAAAACTAAAATAAAATAAATGTGAAAACTGTCCTTATGCAGCTTACAAAAAAAAAGGGGGCAGGCTGGATTTGGCCTGCAGGCCATAATTTGCCAACCCTTAACTAAATTAATGAAGTTAAGTTCAGCCTCTTCTTTTCAGATATTTATATTGAAGACTAGACATTTCTGCTATATTCCCAAGGATTTGAGAGTTTTCTATATATCTTTTGTCATTGATTTCTAACACACACACACACACACACACACACACACACACACACAAAACAAAAAAAAAGGAAAAAACAAGACAAGGGCAAGCACTGATCAATATAGCTGGTAAAGATAAAACAAAGCACCTTTGGATTCAATTTATTACTTATATAGACAGTGAAAGGAAAAATAGCCAGATGTGCCAGGCCCCAGGTCCTTGTCCCTCACACTAAAAAGGATGACACTGAACCACTGGAGCTATAGACCTGCAGGGTGATCTGTGGAATCTCCATGGCTGAGAAGCCAGTTCTAGGGTGCATGTAAGTCTATATTGACTATTTTCATCTCCATGTTTTATCAGTTACCAAAAGCACCTTGTTAAAACCTCCAACTGTGTTTGTGGGTATGTATGTTTCTATTTTATTTTCTGTCTATTTTTGCTTTATAGACTTTGAAGTTTTTTTTTTCCATTAACAACAATATTTACTGAGTAACTATTACATGTCAGGCACCATGATGCATTTGGAACAGATTGCAGAGGACTTTTTATTACATTTAGTCTTGTCACCTCTTCCTGTTGGACTGACTCCTTTATCATGATAAACATTTTTTCTAACTTTATTAAAGTTTTATTTGTTCAAAGTCTATTTCCTCTGAAATTAGTATTTCTACATTGGCTTTCATTTGGTTAATGTTTGCACTATATGTTTTTCTGTCTTTTTACTTTCAACATTTCTGACACCTTGTGTTTAAGATGTAGCTCTTCTAAGCAATATGTAATTAGGGTTTTTTTTTAATCCAGTCTAATAATTTGTCTATAACATGGAGTATTTTGTTTTCCTGCATTGGATGTGATAACTGATATATTTTGTTATAGATCTAACAGTTTTCTATTTTTCCTTTCTGTTCTTTGTTCCCTTCTTTTTCATCCTTCTTGGCTTTTTGAATAAAACAAAATGTTTATTATTTAATTTTCCATCTCTAGTTTTTTACCCATGTATCCCTTTCTATTCCTTTAGAAGTTACTATGGAGATTACAGCTTACATCCCTAATTTAAGTTCCCCTTAAATTAGTACCTCTGGCACACTTCAGACAGTTCAGGGAACTTAGAATTTAACTCCATTTCCCCCTCCTGTTTTTCATGCTAATGTTGTCCCATAATTTGATTCTATTTTAAACCCCATAAAGCAAGCATTATTCACTATGGAGAATAATGTACTCATTTAGACATTTAGAAACTTTTCCACTACTCCTTATTCTTTTCTGTACCTCTGGACTTGAATCTGGGATCATTTCCTTCTGTCTAAAGAACACCCTGAAGTATTTTCCTTAGTGTGGTTGACCAGCAATAAGTTCTCTCAGATTTTGTTTCTCTGGATTTTTTTTAATTTTACTTTTATTTTTGGAGGATAATTTTTGCAAGATATAGGGATCTAGACTGGCATTTGTTTTCTTTCAGCCCTTTGAAGATACCATTCCATCTTCTCTGGCCTTCATATTCCATTAAGAAGTCAGTTGTCTATCTCCTTATTGCTCATTTGAAGGTAATATGTCTTTTTTCTCTTCCTGGTTCTAAAATTTTGTTCTTCATCTTAGATTTCCAGCAGTTCTGTTACAGTGTGCCTACCTGTTTTTTTCCTTCTATTTTTCCTCTTTGAAGTTCATACCACTTGTGGATCTGTGGCTGGATATCTTTCATTAATTTTTGAAAATTCTGTCATTATCTTTTGAAAAATATTGCTTCTGTCCCATCCTCTACATTTTTCTTTCTGGAACTCAATTGTACGTATTTTGGAGAATACTTATCTGTTCTTATGTTTATATACTTACACTTGTATCTCCTATCCACCACCCTCCCACCCCCATTGTGTGTGTGTGTGTGTGTGTGTGAGAGAGAGAGAGACAGAGAGAGAGAGACAGAGACAGAGAGAGACAGAGACAGAGAGAGAGAGAGAGAGGGAGAGGGAGAGACAGAGAGAGAGAGAGAGTGCAACACAGACTGGATTTTCCTTCTGATTTGTCTTCCAGTTTATCAATTCTCTTTACATGAGTACCATGTCAGCCCTTAAACATACTATTGTGCTCTTTAGTTATTCTGTTGTTCAGTGACAGAATTTCTGCTTGGCTTATTTTATATATCCTAGTTTTCTGCCAAAGTTCTTTAACTTCAACATATCTGTTATAATTATTTTAAAGATTGTTTAATAACTCCACTGCCTAGATTTCCTGTTTTTCTGTTACTGCCATTAGCTTTTCTCTTATTTTTCCTGTCCTTTCTTGATTTCTCATAATTCTGATCATTTTAACAAATACTGGATATTGGATATTAAAGTTTTGAGATACAAACTTAGGCTCTGGATGATTTTATCTCCTTACAAAAAGGACTAAATTTGCCACCTGTGATGAGGGTACTAGTAATCCAAGACTACTTTAAGGGAATTGGAGATTTAAGGGATTTGAAGTTGGACTTATTTCCACTATGGCTTGTCTATTTCTAGTTCACACTGACTCTTGGGATGTAGCCCTTTCAGTTACCAGCTGAAAACCTGGGTGCTGACCAAGGTCTTTTCTTCTTTGTGGGCCCTAAATTCTAGTTTTTGTCTTCCCAGGTCCATTTGTGTTGAAAGCTCTGCTCACCTTTTCAGCCTATCTGCCACTGCTCTCATCATTGGTGATACCCCCAGTGGGGAAAGTGGCTCTCAGTGCAAAGCTTACCTCTCCTGTCTTCAATCCTCTCCAAGATCTTAGCCTAAAATTCCTCACTGCCCTTGTATTCTCTGATGTCATCGAACAGCCTTCTTTCTTATATTTCTTTATTTTGCCATGTTTTCTAGTTTTTCCAATGTAAGTATTGGTCAGAAAAAATCTAGTCCTCTATTGCCAAAAACAAAACTCCCAAGTATGATTTAAATTTGTTTACTGTGATATCACTGATAAATGTTTCAATATTAGAATAAACATTTAGTGTTTTGTGCCTAATATTTTTAAATCAACAAATCCTGTACTGGCTGATGTCAGCATTATATATCTATTCTCGAAATAAAATATTTCTTAAATCACCTGTGGAAAGAGTGGTTGTAAATATTACCTCTTTTTTTCTTTTTATTTTTTTTATCACCCAATGAATTTTAATACATTTATAGTTGTACAGTGATCCACAGCCAAATTTTATAGCATTTCCATCCCAAACCCTTAGTACATCCCCCACACCCAAAACTTTCTCATTTGGAAACTATAAGTTCTTCAAAGTCTGAGAGTCAATATCTGTTCTGCAAAGAAGTTCGTTGTGTACTTTTTTTAGATTCTACATGTAAGTGATAGCATTTGATGTTGGTGTCTCACTGTCTGAATTCGCTTAGTGTGATAATTTCTAGGACCATCCATGTTGCTGCAAATGCCGTTATTTCTTTCCTTTTAATGCCTGAGTAATATTCCATTGTGTATACATACCACTTCTTCTTTATCCACTCCTCTGTTGATGTCATTTAGTTTGTTTCCATGTCTTGGCTATTGTATACAGTGCTTCAGTGAACATTGGAGTACATGTATCTTTTCAAATCATGGTTTCCTCTGGATAGATGCCCAGGAGTGGGATTGCTGGATCACATGGTAATTCTATTTTTAGTTTTCTGAGGAAACTCCATACTGTTTTTCACAGCGGTTGCACCAATTTACATTCCTACCAACACTGTAACAGGGTTCCCTTTTCTTCACACCCTCTCCAGCACTTATTGTTTGTAGACTCCTTCCTTTCCAATTTGGATTCTGGCCATTGTAAGGTGGTACCTCGTAGTGGTTTTGATTTGCATTTCTCTAATAACAAGTTATGTTGAACAGCTTTTCATGTGTTTTTTGGCCATCTGTATGTTTTCTTTGGAGAATTGTCTGTTTAGATCTTCTGACAGTTTTTTGATGGGGTTATTTGGGGTTTTTTGTTGTTTATGTTTTTGTTTTTGTTTTTGTTTTGGTATTGACTTGTTACATGTGTTTATAAATTTTGGAGCTTAATCCCTTGTCATTCGATTCATTTGCAAATATTTTCTCCCATTCTGTGGGTTGTCTTTTCATTTTGTTTAGGATTTCCTTTGCTGTTTAGAAACTTTTAGGTTTAATTAAGTCCCATTTGTTTTATTTTTCTTTTTATTGTCATTACTCTAACAGGTGGACCTGAGAAGATGTTGTTCTCATTTGTGTTGGAGAATGTTTCTCCTGTGTTTTTCTCTAACAGTTTTATAGTATCTGTTCTTATATCTAAGGCTTCAATCCAGTTTGAGTTTATTTTTGTGTATGGTGTTTGGAAGTATTCTAATTTCATTCTTTTACATGTGGCTGTCCGTTTTTCCCAGCATCATTTACTGAACGGGCTCTCTTTTCTCCATTTAATATTCTTGCCTCCTTTGTCATAGATTAGTTGACTGTAGGTGTGCGGGTCTAATTCTGGGATTTCTATCCTGTTCCACTGGTCTATATTTCTGTCTTTGTGCCAGTACCATATGGTTTTGATGACTGTAGCTTTGTAGTATAGTCTGAAGTCAAGGAACCTGATTCCTCCAGCTCCATTTTTTTTTTTTTTGGTTCAGGATGGCTTTGTCTATTCTGGGTCTTTTGTGCTTCCAAACAAACTTTAAAATATATTGTTCTATTTCTGTGAAAAATTTCCTTGGTAATTTGATAAGGATTGCATTGAACCTGTAGATTGCCTTGGGTAGTATAGTCATTTTGATAATATTGATTCTTCCAATCCAAGAGCATGGTATGTCTTTCCATCTGTTTGTGTCATTTTTTATTTCTTTCATCAGCATCTTATAGTTTTCAGAGTACAGGTCTTTTGTCTCTATAGGTAGGT
Organism: Catagonus wagneri; assembly: GCA_004024745.2. NCBI lineage: Eukaryota > Metazoa > Chordata > Mammalia > Artiodactyla > Tayassuidae > Catagonus > Catagonus wagneri. The sequence goes on along the minus strand of PVHT021183530.1, from coordinate 15,398,796 downwards.
TTATTCCTAAGTATTTTATTCTTTTTGATGCAATAGTAAACGGGCTTGCTTCCCTAATTTCTCTTTCTGATCTTCTGTTGTTAGCATATAGAAATGCAGTCAATTTCTGTGTATTAATTTTCTATCCTGCGACTTTTCCAAATTTGTTGATGAGCTCTTACAGTTTTCTGGTAGAGTCTTTAGGATTCTCCAGGTATAGTAGCGTGTCATTTGCACAGTGATAGTTTTACTTCTTCCTTTCCAATTTGGATTCCTTTTATTTCTTTTTCCTCTCTGATTGCCGTGGCTGGACTTCCAAAACTGTGTTGAATAGTAGTGGTGAAAATGGACATGCTTGTCTTGTTCCTGATCTCAGCAGGAATTCTTTCACCTTTTCACCATTGAGAATGATGTTAGCTTCTGGATTTGTCATACATGGCCTTTATTATGTTGAGGTAGGTTCCCTCTATGCCCACTTTCTGAAGGGTTTTTATCAGAAATGGGTTTTGGATTTTGTCAAAGTCATTTTCTGCATCTATTGAGAGGATCATGTGATTTTTATTCTTCAGTTTGTCAATGTGGTGTATCACACTGATTGATTCGTGGATATTGAAGAATCCTTGTATCCCTGGGATAAATTCCACTTGATCATGATGTACAGTACTTTTAATAGATTGTTGCATTCAGTTTGCTAGTATTTTGTTGAGGATTTTTGCATCTATGCTCATCAGTGAAATTGGTCTGTAATTTTCTTTTTTTATGGTATCTTTGTCAAGTTTTGGTATCAGGGTAATGATGGCCTCATAGAATGAGTTTGGGAGTGTTCCTTCCTCTGAAATTTTTTGGAATAGTTTCAGAAGGATAGGTAGTAGCTCTTCTCTGAATGTTTGATAGACTTCACGTGTGAAACCATCTAGTCCTGGACTTTCGTTTGTTGGAAGTTTTTTAATCACAGTTTCAATTTCAGTACTTGTAATTGGTCCATTCCTCTTTTCTATTTCATCTTGGTTTAGTCTTGGAGGATTGTACATTTCTAAGAATTTGTCCATTTCTTCTAGGTTTTCCATCTTATTGGCATATAGTTGCATATAGTACTCTCATGATCCTTTGTATTTCTGTGATGTCTGTTGTTAGTTTTCCTTTTTTGTTTCTGATTTTATTGATTTTAGTCCTCTCTTTTTTTCTTGATAAGTATGGCTAAGGGTTTATCAATTTTGTTGATCCTTTCAAAGAACCAGCTTTTAGTTTCATTGATCTTTTCTATGGTTTTCTTCGTTTCTATTTCATTGATTTTTGCTCTTATCTTTATGATTTCTTTTTTTCTGCTAATTTTAGGTATTGTCTGTTCCTCTCTCTCTAAGTGCTTTAGATGTAAAGTTAGGTTGTTTTTTTAGGCTTTTTCTTATTTCCTGAGGTAGGTTTGTATTGCTATAAACTTCCCTCTTAGAACTGCTTTTGCTGCATCTCACAGGTTTTGGAGTGTTGTATCTTTGTTGTCAATTGCTTCTAGGTATTTTTTAATTTCCTCTTTGATTTCTTCAGTGATCCATTGGTTGTTTAGTAGCATGTTGTTTAGTTTCCACGTGTTTTATTTTTTGCATTTTTTTTCTTGTTGTTGATTTCCAGTCGTATAGCATTGTGGTTGGAAAAGATGCTTGATATGATTTCAATTTTCATAAAGTTACTGAGGCTCGATTTGCAGCCCAGGATGTCTTAGAGAATGTTCCACGTGCACTTGAGAAGGAAGTGTATTCTGTTGCTTTTGGATGGAATGTCCTATAAATATCTATTAAGTCCATCTGGTCTAATGCTTCATTCAGGGCTTGTATTTCCTTATTGATTTTCTGTCTGGATGATCTGTCCATTGCTGTAAGTGGGGTGTTAAAGTCCCCCGCTATGATTGTGTTATTGCCGATTTCTCCTTTTAAGGCTATTAGCAGTTCTACCTTATACATTGTGGTTGGTGATCCTATGTTGGGTGCATAGATATTTAAAATTGTTATATCTTCTTCTTGGATTGATCCTTTGAGAATTATGTAGTGCCCTCCCTTGTCTCTTAAAATGTTCATTTTAAGGTCTATTTTGTCTGATATCAGTATTGCTGCTCCAGCTTTCTTTTGATTTCTGTTTGCATGGAATATTTTCATCCATCCTCTCACTTTCAATTTGTATGTGTCCCTAGAAGTGAAGTGGGTCTCTTGAAGACAGCATATATATAGGTCTTGTTTTTGTATCCATTCAGCCAGTCTGTCTTTTGGTTGGGGTATTTAGTCCATTAATATTTAAGGTAATTGTGGATATGTATGTTCTTATTGCCATTTTATTAACTGTTTTGGATTTGTTTTTGTTGCTCTTTTTTCTTCCCTTCTTCTCTTGTTTCCTCCTCTTGTGGTTTGATGACTATCTTTAGTGTTGTATTTGAAGCGATTTTTCATATTTGTTTGTATATCAATTGTAGATTTTCAGTTTGCGGCTACCCTGAAGTTTGGATATAGGCATCTATATGATTGTTTTAAGTAGTTAGTCTCTTAATTGCAAGTGCATCTCCAGTGTCCTACATTTGTACCCTCTTCATGATTTCTGATTTTGGTAGCATAATTGTGCATGATGCCGTGTCTTTAATGTATATATGCCTTTACTAGTGGGCCTTGTCATTTGTGGTGTTTTTGTTTGCAGTTTTTTTTCTGCCTAGGGAAGTTCCTTTAGCATTTGTTGTAAAGCTGGTTTAATACTGCTGAATTCTCTTAGCTTTTGCTTATCTGTAAAGATTTTGATTTCTCCTTCAAATCTGAATGAGAGCCCTGCTTGGTAAAGTAATCTTGGTTGGAGGTTTTTTTCCCTTCATCACGTTAAGTATATCATGCCACTCCCTTCTGGCCTGCAGAGTTTCTGCTGAAAAATCTGCCAATAACCTCATCGGGGTTCCATTGTATGTTATTAGTTTCTTTTCCCTAGCTGCCTTCAGTATTTTCTCTTTGTCTTTAATTTTGGTCAGTTTGATTAATATGTGTCTTGGGGTGTTCTTTCTTGGTTTTATTTTATATGGTATTCCTTGTGCTTCCTGGATCTGAGTGAGTGGGTTCCTTTCCCATGTTAGGGAAGTTTTCAGCTATTATCTCTTTGAATATTTTTTCTGTCCCTTTCTCTCTCTCTTCTCCTAGCACCCCTATAAAATGGACGTTGGTGTGTTTAGCTTTATCCCAGAGTTCTTTGAGACTCTCTTCATTTCTTTTCGATCTTTTTTCTCTTTTCTGCTCTGCATCAGTGATTTCCACTAATCTGTCCTCCACCTCGCTTATTCATTCTTCTACCACCTATATTCTGTTGTTGGTTGCTTCTAATCAATTTTTATAGTTCAATAATGGTATTTTACACCTCTGCTTTGCTTAAGTTTTAAATCTTATATTTCTTTGCTCTATTTCCTGTGAAGTATCAGTCTTTGCCCCCAGTTTATTTCCAATGTCTTGCATCATCTTCAGCATGATCAGTTTAAAGTCTTTTTCCTGGAGGCTGATAATCTCCAGATTGCTTAGCTATTTTTCTGTTTTTTTTTTTCTTTCTTATATGAATTATAGTTCTCTGCCTGTTCATTTTTATAGGTTTTTGGTGTGGTGACCTTTTTGCAGACAGTAGAGTTGTAGCCTCTCTTGCTTCTGATGTCTGTTCCCCTTGTGGTTGAAGTTGATATGGGGACTTGCTGTAAGCTTCCTGATGGGAAGGCCTGGTGCCTGCCCACTGGTAGGTGGGGCTGATTCCTATCCCTCTGATGGGTGGGGCTTTGTCTCTGGGTGAGATTAGAGGTGGCTATGTGCCTGGAGAGGGGTTATTTAGGCAGTGTGTTTACTGATGGGTGGGGCTGTGATCCCACCCGGATTATTGTTTGGCCTGGGGCTTCTCAGCACTGATGGTGGGGGGGGGGTTCCCAAAATGGCCACCTCCAGAGGAACACAAGCTAATGAATGTTTCCAAGAGCTTTGCCTCCAATGTGCTTTCCCTACAGCAAGCCACAGTCACCCTCTGTTTTCCCAGAGGATCCTCCAAGAACTGCAGTCAGGTCCCACCCACATACCTATGGTGCCTCTGCTTTGCCCTGGGACCCAGTGCACATGAAAGCCTGTATGCACTTTCAAGAATGGGGTCTTCATTTCCCTGAGTCCTGTGGAGCTCCTGAGCACAAGCCCCACTGGCCTTCAATGCCAGATGTTCTGGGGCTCTTTCTCCCAATGCCAGATTCTCAGGTGTGGGGACTTGACGTGGGGCTCAGAACTCTCACTCCTGTAGGTGAGTCGCTGTGATAAAGTTACTTTCTAGTTTGTGGGCTTCCCACCTGGGAGGTATGGGGTTTCTCATATCATAATCACCCCTCCTATCTCTTGATGTGGCCTTTTCTTTGTCTTCTGGAGTAGGATGTCATTTTGAAAATTTCCAGTCCATTTGGTTGAAAGTTGTTCAGCATTTGGTTATAATTTTGTTGTTTTTATGAGAGAAGTAGAGCTCCAGTCCTTGTATTCCACTATCTTAATCCTGTCTCCTAAATATTACCTATTTAATCTCCACATGGACTGCGACCTTTCAGAACAGAAGTTACATTAGACAGTTAATGTGACAGATGTCAACATCAGCTGTGCAGCTTTGCAGTGTTGTAGGTCATACCGATGAATTGTATATAAGATGTATAATTCCCTTGCTGTTAGATGTCATACATTTTTATAAGCAAAGGGAACTTTTCAAAACCGTGAACATGGATTGTCTGCCATTGTTTATGTTTTGCAAATCATTTTAGAACATTTACTTAATTTTGTTAGCCATCTACATCGTGACCAGTTTATTTTAAACAACTCCATGTACCAGCAGTACAAAGAAGTAACTTCCCATGTTGAAAGGAATTTGATATGTCCCCAGCTGTCTACTTTTATTCATGCTTGTGTTAGTGTTTATGACAGATGCATCTAAAAGCCTGCCCAGCTCTGCAACATTTTGTTTCTGTCTTCCTAAGGCTGAAGCAGACTTGCCAGGCCTTTGTGAGTGAAAATTGTAAAATAGTGAAGCAGAGTTTCACAATAACCTTGTAAGATCTAGCAAGAGATGTTGATGTGAAATCTAGGTAGTTCTCCATTTGCTTGGACCAAACATTGCAAACTAAGAGAAGCTATGATTGGAATATTAGGATGTTTGTAGATCACTAGATGCAAACCAGTGATTTTGCTGGAGGGTCATCTAGATGTTTAACTCTGGGAATTCTCGTCGTGGCTCAGTGGTTAACAAATCCAACTAGGAACCATGAGATTGCAAGTTCGATCCCTGGCCTTGCTCAGTATGTTAATGATCCGGCATTATCATGAGCTGTGGTGTAGGTTGCAGACGTGGCTCGCATCCCACATTGCTGTGGCTGTGGTGTAGGCCGGTGGCTACAGCTCCAATTAGACCCCTAGCCTGGGAACCTCCATATGCCATGAGTGCAGCCCTAGAAAAGGCAAAAAGACAAAAAAATAAAGTAAAATAAAAAATAGATGTTTAATTCTGGTTGAGATAAATGAGATTTATTCTTAATAATGCTGTCTTGTAATGTGTACTGGACTCTAAGGGTATCCAGAAAGGCCTGTTGACTTTGATACTGGTCTTCTCCCACAGTGAGGCATTTGTAGGTTCCCCGTGGCCCCAGCAAAGCTAGTTCTGTGCAGCGGATGTGACCCTCACCTTTCATTGCTTCCTGTCCCTGTGCAGCCAGCACTGTCTCTCTTGAGAAAGTAAGAGTGGAGGAGGGAGGCCCAGCTCTAGAGCCAAGACTGACAGACCCTTCCTTGGAGTACTGGGGCAGTGTCCTGGGACTGCAGCTAGGAGACTTCCTTACAGAATTAATGAATATTTGGCTTTAGGCAGAGATTAAGCCATTTCAGAAAATGAGTCTGCAAAAATAATTGATTGTTTTCTGCTTTAATCAGTTGGTTCCATAATTTCAGGGCTCTGTTCTCAGCAGATCAGTGATGGGGGTGGGTGAGGCTGAAGGTGCCCCTAGCGAATTTCCCCACCTGGAAACCACATGCCACACCACTTGTGCAATTTCCGTACTGCTTGTACACATGCATGTTTGGAGTTGCCCTGGCCCCACTTGGATGCTACCAAGGTCCATCAGTCATCTGCTCACCCAGAGTCTGGGTCTCATGCTCAGGGAAAGCAGGATAGGTTTCAAATGCAAGCAGCCTCATGTGATGGAACACATGTAGTGCCACTGTCCCTAGTGCACTCTGGGTATCTAGTGTATCCCCCACATTCTCCAGGATTAAGGGGCCCTGTAGGGAGACAACAATAGCTTCCCTCATAAGCCTATGTGTGCACATCCGGCGCTACACACACACTCTCACACACTGCACATTCACCATCCATACCCATCACATACCACCACCCCACCCACTCACCCTGCACACCCACTGTTTAACCCCTACCAGATAGTACACAGACTCATTATATAATATACACATACACACGTGTACACATCTCATGTGCATATAAATACCTCACATGCCTGCACACTTTACATGTATGCACACACCCCTTAAGCACACACCCCACCCCCACCACAAATGCATACATAATCTGCACACAGACCCCACACCTGCCACACAACACAGCACATTGTGTACACTTACTACCATGCACAGAACCCCATACTCACTCCACCTACACCACACATATAAGTCACACGTTCACAGCATACCCCATACACACAGCACATGACAGGCCCGTCAACCCCTGCACTATGTCCCAGCCCCTCTCTCTCCCCTCTGGCCACACCTGGGGGACACTGTGTGAGTGAGAGCAAGGTAAGGGCCTTATCTGGACCGAAAGAGGAAAGGAAAAGGTGGTTAATGTTTCCATTGGAACTGAAAATATTGAACACATGTATGTGTGTGTGCACTTATATGTAAGTGTATATGTGTGTATATATATATGTATATTTTAAAATAATACACATAACTGTGCTTATGTGAGATTTGCTGTTTCTGGAACTTGTGAATTCAATTTGTCTCTCTACCATAGTGGCAGGTAATTTTGGAAATACACAAAACATAGACTATAAAATTTGTATGTGATATGTACATAAAACTGGTCCACGCTGGCTCCTGTTCTTGGCCACAGGGACCTTATTTGTCTTCCTTTTCACTTCACAGGCCTTGAGGTGACAGCAATAGGAAGTCGTGGTCCAGAGAATGACCCCTGGTGTTTTACAAACCAAGGTTTCAGGTGGGGATGCGTTCCCTGGACCTATGTGAGCTTAGCAAGCTGCTTGATTTCTTTAAGCTGTTTGGTTTTCTTCAAAGCCAAAGCAGATGTCGTCATCATCCTCCCACCTATAGCAGGGCTGGCACAGGATTAAAGCAGCACAATTCCTAATGTACCAGTGATGCCAAAACTCGGCCTGTGTTCACTGGTGCCGAATAGAAGCGCAGGGACAGTTTTGGGTGAAGTAGAAAAGAATAGCTTTGGTACTTTGCGAGGCAGAGGGAGCTACAGCAGGCTAGTGCCCTCAGAACTGTGTGTCCTGCCCTGGAGTGGGTAGTAAGGAGTCTTGTAGTGTTCAAGGAGCAGGGCATGATCAGCTCGTGGACAGTTTTCTGATGGGTTGGTGGCGAGGTAATTGGGAGTCAGCATCATCAAACCCAGGAGGGTCTGGGGTCTATGGGCTGGTGGGCAGCATGCAATTAACTTCTTCCACCTGGTGGGGTTTTTAGTCTCTACACAACAGCTCAGAGGACATGGCTCAGAATATTATCTATAGTCCTTGTTGAAGAACAAAATGTTCTTGACTTTGCTGAATGGCTGAAGTATTAATATATTGTCTTGCTTGACTGTCTTCCTTTCTTTCTACATTTTCACTTCTCTGATTAAATTTATTCTTTTATTTTTATTTATTTTAATGTTATGGCTGCATTCACGGCATATGGAAGTACCCTGGCCAAGGACTGAATCTGAACCACAGCTGTTACCTACACTGTAGCTGTGGCAATGCTGGATCCTTTAACCCACTGTGCTGGGCTGGGGATTGAACCTGTACCTCCACAGCAACCCGAACTGCTGTAGTCAGATTCTTAACCCACTGTGCCATGGTGGAAACTCCTAAATTTATTCTGTGACTAAAGTTTTTTGTTTTTTTGTTTGTTTGTTTGTTTTTTACGTACAAAAGGCAGGCAGAGGACATGGGTGGGGATCTCTTCTAGGAAGGCCCCGTAAGGTCCTGTAGGTCCTCCCGACACATAGTAGGTACTCCAGTAGTAAATGAAATAATGAATGAAAAAGTGAATGAATGAGAGGGTGGATTCCACTAAACCCCCAATATACAGATCCCTCCCATTAAAACCAAACTCAGATCAAACACAAAAGCAAAGAAACAGACAAGTATAGAAGACTTGGCCTTCCCCTGACCTGACCGTACATTCTAGCCACACCGAACTCCAAGGCCAGAGCCCTGTGCTCAGCCCTCCTCAGTCGCATCCCTCCTGGGCTGCCTGCTTCTAGTGGTCTTGCTCACAGAAGCTTTCAGATGCTGCAGAGGCTCACATAGGCAGGGTCTGCTTTCCAATCCACCAGCCTGTCCAAAGCCTGAGGAGCAGGGGTTGAGGAGCATAGCTTCATCTTGCTGAGCTTGGTGCCTGACCCGGTGCTGGGCATCCTTTCCTGAAGTCCCAAGTAGGAGCCACATGTTGTCCTCCTACCCACATTTCTGGCCACCTGCATGAGCCAGTTCCTGTCTCAGGGCATCTTAGGTAACGCTCACCTCTTCATGCCTCTCTGACAGTTGTTTGCAAGCCTTTTTCTTTTTTAAAAAAATTCTTCCCCATTATGATTTATTACTGCATATTGAATACAGATCCCTCTACTATACAGCAGGATCTTATTGTTTATCTATTTTATATATAGTAGTTTATATCTGTTCATTTCAAACCCCAGTCTACCCCTCTCCCATCTTTCCCCTTTGGTAACCATAAATTTGTTTTCTATGTCTGAGTCTATTTCTGTTTGGCAAATAAGTTAATTTGTGTTATATTTTAGATTACAGATCTAAGTGATATCACTTGATATTTGTCTTTGACTTATTTCACCTATTATGAGAATCTCTAGGTCCATCTACATTGCTGCAAATGGCATTATTTCATGCTTTTTATTGCTGAGTAGTATTCCATCATGTATATGTACCACATCTTCTTAATCCACTCCTCTGTCAATAGAAATTCAGGTTGTTTCCATGTCTTGGATATTGTGATAGTGCTATGAATATAGGGCTGCTTGTATCTTTTTGTTTTGTGTTTTATTTTATTTTATTTTATTGTCTTTTTAGGGCTGAACGTGAGGCATATGGATGTTCCCAGGCTAGGGGTTGAATCGGAGCCGTAGATGCCGGCCTATACCTCAGCCACAGCAACACAGGACCCAAGCCACATCTGTGACCTACACAATAGTTCACAGCAACACTGGATCCTTAATCCACTGAGTGAGGTCAGGTATCTAACCTGAGTCCTCCTGGATACTAGTCGGGTTCGTTAACCACTGAGCCACAGTGGGAACTCCATTTTTAAATTTAATTTAATTTATTTTTTTAATCTTTTTGGATTAGGGATTTCTCTGCATACATGCCCAGGAATGGATTGCTGGATCCTATGGAAATTCTATTTTGAGATTTTTAGGGAAACCCTATAGTGGCTGCACCAATTTACATTCCTACCAACAGTGTAGGAAGGTTCACTTTTCTCCACACCCTCTCCAGTATTTGTTATTTATAGACTTATTATCGATGGTCATTCTGACCACTGTGAGGTAATACCTCATTTTAATTTTGACTTGCATTTGTCTAATGATTAGTCATGTTGAGCATCTTTTCATGTGCCTTTTGGCCATCTGTATGTCTTTTTTGGAGAAGTCTCTATGTAGGTCTTCTACCCATTTTTTGATTGGATTGCTTTTTTGTTATTGAATTGTATAAACCGTTTGTATAGTTTGGAAACTAAACCCTCATCAGTCGCACTGTTCCAAGCTTTTTGCTGAATGTGGTTTTCAACTAAAATCATTGGGAATGTTCACAGGTCAAATGGTTGGAGCTGCTCTGGCTGCCACCAGGGCCAAGGACCCAAGCCTCCCTTAAGGACAGCATCCATGCTGCAGAACCACAGGGTTCACTGGGCCCCCTGACAACTGCATCCCAGGGAAAACCAGCCCCACTCCCTTGGAACCTCCTGGGTTCACCCAGCGCATCTGAGCTCAGGCCTTTGAGGGCAGAAAATTGCCCTGCTTTTCTTTTGTTTTTTATTTATTTACTTTTAATTTAATTTTATTGTAGTTGACTTACAATGTTGTATTCGTTTCAGGTGTACAGCAGAGTGAACTAGTCATACATATAAATATATCCACTCTTTTTTCCCATACAGGATATTACAAACTATTGAGTAAATTTTCCTGTGCTATACAGTAGGTTCTCATTAATCGTCTCTTTCGTACAGTAGTGATATGTTGTTATTCCCACCCTCCCAATTCTTCCTTCCCCACAGTGGTTTTACCTATGGTAACCATAAGATTGGTTTTGAATCTGTGAGATTGTTTCTATTTTTAAAATAAGTTCTTTTGTATCATTTTATTAGATTCCATATATAGGTGATATATAAGACTTGTCTTTCTCTTTATTGATTGCTTCATTCAGTGATAATCTCTAGGTCCATCCATGTGCTGCATGGCATTATTTCATTCTTTTTCATGGCTAAGTAATAGTCCATTGTATACATGTACCACATCTTCTTTATCCATTCCTCTGTTTGTGGACATTTAGGTTGCTTACATGTTTTGGCTATTGTAAAAAGTGCTGCAATGAACATTAGGGTCCACATATCTTTTTGAATTAGAGTTTTCTGTGGATATATGCCCAGGATTGGGATTGCTAGATCATATGGTAGTTCTATATTTAGTTTTTTTAGGAACCTCCATACTGTCCTTCATAGTGGTTGCACCAATTTACATTCCCACCAGCTGTGTAGAAGGGTTCCCTTTTCTCCACACCATCTCCAGTTTTTTTAAAACTCCCAGAGGGGAAAACATGGGCAGAACATTATCTGAGATAAGTCACAGCAATATCTTGTTTGATCCACCTCCTAGATTAATGAAAATAAAACAAAAATAAACCAATGAGACCTACTTAAACTTAAAAGCTTTTGTGCAGAAAAGGAAACCATAGAAAGAAAGAAAGAAAGAAAAGAAAGAAAGAAAAGACAACCCAAAGAATGGGAGAAAATCTTTGCAAATAAAGCAATTGACAAGGGATTAATTTCCAAAATATACAAAACATCTCATGGAGCTTTGTATTAAAAAATTTTTTTTAAATGGGCATAAGATCTAAATAGATATTTCTCCAAAGAAGACATATGGATGGCCAAAAAGCACTTGAAAAGATACTCAGCATCACTAATTATTAGAGAAATGCAAGTGAAAACTACAGTGAGGTATCATCTCATACCAGTCAGAGTGGCCATCATCAAAAAGTCTACAAACAGTAAATACCCTGCTTTTCTGAAACCCTGAGAACCTCCTTACTTTTACTACCCCTCACCATCCATCCATCAGGAAATCCTGCTGACTTCTCTTCAAGAAGCCCCAGCCCTTACCCTAAGACCACAGTCCAGGCACTGTGAGCCTCTGCCTTCTGCTCTCTGCTCTGCTCTTCAAGGTAAAATGTAAAATTCAAATCATTTTCCATAAAAATTAGAGATTCAGCTACAGCTTCTCAAAATTACCAAAGAGGGCTGGAATTTGACTGGGATGGCATTGACTCTGTGAGGATGGGGTGTGGAACAGCCCTGCAGTGGGCGATGGAGCCAGAGGACTTGTCCAGTAATGAGCACAGGGTGCCCTCCTGTAAGGAGAGGTGAGCACGTAGCAGAGGACGGGAGAGTCCAGAAATGGACCCACACCAATTGTCAACTGAAAAGTCACCAAGGTAATAAAAAGAAAGCAACACAAGGTTAAGGAACACCTGTAAAATATTATGTCTAAAATTCAAGAAAGAAAAAAGAAACTTGATCTTCTGCCTCATACCATACACACAAACTACTTCAAAGTAGGTTGTAGACTAAATATAAAGCAAAAACTGTGAAGCTTCTAGAAGAAGGCATTGGGGGAACAAATCTTCATGACCGTAGAGTTAGCAAACATGTTTAGAGAGGCCAAAAAGAAGGAATAATTAGGAAAGTGAGAGCAAATAAAAACTAAATTTCATCAAAATCAAAAAGCTGTTCATCAAAAGACACTATTAAATAGATAATTCACAAACGGAAGTAATACTCACGGATTATCTGATAAAGTATGTGTGTGTGTGTGAGAGAGAGAGAGTACATATATATGAACTGAAAACTGATAATTATAAATATGTAAAATAATATATAATTTATAAATAATACATAAACAACAACTGAAGATTAATCCTCAAAATAACCCCATTGAGAAGTAAGCAAGTTGGGCAGTGGGTTAAGGATCCACTCCGTGGGTCGCTGTGGTGTAGGTCATAGACATGGCTCAGAGATCTGGTGTTGTTGTGGTGTAGGCCCTATGTTGTGGGTGTGGCCCTAAAAAAAGGAGAAAAAAAATTTTTTTTAAAAGTGAGCAAGAGACTAAAAAAAAGATACGCAAGTGACCAGTAAGCACAGGGGAAGATTTTCAAATCAATCATCAGAGAAATAGAAATTAAAACCACAGTGAGATATCACTACACACCCACCAAAATGGCCAAAATCAAGAACACTGGGAATACCAAGTGGTTAGGATGTGGATTAAATGCAACTGCCTTATGTTGCTAGTAGGAAAGCAAAGTAATAAAACCACTTTGGAAAACAGTTTGGTGATTTCTTATAGAATTAAAAATACCACGTTCCCACTGTGGCACAATGGGGTGGGTGGCATCGCTGCAGCACCAGGA
>PVHT021183530.1:15291850-15380038 GCA_004024745.2 Catagonus wagneri | reverse complement strand
TCTGCTGGCTGTTGATAAGAGACAGTAAGCTGCTGCCACCCTTCAGACCTCCCCGACTCCAGAATTCCCCAGTCTGCTGAGAGGCATCACCTGACACATAAGCCTCCCCCCATTCCTGTCTCCCCAGGAGTTCCCTTGCCCTCTTCCCCTTCTGAGTAGAGACCCCCAGGTAGCCCCTGGACAGTCTCCTGCTGGGAGATGCACACCTGTCACAGCATCTTTTCCCTTGCTCACATCCCTGGAGCCCCGGACATCTCTGTGCAGTTTGCTGGCACAGGGTGATTTTACAAGCCTCTTAGCCTTTGCATATGCTCTTCCTCTTCTTCTGGGAAGCCTACACTCCCAGCTCATAAATAATGGAGTGGATTGGCCCCTATGCTCTCTATCCACACAGCTCAACCATCCCAGCCCACAGCATCTGCTTAAGGGTCTGCCTTCCCTCTGGCCCTGTTGGCCTCTTAAAACATGCATAGGTCCTTATTCATATTTCTCTTGTCAGTACCCAGGGGAGTCTCACGAACTGGGGGTCTGTTGAGGAACCCCCCCTTGTACTGCAGCACTGGGGCCGTTCCTGTCCTGAGCTTCTGGCTGTTAGGTTTAGATGTTGTTTCAGCTTCTCTGAAGCTGATTCATCATGCATTTGCATCATTGTTTAGGTTAATTGTGTACTGAGTATAGAGAGCCCTTGCGTGCCTTATGCATCTTCAACATTTTAGCCCCATGTCTGTGTCTGTATGCCTTATGCTATTCAGTGTTGCATGTTTAGAACTTTATAGAAGTAGATCAAGACTATAGGAGTCTTTAGGGACTTTCTTCTTTCCTGCAACACTAATGCCCCAGACCCTTTGGTGCTGCTGTATGATGTTTCATTGAGTTTCATCACTGCCTAGCACTCCACTGTTTAAAGAGACCAGGATGGGGGAGTTCCTATCGTGGTGCAGCAGTTAACAAATCCTCCGAGGAACCCACGTTGCGGGTTCGATCCCTGCCCTTGCTCAGTGGGTTAAGGATCCGGCGTTGCCGTGAATTGTGGTGTAGGTTGCAGACACGGCTCAGATCCCGCGTTGCTATGGCTGTGGCGAAGGCCGGCAGCTACAGCTCCAGTTAGACCCCTAGCCTGGAAACCTCCATATGCCGTGGGTGTGGCCCTAAAAAGCAAAAATGAAATAAAATAAAATATAAAGAGACCAGGATGTATTGATTCACTCTACTTCCCATAGACATTTGGGCTGTTTCTTATGTCTGCTGTTAGGACTTTTAACTGTTGTGCATGCTTTTCACAGACTCCTTGGGCATGTGGCTTCTGTTTAGGGTATATTCCTCAATATAGGAACTCCTAGATATGGGATTAATGGGTCCTAGGGTCCACAGCCTTTCAGATGGAATAACTGAGAACAGCCTCTCTGATGTGGTGATACTTCAGCAGAGATCACAAGGGGGTGAAAAAGAAAACAGTGCAGATGCTTGGGGCACGAGCATTCCAAGCAGAAGGAAAAGCATCCACTATGGCAGGACACTCCTGGCCAGGAGACCAGAGTGGCCACATCCCAGGAGGAGGAGATGATGTCACAGCATTGTCACAGGTGCCCCCAAGCCTGAGAGCAAAGACCCTGCGTGCCCTGGAGAGGAATTATTTGGAAGTGGTAGCGAATCTCTGAGGTTTAAAAGGAGAGGAAAATGACATCTCCATTTTCAAGGGCCACTCTGGCTGCCCGGCCCTCAGGCTGCAGAACAGATAGGAATGACAGGATCCAGGAGACTCTCAATCACCCAGGCAGCAGGTGCAGCTGACCTAGGGTGGCAATGGTGGCATTTTGAGAGAGGATCATATCAAGGGAATATATATACATATAGGCCCCACCCGTGGCAGGCAGAAGTTCCCAAGCCAGGGATCGAACCTGGGCCACAACAGCAGCTGCAGTAACAATGCTGGATTCTTAGCCCACTGAGGCAACAGAGAACTCCAAGAGAATATATTTTAAAGTAAAACTAAAAGGATTGGCTTGAGAGCAAAAACAGGGTCAAAGCTGACAGTGTGGATTTTCAGGAGAAAGTCAAGATCCGTGAGGCAGTGTATGGAGCAAACTCAAGTCTGGCTTGAGTCATGTTAGGCTCAGGTGTCCGGAATGCCCTCGGACACCTGGATTCATTTACCTGAGCTGCCATGACAGAGGACCATAGACTGGGCAGCTTCAACAGCACATTTCTTCCCATAATTTTGGAGGCCAGTAGGTCCCAGGTCAGTACTCTGGCTAGGGCAGCTGCTGGTGAAGGACTTTTCCTGGCTGATAGACACTGGCTGTGTCCTCACCTGGCCTTTCCTCTGTGTACTCCCAGTGTGAAAAGGGAGAGATCCTGGAGGTCTCTTCCTCTTATAAGGATACCAACCCTGTCAGGTTAGGGTATCAACCTTTATGACCTAATTTAACCTTCATTTCCTCCCTCTATCCAAATGCAGCCACCCTGAGGGTTAGGGCTTCAATATATGAATTTTGGAGGAACACAGTTTAGTCCAGAGCAACCTCCATGTTGAGAGGCTGAGTCAGGAGTTGGGTAAGTGAGTCAAAAGTTGACTCAGGGATTAAGGATCCAGCGTTGCTGTGAGCTGTGGTGTAGGTCACAGATGTGGCTTGGATCCTGTGTTGCTATAGCTGTGGTATAGACTGGCAGCTGTAGCTCCAATTTGACCCCTAGCCTAGGAACCTCCATATGCCATGGGTACAGCCCTAGAAAGACCAAAGGAAAAAAAAAGTTGACAAGGGACAGAAATCCAGGGGTGGTCCGTATGCAGAAGGTGTTAGTAGGAGGAGCCAGTGGGACACCCAGAGAGCGAGCATGGACTGGGAAGACAAGGAGCCTCAGGGCTGGAGGCCTGTCAGCCAGCAGAGGCCAGGAGTCTGAGAAGGATCCAGAGAAAGAGGCGCAGAAGAGCCATGAATGGAAGGAGGCTGACCAGAGCATGATGCCTTGTCCTGTGATACCTGAAGAACGTGGTCAAAGAAGGGATTATCAGAGTTCCCGTTGTGTCTCAGCGGGTTAAGAACCCAGCTAGTATCCATGAAGATGCAGGTCCAATCCCTGGCCTCACTCGTGGGTTAAGGATCTGGCATTGTGCAAGCTGCGGCATAAGTCACAGATGCAGCTCAGATCTGGTGGCTGTGGCTGTGGCTATGGTGTAGGTTTGCAGCTGCAGCTCCAGTTTGACCTCTAGACCTGGAACTTCCATATGCCACAGGTGTAGCCCTAAAAAGAAAAAAAAAAGGAGTGTTGCCTCTGAGTGTTTATGGGAGCCACCCATTCAGGTCACAAGGTGCATCAGTAGGGGGTAGAAATGGGGGATTGGGGGTAGGACTTAGGCAGTGATGGGAAGGGAGTAGGCCACAACAGTGAGTGCAGAGGATGAGTCTAGAGTCTGGCCTCAGATGCCTGTGCTTCCTGGGGTTGTTCCAAATCCCCTACCCCTTTGTTTCAGTGCCTAGTGTTTCTCCTAATAGTGTCAGTTGGGTCTCTTATGTTTGAAATTCGTAGTGTATGTGTTATTAGTGCATTTTTCTTTGTTCCTTTTTATAGTATGGTGCTTCAGTTACTCAGCATAATGAAGGTGAAATCCATTTACATTTTTTTAACCTTTTTTTTTTTTTTGTCTTTTTGCCTTTTCTAGGGCCGCACTCATGACATATGGAGGTTCCTAGGTTAGGGGTCTAATCGGAGCTTTAGCTGCTGGCCTACACCACAGCCACAACAATGCAGGCTCCAAGCTGCGTCTGCAGCCTACACCACAGCTCATGGCAACACCGGATCCTTAACCCACTGAGCAAGGCCAGGGATCAAACCCACAACCTCATGGTTCCTAGTCAGATTCGTTAACCACTGAACCACAATGGGAACTCCTCCATTCACAGTTTTAAGCGAATCAGTGGTTTATTCATTCTTAATGAGTAGAATCCATTGTATGGGTGAACCACAGGGTTTTTTAGGAGCTGTTTCCTGTTTTGGTATTATGAATATAATCACTATATATATGCATACAGGATTTCACATGTAGATCTCCGTTGCTTTTGTGTAAAAACCTAGAAATGAGGTTGCTGAATTATGGAGTAAATTTATGTTCAACTTTGTAAGGAATGGACAAACTGGTTTCAAAAGCCAGATCCTATCACATTCCCAGTACAAGGTATGAAATTTCCAGTTTACCCGCATTTTCATTTGTACTTGGTATTGTCAGGTTTCTTTAAGCAGCTCTAACAGATGATGAAGAGTGTGTATTTGGTTCCTGCTCCCAAATCCACCATGAACCTGCTTCCAATGCTTTTATCTTGTTTCCAGCCACACCCTTACAACAGTAGATGCCTCTACCCTACATTGTTTCCTACTTTTAGAATCTTAAGACTTAGAGTACTTCTTAGACTTCCAACCATCTCTCCTTGAGGTTGCCAAGACTGTTTCTTAAAGAGAAGACAGAGATTCCCAGGGTTACAGAACAAACTTACAGCAGGCCTGTGGCCAGACCTGATGCTCAGCACTGGCTTCTCTTCCCATGGGCCTCAGACTTACATGGGCTAGTATGCAAACACCTGTGTTCCCCACAGCTCTGGGAGGTTCTCATGTAGAAAACCCAGCTCTCTGTCATTGGAGGTCTTGCTAGTTAATCCACCAGAGCCATGTTTCAAATTTATAGGCATTTGAGTCATTTATATTATGTCTAGAATATATCTCAAGTTAAAGTTCATTTTGGAGTTCCCTGATGGCCTAGTGGTTAAGGAATCAGTGTTGTCACCACTGTGGCTCCAGTTTGATTCTGGCCCAGAACTTCTGCATGCTGTGGGTGCATCTAGGAAAAAAAAAAAAAGTTAGTTCGTATTAAAGAAATCAACTGTCTGACCTGAGACTAATGGGTCCCACCCACTGATCTCTCTGTGAGGCCATTATGGTCTGTCTGCATAACCCCGTGCCTGCCTTCTGTCTTAGAGGAAAGGTGCTGGATAAATGCATTTACTCCTAGAGTGATACTGGGGTTGGATGACAAGCACCCGATAGTAACTGGCTTGGAGCATTCCCCTGGGGAGGACAGAGGGTGGACCAGCATGTCCTCACCCTTCGGAATTGCCAAGCCTCCAAGAATTGCCAAGCGTCCACACTGACCCCTCCTACACCTTTCCCTATTTTTGTATCATTGGAGTTATAACATTTGTTTCTGAAAAGCCTTCCTTTTTTTTTTTTTCCAAGGCACACCTGTGACATATGGAAGTTCTGAAGCTAATCAGACCTGCAGTTGCTGGCCTACAGCCACAGCAACATGGGATCCGAGCTGCATCTGTGACCTACACTGCACCTTGTGGAAATGCCAGATCCTTAACTTACTGAGCGAGGCCAGGGATCAAACCATCCTCAGGGACACTATGTCAGGTTCTTAACCCACTGAGCCACACCGGTAACTCCTCTTCTGCCTGGTTTCCCATACCCTCTTCTTCTCAATGATCAGAAACCCATATTGGCAACCTTATATGTATACTTCCATATTTTTTCTCCAAGCTCAAATAATTACCTACAGATTTGTTTGTAATATCCATGTATAATATATACTTATTTACATACTTGTATGTGTATACACACAAATGAATACAGCCAGAACTCTGTCAGGACCACAGAAGACACTTTAGCTTTGCAATGTGGTGGGTTTTAATATGGGCACTCAGAGGCTTGCCCCACCGTTGGAAGGGTTGGGAGAGCGAAGGCCAGAGACGCCATGGAGAGAAGCAGGCGAAGAGGATGTCACTCTCAGCCACAGGGATGCCAGCCGGGCCAGCTGCTGCCATTGACACCTCTTGCACCAAAGCCCTCCATGGCTCACTGTCCTCTGGAGGCAGCTGTGACACATGGGCTATGCAGGACGGGACTCCCCAGAGCAGGCCTCCCCCAGGCACTGTGGTTTCCTGCTTACAGCTGGCCATGGAGCATAAAGGCAGCTCCTTCTTGCAGCCTCCAAACCTTGTGTGAGCGCTTCTGTGGAACCTGTCAGGAAAGCAATCTGGGAAGTGTCATTGCAGGCTCTTCCATTTTCAGAGGAGAGTGAAAAAAGGGTAGCAGAGGAGGCAGTTGCTGAGTTGGTAGCAGGCTCTCAGGTACTCTCCACCCCTTTGTCCAGTCCTCATCCACCCATATCCTGTGACCCGTATCTGAACAACAAGCAACACGTTAATGTTATATCATGCCAGCTCATCAATTACGGAGACACGAAGTCCACAGTCACTGGGTTCATCTTGAATTTTGTTCATTCCTCACCTCGTTGGATTGTGGACCATCTTTGATCAAGTGTAACTTGGGAACTAAGTTAAGAGCTTCATCATGCTTAGTCTGCCTTATCTTACATGACAGGAAGGTTCATGTTACTGATAGATAAATAGCAAAGCAAGGGAGAAAATCTGTAAACCTCTGTGGTCTTGAACCATGCCCCTGGCCGACTCTGATTTGTGTTTGGAATACCTTCCCCAGGGTACCTTCCCTCCTCTGCTCACCGTCACCCAGCACCCAGATCTTTATATCCAGAATCTGTGCCACTAACTCAGTATTCATTTTGCCATTCACATGCTGGGCAATTCCTGGTTTAACAGTTGTAAAATTTACTTCTGTGCACTTGCTTCAAATTTCTACCTGCCAAAAAATCTTACGGTTCCTCTGTTATGCAAAGGACCTCTTCCCAGGCCATCTTCTTCATCTTCCATGAATCTAAAAAATCTTTAAAATATTTGAGCATCTCCCTGTAGCCTATCTGCACAGACAAGGTCATTGCTAGGTCTTCAGACAGCATCAGGCTAGCCCAGGTCAAGTGAGGAGGAGCTGCTTCTATTGACTTAGGAGACTCAGGGCCCCCACGTTCATCAGAACTCTGCTCAGTGTTCTGAGGATCCCAGGCAGCTCTCAGAGCCCTCATCCTTCCTGCTCATCATCCTACCCTATTCACAGGAAATCTGGCAAGCTCTGAATTAAACTTGCACACCTTTGCAACCTGTGGCATCAAGAAGGTCTGGATTTGGAACCAATGCCATAGCTGTAGGAGCTCAGACGTTCCTAAAGGAAAGTCGTAGGGGCTCTGACTCTGCAGCTGTGCCTGGAGACAAGCCCCCCCTGCCAGCCCTTTTGTCCAGATGAAACAGGGAAAGGAGCCCACCCCAGTTCTATTGGCTCTCCCATGGTGGCAAAGAACACATTCATCTTTATGCTTCTGCATTCCTGGCACCATGCTCAAAGCACATTCTGTATCCATCAGCATTGGTCTGGGGAGGTGGCTGCTGCTCCTATATTCCCAGGAGGAATGGGAGCTAGAGGTTTAGGAACCCACAGGAGTGCAGGCCCTGGAGGAGCTGTGCTCAAGGGCGAGAGGGTCACGGGCGCTCACTGGGAGTCCTGGCAGCCTCAGAAGCCTCAGGCACCTCCACTGCCACCCACCCAGTGGCTGGATCACCAGAGTGGGCACTTCTCAGGGCTTTGCCCTGAACCTCCAGGCAGCCTCACATTTGCTCTCTGCCCAGGCATCTACCTGCAATGCTCCCTAGAAAACTGACCTGAGCGGCTCTTTCAAATCTTGCGTGAACACCTCTCATTGAAAGCCATCCCCAGAATCTAGAGATTGAAAGCCATCCCCAGAATCTAGAGGAGGAAAAAGTACTGTTAAAAGGAGAGGAATAGAGCATCCATTGAAGAGAATGTAGCATTTTGGAAGAAGTGAAAGTGACAGACACCACACTATGTGTTAGATACTGCTCCTCCCACTCCCACCCCAAAAAGAGAGTAAATCGAAAAGGAGGGAGAGGCCAGCTATGTGAATGGGGACATTCATTATACCTGCTATTATCTTTTTGAGGTAAGATGACAATGTTTTTCTTTAAATAGCTGCATTAAACCTGTTTAAATATATTGCTATGATAAACAGGGTTGGTCTTAGTTCTGTCATATTACATTTTCTATTAATGTTAACAATCTGGGTTCTTGGCCTTCCTTAATCAATAAAATTTGACAAGAGGACAGACCGGAAAATTCAGGCAAGGCTTATTGGGGCCCCTGCTGCAGCAAGAGGAGCAACAACAAGCAATACTTTCCCTTACTAGCTTGCTGGAAAGGAAAAGGAAGGGGCGGCGAACTGGTTCCTTATATGGGGTGAGCCTAGGGCTGGATCCAGGGTCTGGCCAGAGGGGTGGCTTAGGTGGTCTGCTCACCCCTTTGGTTGTATTATTTATAATGTAGTTATAGTTGGACAAGCAGCTGGTGTACTACGACCTCTTGGAAGATTAGTTGAGGCAGCCTTTGGACTAATTTCCTTCTACACATTTCTACAAAAATAAACTAAAACCGCCCTTATAATGATCACCTAGCTTAGAGGATTGGTTTTCCTACCAGTTCTTTCTGTTTCTGTCTGCCAGGAAATTCAACATTGTTGCCTATAAATGTAAATGAAATGAGATCCTCCGCTTCTGGCAACATGGCTGACTAAACATTATGAAAAAGTTCTCTCTCAAACACTTAAAATAGTGGTTAGTTTAAGTCTTCCTTAAATATTATTTTAAATTTTATTTACTGTTTGTTTTAGATAACTGATTTATTCAAACAGTTTAAAACCCAATGAAAACCATGCCCCCCACTTCTGTGCCCTCCGGCCGACTTCTCTCTGACCCCTGGGTCACCACTTATGTTAGTTTCTTATTTACTCTCACAGCATTTGTGTAAGCAGATGCAAGCAAACATTCATATATGTGTTTTTCTATCCTCACTCCAAAGATGAGATGACAAATATTTCACACCTTGCTTATATCACTCCTGAAGCTGGAGACCTTCCCATGGCCACTTCATGCAGTAGCAGAACATTATGTCAGGTTGAATGGACTGAAGTTTATCCTGTTTCCATTATTTTGCTGTTATAAACAGTGCTGCAATGACCATACTGTACATATCTCATATTTATGTGTGTACATAGTTCTCTAAGACGAATTCCCAGAAGAGGGGTGGCTGGGTCACAGGATAAAGGCATCGTAATTTTGGTGAATCCTGGGAAATTGCCATGTTTGGGGGGTTATATCATTCGGTATTTCCACCAGCAAGCAGCTGGAGGAAGGCTCTTTACCCACTAACTTGGTAACCAGGTGGTTGCCAGCTTTTGCAGTTTTACCACTCTGATATGTGTAAGATGATTTCTCAAGTTTTTTTTTTTCTGATATATTTGTAATTTCCATTTCATTAAGCATATTTTAATATGTTTCACGGACATTTGTAATTCTTTTTCTGTGAACCCTGTTCACGTCCTTTGCCTAGGTATCTTTTGAGTTGGTAATCTTTTTTTTTCCTTCTTGGTTTCTAGGCAAAACATATACACATGCACACATATGCACATGCACTGCACAAGAGAAAACAGAGCGTGTCACATCTCCTCTATGTACCCAGATCCCTTCATTCAGACTCAGGCACTCCTGCCAGATGGGGAGCCATGGCTGCCTTTGGCTCACAGCTAAGGCCGTCGGCAGGTCTCACACCAGCCAAAGACTGTCACCTCACCCAAGACTCTTCCCCTCCTGTAGACAGCCCCTGTCCAGTGCCTTCTTTATGTCCGAATATAACAGCTGGCCCCTTATTGCCATGTGGACACCTCTGAAGGACCATCCCCACTCCCATACTACCTGCCAAGGCAGCCAAAGGCCCTGTTGCACCTTAATGGTGAGTCAGCTGCTGCTTCAGGTCAGTCCTGCTGCCTCACCCCCCACAGCCCTCTGCCTGCACGCCCCCGCCTCAGATTTTCTCCAACAACGGACCTACCTCAGAGATGATGGCTTGTCTGTGATAGGAGTTGCAAACTTTTTCCCAGGTTGACATTTGCCTTTTGACATTTTGTATACATTTCAGTCTCTCCAGGGCTTCCCTCAACGTGCTGTGCTTTTGTCTGATTGTTCATGTACCTGTTATGCAGGTAGTAGAAGAGGTTTGGTGCTGGCACGTGCTCCTCCCTCCTCCCTGCTCTTAGGTCTCTTAGCTTCCCTCGTTATTCTTCTTTAGTTCTCCAAAGGTATGTTAATCACTCAAAACTCTGCTGCTGGATGGTTTTTGAATGTGTTACTTTTACTGTATATCTGACATACTCAAATACAATCTCTAGGGGAAAAAAAAAATCCATGTCTTACATATTATTTCTTTCCCCTTCTTTAATGTGTGAACTTTTATTTCAGAGGCATAAACTCAAATCAAACAACAGTTCATGCTAGAATTACTAAAGTAGATTCATTATTACCTGCCCTGAGCTTAACCTAAAACTCATGACTATGAGTAGGTGATGCACACTGGTCTATGGTCCAGCAAAGCTGTGCTCAAAATCAGATAGTTATTGTGTTCTGATTACTACTTCCATTTTTTTATGGAAATTAAAAAAAATAACTTTTGAAAGAGAACAAAACCATAGTTGTTTCTTTTTTCTCTTCTTATCTGAACTATGTGCTCACACTAAATGTTGAAGCCTATGTGATGTACTCTGTTCTACATTGTAAATATTAAAATATAAATAAGATAGTGGCTGAGGGTGTTGAAATCAGTGTTGAAATATTTTTGTGATCCCAGATTATCTCTGTCACAAAAATGTCTTTCAAGGAAGTAAATTTAAGGTTAATAGCAGGAATTCCCATTGTGGCTCAGCAGAAATAAATCTGACTAGAAACCATGAGGTTGTGGGTTCCATTCCTGGCCTCCCTCAGAGGGTTAAGGATACAGCATTGCTGTGAGCTGTGGTGTAGGTTGCAGACGTGGCTCGGACCCCACATTGCTGTGACTGTGGCTGTGGCTGGCAGCTGTAGCTCTGATTCAACCCCTAGCCTGGGAACCTCCAAATGCTGCCGGTGTGGCCCTAGAAAGAAAAAAAAAAAAAAAAAAGATCAAAAAATGAATGTTAAACTCAGCTTGTCTGATTCCAAGAAGGAAAAAAAATGCTTGTATTTCTTACTGGAATCATATAAAATTTACAAATTTAATGATGGTGATCTCAAGCCTTCCAAACTAAGAACTCAGTGTGTGTGGCTCTACTTTTGTGCTTTTCAGGGGGGATAATTTTTCCACATAAGCGTTTTGCCTATCTCTTTTAAGTTTATTCCTCATATTTTTTCTTTTATTACAATTTTAAATGGAATGTTCTCTTCGATTATGTCTTCTACCTTATTTTTTGTTATACAAGGCTATTTTTCACGCAAGTCAGTTTTGCATTCATTGTATTAGGCAGAAATGCTGTTTACAGATTGTGTCCAGCTCTCTGCTTCCTCCTAGTGGGCATATGTTGCATTGCCGGTCCCGGTCCCGGTGGTTGGATGGGCCCTTTTTCTAGTTCCAGCCGCCAGTCTGTGAACACAAATGAGGTGACACTTCTGAGTCAGAGTGTTTGATCCTTAGTGGGAAATACTCCAGGACTTTCTGTCCCTCTGCCACATTGATGGACAGTTTTTAAGAGCAGCTGTTCTGTCAGCCTGAATCCTAAATTGAGAAGGTATGACATGGAGCTCAGCCAACCCACAACAGCCTGGTGGCCTGAGCAGAAAGCAAACCTTTGTTGTGGTGGCCTCATGGGTCTGGAGGCTGTTGCAATAAATAAGACGTGTTCTTCCGTGAACAGTCCATGTCAGTGTGTTTATCTTAGCATCTCATGGTAATTTCTGCTTTATGAAGCATTTAATATATACGTATTCATTCTTATGTCTTGTTATATTATGTGCCTGGGATTTGTTTTAACTAGGAATGGTAAGACATGCAGATGCAGAAAGGACTTAATGAAGCAGGAAACTTTTATTCACAGTTGCCTAAGGCAGGAAGCAAGGCACCCAGGGCCATGTAGAGAAGCACCAGTGTTGGAAAACGAGCTGGTGAGGGGAAAACATGGGCGCAGGATTTACTTGGTCTCTGCAAGAAGGAATGGGCAAGGCAGGGTAGGCAGGTTTACGATTGGCTGCTTTGAGTCATTTCGGTAGGCTCCAGGGCAGAGTAGCTATCAAGAGAGCTGTCTCTGGCCCTGGTGATGAGCATAAGAGAACATTGCCCCAGAGCATCAGAGCCTGACAGAGGATATGGCTGATCATGCAGGCTCTGGATTGGCTTGTTTTTTCATATGAAGGCATGCTTGTAGGGCAGTAGCTTGCTATCACAGGCATTAGAGAGTTCCCAGAAGAGAGATCTCTCCCAGGTCAGTGAAGCCTCAAAAATACAGAAAATAAAAAGCATGATTAATCCATTTCCACTGTGGACTGAACCCTTTAGCGTTATAAAGTGGTCTTCCTCATCTTACTTAATTCTGCTTTGTTTGGTATAAGATCATGACCCCTGTATTGCCTTTTGTTGTTCTTATTGTTTTATCTTTGCCTGGTAAACCTGATAAACCATGGTTCTTCCCCTTTAGCTAAAACCTTTCTGAATCACTTTACTCTAGATATATCTCTTCCATATACAGCCAAGGTTGGTCTTTGCTTTTTGGGGTAATATGAAAATCCTTTTTTTAAATAGCTGCATTAAACCTGTTTAAACTTATTGCTATGATAGATAAGGTTGGTCTTAGTTCTGTCATATTTTCTATTTATACATATTTAAATGACTTTATATTTTATCTATTTTTAAGTGTTTTTCTTTTTCTTTTTTTAAGGGCCTCACCTGCAACATATGAAAGTTCCCAGGCTGGGATGAAATCAGAGCTGCAGCTGCCAGCCTACACCACAGTCAAAGCAACGCAGGATCCAATCCATGTCTTCAGTCTATGTCAGAGCTCAGGGCAACACCAGATTCTTAACCCACTGAGTAGAGTCAGGGATCAAACCTCCATCCTTGTGGATACTGGTTGGGTTCGTTACTACTGAGCCACAGTGGGAACTCCCTAAATGTTTTTCTGATATTTAGAAAAGCTATGTTTTTTATCTAGTGGTTACTTTTAAAAATTCTACCTTTATGAACCATCTCTCCCTTTTTCTTTTTTTAATATATTTTTAAAATGCATTTCATTACAGTATAGTTGACTTTTAAATGTATTTTTAATTGAAGTATAGTTAATGTACAATGTATTAGTTTCAAGTGTACAGCAATGGGATTCACTCATACATATATATGTGTGTGTGTATATATATGTGTATATATATATTTATTTATTTGCACTATAGGTTACTATAAGATATTGAGTATAGTTCCCTATGCTATACTGTAGGTTCTTATTGTTTATCTATTTTATATATATAGTAACATGTATATATAATCCCAGACGTTTAATTTATCTCTCCCCCCACCCCCTGCTCTCTCCTTTGGTAACCATAAGTTTGTTTTCTATGTCTGTGAGTCTGCTTCTGTATCAGTTCATTTGTATCATATTTTAGATTCCACATATAAGTCGCATCATATGGTATTTGTCTTTCTCTGTCAGACTTACCTTACTTAGTACGATAATCTCTAGCTCCATCCATGTTGCTGCAAATTTCGTTTTTTTTATGACTAATATTCCATGGTGTGTGTGTGCATATATATATATGTGTGTGTATATATAATATATATATATATAACATATATATATATATATATATATATATCACATCTTTTTTATCTCTGACAATGGATATTTAGGTTGTTTCCATGTCTTGGCTGCTATAAATAGTGCTGCTTTGGAGATTGTTTCCCTTTTCCTTATAATTGGTTCCAAGGATCTGCCTCAGTAGAACTAGTTCATATTTTTTTCCTCCTTCCTCTCTCTCTTCTACCATCCAATTTAGACAGTACTGTGCCATTCATATGTTTTAGTATCTTCCTTTGTTCATATATATATATATATATATATATATATATGTATGTATTCACATATTTGTGTTTGATTTGCCAACTTTAAATTCTATTTTGTACTCATGTACTACAACCGAAGCAACTATAAGTGGATTCCACTTTCCACCTTCTACCATTTTCGCAGATTGTACCATTTGTCCTTTGCAAAATATTGACATTCTCGACTGTTGTTTGTATCTGTACCTTTGCTTTTACTTAGCTATACAGTTAAATACATTTACTGCTGCCTGAATTTCCCTTTGCCAAACCTCCATTCATTCTTTTTTTTTTTTGCCTTTTGTTGTTTTAGGGCCACACCCATGGCATGAGGAGGTTCCCAGTCTAGGGGTCTAATTGGAGCTACAGCCTTGGGCCTTCACCATAGCCACAGCAACGCGGGATCCGAGCCACGTCTGTGACCTACACCACAGCTCACGGCAACGCCGGATCCTTAACCCACTGAGCAAGGCCAGGGAACGAACACGCAACCCCATGGTTCCTAGTCGGATTCATTAACTGCTGTGCCATGACGGGAACTCCCTTCCATTCATTCTTGATTGGCTGGAACTCACCTTCTAATAGTTTTATCAGGAAATATCCACTTGACTAATATTTCCTGAACTCATACATGTTGACAATGGTTTGTCTGTAGCCTTTATCCATGAAGGAATAGCCTAGACGAATAGAAACACTTCTTAGCTCAAACTTCTTTATTTCTTTCAGTATCTTTTAAATGTGGCTCCTTTGTTCTCAGGCATTGAACGATGTTGCCAGGAAATATGTTACCAGCCTGATCATCTTTCCTTTTTGCCGAAATATTCAAATAATTCTTTTTAAAACATATAATGTTATAAGGATATAGTATGGTGTTGATTACGTTAGGACAGTTTTCGTATATACAATGTGCCTTTTCAATGCATAGGATCAAGTATTTATATCAGAACTTCTCTCTTTTGAAAGGATAAATATGTGATTGCTGGTCTTAGATTACTATCCTAAAACTGTCATCTCCTCTGCTCCTGATTTTCCTTTACTTTTTCCTGATTGGATACCCAGAATCACTCTATGATGGCTGTCCATTTTTGTTCCTTCTAAATTAATGGAAGAATATTGAGATTATACATTTTTTTCTGTCTTTTTGTCTCTTTAGGGCCGCATCTGCAGCATGTGGATGGTCCCAGGCTAGGAGTCGAATTGGTGCTGTAGCCACTGGCCTATGCCACAGCCACAGCAACACACAATCTGAGCCGCATCTGTGACCTACACCACAGCTCACAGCAACGCTCTTTCCTGTGGGTGGGAGAAGCATAGTGGGCTTGTCTTGGGAGCAGGACTGGGGGCCACAGCTCTACTGGGGCCAACTCTTGTGCCTAGGGCAGCCCTTCAGAGAGATGCAGCTAGATAGAAAGATCCAGATTGGAGGGTTTGCAAGATCAGGCACCTGACACTCAGTGAGGCTAAACAATACCAAAACATCAGAGTTTAGAGCAAAGAAAGGTTTATTTCAGGACCAAGCAAGGAGAGTGGGGGTGAAATGGGATTGGCAGCATCCTAGGAGCACTGGGATGTGGATACAATCCCCGACCCAACACAATGGGTTAAGCATCTGGCATTGCCGCAACTGTGGCTTCAGTTTGACTGAAGCTTGGATCAGATCCCTTTCCCAGGAAATCCATATGCCGCGGGATGGCCAAAAACAAAACAAAACAAAAAACCTACAGAATTGAAGAAAATAGTTTCAAACGATGCAACCAACAAAGGCTTAATTTCCAAAATATACAAACAACTCAAACAGCAAAAAAATAAATAAACTATCCAATTGAAAATTGGGCAGAAGACCTGAATAGACATTTCTCCACAGAAGACATACAGATGGCCCATGAAAAAATGCTCAGCATCACTAATTATCAGAGAAATGCAAGTCAAAACTATGATGAGGTACCACCTCACACCAGTCAGAGTGGCCATCATTAACAAGTCCACAAATAACAAATGCTGGAGAGGGTGCGGAGAAAAGGGAACCCTCCTACACTGTTGGTAGGAATATAAATTGGTACAAAAACTATGGAAAACAGTATGGAGGTACCTCAGAAAACTAAATGTAGAACTACCATATGACCCAGCAATCCCATTCCTGGGCATATACCTGGACAAAACTTTCACTGAAAAAAATACATGCAACCCTATGTTCATTACAAAACTATTCACAATAGCCAAGACATAGAAACAACCTAAATGTCCATCAACAGATGAATGGATTAAGAAGATGTGGTGCATGTATACAATGGAATACTACTCACCCATAAAAAAGAACAAAATAAAGCTATTTGCAGCAACATGGATTGAACTAGAGATTCTCATACTAAGTGAAGTAAGTCAGAAAGAGAGACAAATACCATATAATATCACATATCTGGAATCTAATATACTTTACAAATGAACCTGTCTTCAGAAAAGAAACAAACTCATGAACATGGAGAACAGACTTGTGGTTGCTGAGGGGAAGGGAGTGGGATGGACTGGAAGTTTGGGGTTAGTAGATGCAAACTTCTGCATTTGGAGTGGATAAGCGATGAGATCCTACTCTATAGCACAGGCAACCATATCTAATCACTTGTGATGGAACATAATGGAGGATAATGTGAAAAAAATAATGTATATAAATGTATAACTGGGTCACTTTGCTGTACAGCAGAAATTGACGGAACATTGTAAGTCAACTATAATAAAAAAAAATTTTTTAAGAATGTATAGACAGAGTTCCCGCTATGGCAGAATGATATGGGCAGCTTCTCTGAAGTGCTGGGACGCAGGTTCGATTCCAGCCTGATCGGGCCAGCACAGTGGGCCAAGGATCCAGTGTTGCCACAGAGGTTGCAACTGCATCTCAGATCTGATCCCTGGCCAGGGGACTCCATATGCTGCCCGGCGGCCAAAAAATAAAGTTACTTTTCAGGTTAATGAAAATGTTCTGGGATTGTATAGCGATGATGGTTGCACAGCTCTGTGAATATACTAAAAACTATTCAGTGAAAAACCAAAGAAAAGAAAAATGAGAACTACTGGTGGGAAGTTTGTAATGGAGCAGAAACCCTTTTTTGATTCTTTCTAACTGTTCGTTATTTATGCATCACTGTTGTAATCTCTCCAGGCAAAAACTGGGACTTGACGGCCGCTTTGAGTGACTATGAGCAGCTCCGACAAGTACACACAGCCAACCTGCCACCTGTGTTCAACGAGGGTAGGTGCCCCAAGCAACCTGAACGAGAGCCGCCACCTCCTGGGCACATGGCTGAGCGACCCTGCCTACCCAGGCAGGAGGACATTGCCCAAGGTATTGGCTGAGGGACCACCGCCCCCACCTTGGCTAGCATGCCCTGGTTTGCACGTGGGCTGGGGTGGGGGTGCACAGAGCAGTGAGGTCATCACATCCCAGCTGCAGGCAGATGGGGCACCCCAGGCACCATGCCTCATACTAAGCTAAACTGTCCTCTGCAGCTTCTATTCTTGCCTAAGAAAAGTGGTCCACATTCCTTCTGGAGCCCTGGTTTTTCCAAACCAAACATCTCTATCCCCTGCAATTATTTTCCAAGTAGCAGAGCCTCCAAACCTGTTTGGCATTGATGTTCATCACCTTTTGTGCTCCATTTTCCTTTTCTTAATTACAGAACTAAGAAAAACTCATGATGGAGTTCCTGCTGTGGTGCAGTGGATTAAGGATCCAGCATTGCTGCAGCTGTGGCGTAGATTGCAGCTGTAGCTTGGATTTGATCCCTAGCCCAGGAACTTCCATATGCTGTGGGTGTAGCCCCAAAACAAAGATATATAAAGAAAACATAAATGTTTTCTTGTCCCCCGTCCCAGATCTCAGGGAGACTAACCAGTAGTTGCATCCTGTTCTGTCTCCTGCTCTTCTTACTTTGCTTGTTCAAAATGCAAAGGCAATCAGAAGCAAAGGCACATAATGCACTTTGCAGAGTGCTTGTTTCATTGAACAATAAATTATGAACATACTCTCAATGCTCTATTCCACAGCATATGATCATTTATAAACCATGCCTGTACTCATAGTGATTCTTTTTTTTTCTTGAATTTTATTGGTGGTGGTGGGTTTTGACACTACAGGCAATGCTAAGATAAACTTTCTACCTGTAATTCATACCTACTAGTGCTTTTATTTCTATAGGTTAACATTTCCAAAGTAGAGTTAGTGTGTCAACACATGTGTATTTTTTATTTAATACTTCAGCACTTCTTTCCCAAGCACATTTCTATTTGCCACGTGTGAAATTGGGTGTTTCCTTTCATCCTTGCAAGGACTGGATGTTCTCACGATGTTTTTATGTTGTTTTTTACTCTAAAGGGTGAAAAACGGTGTATTTTAACTTTCATCTTATCATTTGTTTGTTAGCCAGTTGGATTTCCCCTTCTGTGTCTTTCCTGTTCACATATTTTGTCCACTTTTCTAATGATTTGTTTGCATTTTTCTTATCAATTTTAGCATTCTTTATAATGAAGACTACAACATATGTTTTGTGTGTGTGTGTGTAAATATATCCTACTGTGTTACTTGCCTCATATTCTACCACACAAAACGTTTACATTACTGTTCATTCATGGCCAATGGGTATCCTCTCTCACTTCAGAAGTTCTCCTGAAATGCAAAGTTACTGATATATTTCCCTGTATTTGTTTTTAAATTTTGTTCTTTGGTCATATAATCAATTTGAGTCATAACTAAGGATCTAGTTTTGCTTTTCTGGATTGAGAGTGAGGTTTTCTAGCACATTTATTGAATAAAGCATCCCTCTCCCACTGAACTGAAATGATAACTTTGCCATACTAACTTCCCCCAGATATAACTGTATCTGTTTCTAGACTCTGTCTTTTGTGTGGCCAACCCTCCCATTACATTTGCCTTTTATAGTTTCATATAATATTACTCTCTGCAAAGGCCCATTCCTTTATTGCTATTATTTCTAAAACTTTTTCACATTTTTGGATATTTATTCTGCCATGTAAACCTGAAAATTGGAATTCTGATTGGAATTGGATTGGATTTTATTTTAGGATTAGTTGGCATACTGTAATATTGTTTTTCCATTCAAGAATCCTGAATGTACTGCTCCATTTGTTCCTTTTTATTAAGACTTTAGACAGAGAAAAAAGCAACTTATTTTTTTTTGTATATTTATCTTTTATCCAGTCACTACATAAATTCTCTTGTTTTTTTAATAGAACGTCTTGGGTTTTTGAAATATGCAACTATAGCATCTGAAATAATTTAATATTCCTCTTGATGTTTACACAGTGAATTCCACTTCTCCTCCTATTGTATTAGGTCAGCCCTCCCAAACTGTTGTGAATGAATATTGTCTTTGTTTCTGTTAGCTCAGCCTTATCATCATTCAAGCTGTATTGGAATCTCTATCTTGGACTATTCTTTTATGCTTACCCTGTCATCTAGAAAAGAGTTACTAAGTTTACTATTCATTTTCCATTTTCTTCAACTACATTTAAGGGCTAAATTTTTAGGTGCATATGTATTCATAATTGTTAGGTCATCTGGCTTAAGTATGCTTGGTTACCAAGAGTGTCACTTTGTCCTACATAATGTGTTTACCTTTAAATCTGTTTTAGTTATTAAAACTCTGCCCTACCTTTCTTTTAGTTCATACTTCCTTGGAATAACATTTTTCAGCTGTTATTTCAACTTTTTCTTATCATTTATATCAAACGTGATTCTCCTAAGTAATTTATCATCAGATATTATTTTATTGTCCAATCTGAGAGTCTGTCTTTTAAGCAGTGAATTTAATCCACTTGTTTTATTTTTATTATTGTCCTACCTGTGCTTTTTTATGTTGTGTTCTACTTGCCATGCTTTTTTTTTTTTCCTATGTATCTTTCTCCTTGTCTATCTTTTCTGGCTAACTTAATTTTTCAACTGGTTTGAAAATCATATGTTCTACTTATGTTGTAGTTAACTCTGTTCTATTAGAACCTATATTTATGGAGTTCCCATTCTGATTCAGTGGGCTGAGAACCCAGCTAGTATCCATGAAGATGTGGCTTTGATCCTTAGCCTCACTCAGTGGGTTAAGGATTGGTGTTGCTGTGGCTGTGGCTGTGACAGCTGCAGCTCCAATTCGACCTCTTGCTTGTGAACTTCCATATGCCACAGTGCAGCTCTAAAAAGAAAAGAGGGGGGAAAAAAACCTATATTTAGGTTTTCTCTCTATTAATTTTCAAAACTTAACAACAATTTTATTTTACTCTGAAAAAGGTATGTCTCCCTTCTTGCCTACATATGCCCCCAATCATATTTAGGTTCTTTTTGTTGCTTATTTAGATGACAGTTAACTTCTTTATCAACTCACATTTATCTTTTGCTGAAAGAATACTTCCTCAAAGACTATTTTTTGGCCACACCCATGGCATACAGAAATTTCTGGATCAGGTATCAAACCCATGCCACAGCAATGATGACACCAGATCCTTAACCCACTGAGCCACCAGGAAACTCCACAAAGCCTATTTTCTAAAATAATTTTTGCATGATCAATCTCCTTAAATTTGCAAGTATCTAAAGGTGTTTACATGGAATATTTAATTATGTTATGAGGTAATTAAGGAAGAAATATGACCTGCTAGTTTAAGAATCAGAGGAGATGGTTCAGACGGTGGGCTCTGAGTTGGCTGGTTTGCATAAGAAAGATGTGCTCTTGGGGAAGTCCTTTGGTATTTCTAAGAACTGGCTATTCCTGTATGGAAATCCTCTCCCCAGTCAGGGAGGACCCAGATGCCAGAGGCTCAAGAATACAGAAAATTAGAAAACATGGAGTTCTCCTGTGGTGCAGTGGGTTAAGGATCTGGCGTTGTGACTGCTGTGGCTTGCATCACTGCTGCGGTGCAGGTTTGATCCCTGGCCCAGAAACTTCCATATGCTGCAGGTGTGGAAGGAAGGAAGGGAAGGAGAAACAGAGGAAGGAAGGAGGGAAGGAAGAAAACAGAGTTAATACATATCCCCTGGCCTAAAACCATAGATGTTTGTCAAGGGTTGGGAAATTCTGTACATTCCCTCACTGTTGTTTTGGGGTTTTTTTAAATCTCTGTGTTTCTCTGGGGCATAACTCTGAGCATGGTCATTCCTGTTAATCATCTTGGTCTCAGAGTGAAATTGAAGATGAATCAAAACCATAGCTTTTGAAATACCCTGCCTCTGGGGCATGGCACTCATTTTGATGTGCAAATATGTGAGGCTTCTGAGAACTGGCTTTGAATTTAAAAGTAACTTACCCTAGGATAAGAAGCCTCTTGTTTTTCATGTGCTTTAGCAAAGTTACTTTAATAGCATTGCTAGCCACTACTCTTGTACGTGGGGAGGTGGAGCTCCTGATCCCGATGAAAGCGTGGGCGTGGCTTTTTCCATCAGCACGTGACGGGAGGGGGCGGGGCAGAAGCCTGTCTCTGGGAGGGATTATTTGCATAGAACCTGAGCCTTGAGCAGGGAATCCTTATGGCCTAAGTGGATACTCATGGATTTGCTGTAGCACTTGGACAGTGTTCCTTCAAATGCCAGTTTGAATTTTGTTTTCCTGACCAAATTAAAAGAGGACTACTGTTAAAAAAAGAAAACCCATCAGGTATTGAAGAATTCTTTAGTCGTTAAGTACAGGGCTTTAAGAAACAACTACATTTTCAAATACATTTACTTTTCTGCTGTAGCATTTAGATCAGATGATTGGCTTCCTAATAAAGTAACATGTTGCACTTTAGAGAAATTCTGTACTGTATTTCTCACCTCTTGGTTGGAAAACTTTGGCAGAATAAGACCAGAATAGACCACCATTTTTCAAGAGTGCTGTGATAAGAGAAAATTTAGGCAGAAGAGAGGCATGTAATGGCTTAATATTTATGTCCTGGGGAATCTTCCTGCAGGATGTGTTCATCAGAGTAACTTTAGTAAGGGTGACCTATCTTAAAATCCATGCCACAGCGGAGGGAGCCAGATAGATTTCTTCTCACTTTAAAAGTATAAATGCATAAAAACGGAGTTCCTGTCGTGGCTCAGTGGTTAACGAATCCGACTAGGAACCATGAGGTTGCGGGTTCGATCTCTGGCCTTGCTCAGTGGGTTAAGGATCTGGCATTACTGTGAGCTATGGTGTAGGTTGCAGATGCGGCTCGGATCCCGCGTTGCTGTGGCTGTGGCGAAGACCGGCAGCTACAGCTACTGTTAGACCCCTAGCCTGGGAGCCTCCATATGCCGCGAGTGTGGCCCTAGATAAGGCAAAAAGACAAAAAAAATAAAAAAATAAAATAAAAATATAAATGCATAAAAACAAAGGCAGCCTCCTTTGTAGCATTTAGTACCCTGAGAGGGCAGCTCTGTTGAACTGAGTTCAATGTAACTGAGGACCCAAAAAGCAAGGCTGGTGATCTTGAAGAATGCTGATCGATCATACTGGTTTAGTAGACCTGCTCCTGGTCTCCTTCTAAGTGGCTGTATGACTCCCTAAGTAAGTGCCATGTGCCAGGTGGTGGTAATGTTGGCCCAGCCTGAGGACAGCCTACAGAAAACACTGACAGGATGGCCAGGGTGGGGGGACATAGGTGTGCAGGTGTACATGGGTGTGCCTCTGTGTGTGTTGTGTGTGTACATGGATGTGTCTACATGTGTGCACACATATGCATGTGTGCCATATGTGCTTGCACGTGTGTGTCGTGCATGTGTACACACACACACGGGTGTCCTACATGTGCACCCACACGTGCACTGTGTGTGTAGAGGTGTGTACATGTGTAGGGTGTGGTGCGTGCATGCATGTGCACGTGTCTGCAGACTCCTCCCCACCCCCAACACCCCAGCACTCAGCCCTGTTGTCTCCCCTCTGCAGAGAAGCGCCTCTCACGAGGGATCTCGCACGCCAGCTCGGCCATTGTGTCCCTGGCGCGGTCCCACGTGGCGAGCGAGTGCAGCAGTGAGCAGTTCCCACTGGAGATGCCCATCTACACGTTCCAGCTGCCGGACCTGAGCGTGTACAGCGAGGACTTCCGGAGCTTCGTGGAGCGAGATTTGATTGAGCAGGCAACCATGGTGGCTCTAGAGCAGGCAGGTGAGTTCCCCCACCCCAGGCAGGCCTGACTCACTGGGGAGCGAGGGGCAGCCCAGTTCAGGGCTCAGTCAGGCTCTGGGTACCTGCGGGCCCTGCTTTCCCCTGCGCCGCTGGAGAGACGCTCGGATCTCTGAAGTGTTCCCTTGTTCCCTTTGTTCCTAAATCCAGCCTGGCCAGGTGAGCACCAGCCCCCCAGAGAGAACCCCACTTCTCTCCTTTCCCATCCAGCCCCCATCCCCAATTGGGTGCCAAACAAAAGATAAGAAAGACCCCAGGCTTGCAGAGAAATAGGAGACCCTGTCACTCTCTGTAGACATAGGCAAGTTAAGGAAGCTCCTAGAGCCTTAGTTTTCCTGTCTGCAAAGAGGAGAGGATGCCAGCCTGCTGAGGCTGAGCCTTAAACAGCCTGTGCTCTCCGGTGCTGCTGGTCTCCTGCCCTACCCCCAGCCTTACAAAACCTGGCTTTGGTCTTCTTCTCCTAATGTTTCGCTGACATTCTGATAGGACGAGATTCAGGGAACAAACCAAACTTTTCTTTGGCGTTTCTAAGGATAAAACAGTTAGTTTCAAACAAATGTCTGAAACATGTAGGTCCTTCTTGAGACAGCCCAGCTCCCTACCCCGTCTCACTCACATTCATCTGCATTATGAAAACCTTTGCAAATCCACGTGTTCTGGGACTTTTCAGACTTGTATAGAAGATGCTGGGGCGCAGGGCCCTTCCTTTCAGTCCCGCCCCCCAGCATCTCCCATGGAGCCACTGAATGCACATAGACCTAGAAGAGGTGGTGATTAATGGGGCTTTATTTGTGTCAGGCAGTCTGGTCGTCAGGCCTAAGCCACGGACTCAAGGGGCCTCACCCATGACGCGTTTGGTTTTAGAACAGGACCCGCAGTTCCGATAACTAGGTGGATCTGGTGTGACGATGAACAAATTGTTTTGCCAAAGGTTCAGAATTACCAGAAGCAACCCAAAGACTGGCACCCACAGTCTGGCCCTGTCTTACCTGGAGGTCTTTGATTGATCAGCAGACATAAAGCAATCCCTCTGGGTTACCTACAGTCTTAAACTGCTCGTTTTACAGACTGGCTATTTTGCAGATAGATTTTCCGGAGTAATTCCAATAAGCTGTTTTAAACAACAGATTCACTAGTCATAAAGTAGGGGGAAACTGGTATAGGTTAAGAAGGAAAAAAAAATTTCATGAGCTAGTTTCTCTTGACTGCTACCTTGACAAAGTTTGGCCCCGGGCATTGCTAACAGCCGTGGTAATTGCTGCCTTATTTAAAGCCCTGGTAGAGAGCACAGGGTCCACCATGCCAGCCTTCTCCTTCAGCCTTATCATACACAGCAAAAGAGGCTTTTTTAGATTTCCCGTCGTGGCTCAGTGGGTTAAGAACCAGACTAGCATCTGTAAGGCTGCAGTTTCGATCCCTGGCCTCTCTTAGTGGGTTAAAGAACCCGGCTTAGACTGGCAGCTGCAGCTCCGATTTGACCCCTAGCCTGGGATGCCGTGTGTGCAAAAGCCTTGTGCTCCTTTGGGATGTCTTTTATGTTATTTTTATTCCCCGTAGATCACATATTAATTTTTATCCCTTATATTTTATCGTCCAGCCCAAAATTTTTAAAAGGTACAATTTTACTCCAACTACCCAATTTCAGAAAATGCCATTTATTTATATATATATATATATTTAGTTATTTTTCCTTTTTTAATTAAAGTATAGTCGATTTATAATGTCTTGCCTGCCAGTTTCTTCTCTACAGCAAAGTGACTCAGTCATACGTGTATATATGCCTTCTTTACTCTCATTCCATCCCACTCCTTCCCCCTCACCCTTGGCAACCACAAGTCTGTTCTCTATGAGTCTGTTCCTGTTCTGTATATAGATTCATTTGTGCCATATTTTAGATTCCACGTATAAGTGATATCACATGGTATTTATCTTTCTCTTTCTGACTTACTTCACTTAATATGATAATCTCTAGCTGCACCAGAAAATACCTTTTAAAAACTCAAACTTAATGAGTTAAGATACTACTTTCACCCACGGTACATTGTTTCCATCATGGGCCAAGAGGATGGAGAAAAGGGACAGCACTGTCTCCCACCTGGGGCTGTGGATGGCGCCCTATCAGTGCCACAGGAAGCCTTGGGGAAGCACTTTCCTGGGCAGGGAGTGTCTGAACACGTCAGGAGTCTGCCCAGGATGGGGAGATGAGGACTGGGAAAAAAGAGAGGCAGAATAGACGCGTGTTACTTTCCTTCTCTGAACTTCTCTAAACTTCTCTGAACCTCTCTGAACTTCTCCTTAAGCAAAAAACCAGGCTGGAATCTTGGGGGCCCCTGGATGGTGCAGGGAGTCCCACACAGATCCCCACGCCAGCTGGATGAGGAGCCTGGATGTGGCAGGTGGCACCAGCTGTGCCCCTCAGGCCCTGTTCTCACTCTCCATGGGATAGACGGTGTTCTAGAGAGGAACAGCAGGGAGAAAGCTGCTGGGCGTGGCCGGGGGTAGGGTGTCCACTCCTCCTGCCAGTGATTTAATGTTCAGATGGCCATGAATCAGCTCCTGACAAGCATTATTATTATTTACTGTGTACGTGGAAGATGGAAATGAAGATGTTGAAAAAAATCCTAGTGAAAAGAAATCCACTTGTTCAAGGTATAAACCAAGTTGTGTTCAGAAGGAACTATAAACTCTGTCACAGGGCCTCAGTGGAGGGGTGGGAGGACTTCTCTTCCCTTGGGGCTGGACAGGAACCCAGGGCTCATGTGTGTCCAGGCCAAAAAAAAAAAAAAGGCCTTCACTCAGTTCGTGTTGCCTGTGTTCCATCCGTCCACCCTGAG
This sequence comes from Catagonus wagneri, assembly GCA_004024745.2. NCBI lineage: Eukaryota > Metazoa > Chordata > Mammalia > Artiodactyla > Tayassuidae > Catagonus > Catagonus wagneri. The sequence continues at coordinate 15,354,264 of PVHT021183530.1, read as the reverse complement.
GACCCGGATCCACACTCTCAGAGACCCATGCAGGCAGGCGTCCACAGCGGTCCCCAGCTCCCTGAGGCAGGTGGGCAGCCCCATTTGTATGGAGTGGTGAGGCTTCACCTCCCACAGAATCTACAGGCGAGGAGTTCCATTCTTCCCAGGCCTCACAACCCTGGAATGCTCCCACTCCATGACAGTCAGGACAGCAAGAAGACCAGAGCTTCAGGGTGTGAAACTGCTGACCTCCTGGGAGAGGAAGGAAAATGCCTTGCAGTCTTCATTGTTTAGTCAGAGAGTGAAAGAAACCATTCATTTCTCAGTTGGGCTCTCCTGCTGCATTTACACATAAGAAGACTTGGAGATCCTAAGTCTCTGGTTTTGGGAAGTAACACCCAGTGCCCCTTTCAGACACCCCCATAGCGTGGACAAGACAGTATGATGCTCCTGCGAGTTCGTGGGTCCAAAGGACAGAGGCATGTTTGCATAGTATAGCAGTCACTGCACACACAGGACACTGAGGTCTAGGTGCCAGAAAATACGTGTGCATGCCTTCGCGTTGTACTGCTAAGTCTGTCTCCACGGGAGGAGAGCCGGACTGGAGAGAATCCGGCAACTCAGCCCGGCCACATCCCAGGTCAGCTTGGAGGCCCACTGGATCCTTGATTTCTCCCATCTCAAAATTGGAGATAGGACAGCTGCCAGGACAGTTCACCGAAGGCAAACCTGACCTGAGCTCCCACAGATGTCCCATCCATGTGCTGGTGCACCCCATCGCTGTGGACCACACAGGTGAAATCACTGCCGTCCAGGAGATGAAGTTCTAGGGACAAAAAAAGACCATCAGTGTGACACAAGGTTGGCCCTAAGGTAGGGGCTCCGAGGCGTAGGGAAAGAGCCAACGGCAGGCGTCTTGAGAGCATGGAGGAATGAGCCATGGGACGGTCTCCTGGCTCAGTTTCAAAGCCTTGGCATATTTAAGGATGGCGGGGCATGGGAGCAGGTGGAATGAGGGCTGGGGGATTTGGAAAGGAAGGCAAGAGAGCAGTAGCCAGGGGCCCAGGGAGCACCCATGAGCCTTTGGAGTGAACTGGAAGAAGGCCTTCAACCCCAGGGTGTTTGGAGAGGGGGAGGTATCATGTTTGGAGGCACATGGACATGTGCTGGCTGCTCTGTGGAAAGAAGACTGCAGAGGGAAGGAAGCAGATGGAGCAGGGGGGCGGTGGCTGCTTGAGTCCTGAGCAGTGTGGGTACCAGTGGACATGACAAGTAGCCAGATATCCAGGCAGAATCTGTTTTGGAGAAGGACCTGCAGGTCTCGTGGATAGATTGGATGGGGTATGACAGCGGAAAGAGAAGAGGCCAGCATGACCCCAAGAATGCTGCCTTTAGCGTGTGGGTAGGTGGTAGTGCCCCGTGGAGATGCAGAGCCCTGGAGAAGGAGTTGGGGATGATGGAGAGGCAGAGTCTGAGGTCCTGGTGAGACTTGGAAAGTTGCCGCCCAGTTGGCATATGGGTCTGGGATTCGGGGGAGGTCTGGGCTAAGGATTGAATCTGAGCCAGAGTTGCGATCTCTGCTATTGCACTGGGCTAGGGATTGAACCAGCACCTCCATGGAGACAAGCCTGGCCACTAACCCACTGCACCACAGCAGGAACTCCTGGGTAAGAGTCTTGACTTCTGAAACCCCACTTAGATGTGGGAGTGAGCCTTGTGGGATGAAGTCTGCGTGAGGAGATGCTCATTGAGGGGACCTCTCGGAGTCCCCAGCACAGCCCTGTGCAATGTTGAGTACCAGCTGGATAAGGGAGTCTGCAGCCTGGACAGAAACATAAGGGAACAAACCCAGGGCAAAACATCACAGTCCTCTTGGGGGAGCTCTCGGAAAGAGGTGCACAGTGACTCCCAGAGAAGTGGTCCTGGGTGGGTGAGGTCGCTGCAGAAGGGCCAGGGTGTTGAAAGGAATCACAGGGCCATGTTTAGGGCAAGAATGGACTTGTCTTTCAGAGGTTTGTCACGTTGTGTTTTCTTTTATCTTAGGGTCTTAGTGGGTGACGAGCAAAACACATCTTATTTTAAACTGTGTGGAAACCATCTGTTACGAAGACCAAATTATGTGGTCCCATTATCATGTATGAATCAGAGGAACATTGCTTGGAAAAGGCAGAATAAATGACTAATAGCTTCTCACCCATCCATGACGCCAGCAGCCTCCCCTGATGGTGTCCACCTGATATTCTTTTTTGCAGGGACTCGAGATGTTTTGTTTTTAGGTTGCACCTGGAGCATGTGGAACTTTCCGGGCTAGGGATTGAACCTGTGCCACAGCAGCGACCCAAGCCACAGTAGTGACAATGCTGGATCCTTAACCCGTTGAACCACCACAGAACTCATTTTTGTTTTTTTAACATCCCCAGTGCTAGTTCCCATGTTCTGTTTCTGTTCATGAAGTTATTGTGTGGGGAGACAGGAATGACAACCCTGTCAAAGCGGGAATAGGAACATTGAACCGTAATCTCAATTATGCTGCTCCTTCACAGAATCTTTTATCCTGAGTGTCCCATTCTGGGTTCAGCTGCAGATGCTAAACTATCACTGGGACATTTTTGGTTCCCCAGAGCCTGGAAAGTGCTGGCATTTTCCAGAGCTGGGTCATCTTCCCAGGGTAGTCACACCCGATTAATAGCCCCAAGGATGCTTTCAACTGCTTAAGAGTTTTTTTTTTTTTTTTTTCTTGTTTTCAGTTGCCCCACAGCATATAGAAGTTCCTGGGCCAGAGATCAAGTCTGAGCCAGAGCTGCAATCTATGCCACCGCACTGGGCTAGGGATTGAACCAGCACCTCAAACCTGGTCACTAAGCCACGGCACCACAATGGGAACTTCTGGGTACGAGTCTTGATTCTGGGACCCAACTTAAATCAAACACCTAAAACCGTGCCTTCCATCCCCACAACCACATAGTTAAGTGTTGTGGTGATGCAGTTACCTGCAGAGTGTGACTGCATATGTGGACTGAATTGATATGTAGAAAATGATCAATTTCCTATAAGAAATTTGAATGAAAGAAAGGCAGCATGTTTAGGGGAGATGCCTTGTTGAAGATGGTATTAATTCTGAGATCTCAAAAGATTAATCCCAGGTGTGATTAAGCATGGCTTCATACTATGCTCTATTTGAGATATGTTAGCAGTTAACATGCTCATAACGTGGTGTCATCTGACACACTTACTGGTTTACACGGAGCCCTCTCCCTGTCCTGGAAACACGTTAGTGATCAACCCTGGGACGTGCTTTCTAGAAGGTGAACGTGGTGCTGTGCAGGAAGAGGAGGGGGTCTTAAAATGAGAATTTGGACAAGGATGTCATCTGAATTGTATAAACGGAGCACCTTTTCAGGTGGCATTCCCACCCTGAAACATAGATGCTTTCCCTGTTTTCTGAGAAGCCCCAGCAATGATCCGCCACTGTGAGTCTGAGCCTGGCCCAGAGATGTGGTTCTGCCAGAGAGAAACACACCCACACTGAGCCCATGGGGTACATGATGCAGTGCACACATACGGCAGCCTGGGGCAAGGATTAGGAGCGCTTGGGAACACCACTGAAAGGAAGTGGGGAGTGACTGGGGAAGGGGTGGCCTGTGACCGCTGCACCAGTGACCCACATCTTCAAAGCTGAGGGCAGTGACAGAAAGTTGGTACGATTGCAGCAAAGTCTGCACAGCACGTTGCTGACGTGGATCCCTAGAGGCTGCAGGTCTGGAGTGAGGAGAGATGGTTCAGAAGTGACCATAGGGGTCATTCCCATTGTGGCTCAGTGGGTTAAGGACCCAACATTGTCTCTGTGAGGGTGTGGGTTCAATCCCTGGCCTCACACAGTGGGTTAAAGATCCTGTGTTGCCACAAGCTGCAGCATGGGTCACAGATCTGGCTCAGATCCAGTGTTCTTATGACTCTGGTATAGGCCTGCAGCTGCAGCTCGATTTGACCCCTAGACTGGGAACTTACGGATGCCACGGGTACAGCCAAAAAAAATAATAAAATTTTAAAAAGTGACTATGGGGAACAGGGATGCCCTGGGCCCCTGAGGGATGGGAGAGGCTCATCTTTATTGTTTAGTGTAATTATAGTTTATTTCTTTTCATATGTAGTGTTTCAATAAACAGGCAGACCTCAGAGAGATCCTGGGTTCAGTTCCCAACAACCTCAATCATGCAACAACTGAAGTCCCCACATAATATTTTTGGTTTCCCAGTGCATATATCAGTTATGTTTATTCTATATCATAGTCTTTTAAGTGTGCAGTAGCCTTATGTCTAAAAAAATACCTAATTAAAATATAGGGCGTTCCTGTTGGGGCTCAGCAGGTTAAGAACCCACACAGTGTCCCTGAGGATGCGGGTTTGAGCCTTGACCTCGCTCAGTGATGAGTTAAGAATCCAGCATTGCCGAGAGATGCTGCATAGGTTGCAGGTCCAGCTCAGATACAGTGTTGCTGTGGCTATAGCGTAGGCCTCAGCTGCAGCTCTGTTTTGACCCTTAGCCCGGGGAACTTCCATATGCCACAGGCACAGCCATAAAAAGAAAAAAAATAATAATCACTTTATTGCTAAAAAAATGCTAACCATCAGTTGAGCCTTCCATGAGTTGTAACGGTGACATTAAATATCACTGATCATAGATCATCATAATAATACAATAATAATGAAAAAGTTTGAAATATTGTGAGGAATACCAAAATGTGACACAGAGACACAAGTGAGGAAGTGCTGCTGGAAAAGGACACTGAGAGACTCACGTAACGCAGGGTTGCCACAAATCTTCAATTTGTGAAAAACACCCTAAAGCCAAGCACAATAAAACAAAGCATACCTGTGTGTGCATACCACAGATTATTTATCCATTATATTAGGATGGACATTTGGTGTCATAGTCAATCTGGGCAGCCATAGCAAACACTGCAGACTGGGGGGCTTAAACAACAAAAACATATTTTCTCTAGGTTCTGGGGGCTGGAAGTCCCAGATCAAGGTACCGGCTGATTCTGTTTTTTGTGAGGTTTCTCCTCTCAGCTATAAACGAGCACCTTTTCCCTGTCCTCACAGGGGTCTTTCCTATGAAAGACCCTCGGAGGAGAGAGGGAGGCAGAATGCACGTTCTGGTGGCTCCTATAAGGACATTAATGCCGTCTGATCAGGGCCCCACCCTCTGACCTCCCTGAACCTTAATTACTTCCCTGGAAGCCTCATCTCCAAACGCAGCTGCTTTGGGGGGGGGGGGGCTTCAACATAGGAGTATTGGTGAGACACAGACATTCAGTCCATAACAGTTGGGTTGTTTCCAGTTCTTGATTATTGTAAAGAATGCCACTGTTGACATTCTTGTACATGTTTTCAATGAACACATGAATATGTTTCTGAAGATATGTATCTGGGAGTGGTCCAAGATACATATGTGTCCAAGCTCATACTGCTCACTGCAGGACAGGCCAAAAAATTGACAGAGATGAGTTGTTAGAGCAAGGAATTGCAACTTTATTTGGAAAGCCAGCAGACAGAGAAGAGGGTGGACTTGTGTCCCAAAGAACCATCTTGCCTGAGTTAGAATTCAAGCTTCTTTTGGAGTTCCTGTCGTGGTGCAGTGGTTAACGAATCTGACTAGGAACCATGAGGTTGCGGGTTCGATCCCTGCCCTTGCTCAGTGGGTTAACGATCCGGCGTTGCCGTGAGCTGTGGTGTAGGTTGCAGACGCGGCTCGGATCCTGCGTTGCTGTGGCTGCAGTGCAGGCCTGTGGCTACAGCTCCGATTAGACCCCTAGCCTGGGAACCTCCACATGCCGCGGGTGCGGCCATAAAAATGACAAAAGGAAAAAAAAAAAAAAAAAAAAAAGAATTCAAGCTTCTTTTATACTAAAAGGAGAGGGAGTAAAGTCAGATATTTCCTGGTTCCAACAGCCTCTGGAGGGGATGTGTTCATTTCTTCCTGCCAGCAGTCACTCACAGGTAGGCCTACTCAGGATGCTTCCTGTGGACTAAACAAGGTTTTTTTAGCTTAATGCTCATTACCTGGTAGGCAGGGTTCCCAGAGGTGGGCCATTATGTGTAATTTAAGTTTATAGGCAACATCCCTTCAATGATGAACTTGTAATAGAATACAAAGTTTCTTCCCTATTACAGCCATGCTGAATTATAAGATTTGAGTACGTTCAGCTTTATAACAGTTTTCCAAATAGTTTTCCAAAGTGGATGTACCAGTTTTATCCTCCACTGCTGAGAGTTTTAGATGTTCCACATTTTCTGTCTTTACATTTTAGTCACTGTGTTGGAAGTGTGGTATTCACATAGTGGCTTTACTTTTTGTTTTCTGATGGTTAGTAAAGTTGGGTCTCTTTTCATGTTACTGGCCATTTGGATATCCTATTTGTTGGGGGCCTTTTCAGATTTTTTGGCCATTTTTACATTCATCTTTTTTGTTGATTTGTGGGACTTCCTTATACATCTGAATATGAGTCCTTTATCAGATGTGTATTACAAACACTTTCACTTACTCTGTGAGTTGCCCTTTCACTCTCTGACTAATATTCTTCCGTGAACAGCTTGTCTTAATACTAAAGTAGCCCACTTTACCTTTTATTTTCCTTTACTCTGAGAACTTCTATTTTGGCTTAAGAAAGCTTTGCCTACAGAGCTCCTGCCTTTCACATTTAAATCTACAACCCACCTAAAAATGGTTTTTATATATGATGTGACATGTGAGGAAAGTCCATTTTCCCATGTATTTACCCACCTGCCCTGATAGCATTCATTGAAACCATCCTTTTCTATTATACTTCATTGTGACCTTGGAGTTAAAGCAAGTGATTGTGTATGTATGGGTCTCATCCTGGACTCTATTTTCTTCCATTGGTTTATCCTTGAAACGAAATGACCACGGTTTTATTATAAGTCTCACCATACAATGTAAGTTCTTCAGCTTTGTTTTTCTTATGATTTGGCTTTGCTATTCTCAGCCTTTGCACTTCTATATAAATTAATGTATATGGACTCTATATAGAATAATTATATATTTAATATGGAATCTATATAAGTTAATGCCATATAAATTATTCTGTAGATAAATTGAGGGAAAATTGATATCTTTGCAATATTAAACCTCCTCAATCAATAGACATGGTAAGTTCTTTAATCTCTCTCACAAATGTTTTGCAGTTTTCCAAGTAAACGTCTGGAACATTATTCACTAGATTATCTCTATGCACTTTATGTATTTTTATATTGAAAAAATGCCAGCAACAGCTGAGATATAGAAATGTATTTTATTTATTGATCTTGTATTCTGGAACCTTCCTAAACTTACTTATAAATTCTAGTAGTTTATAGAATCTTTTGGACTTTCTAGCTTAATAACCTCTAAACTGCAAAGAATGATAGTTTTATTTTTTTCCTTTCCAATTTTGTGAGGGTTTTTTCTCTTTTTGTCTTATTGCATTGGGTAGGCCTTTCAGGAAGTTTTTGAATTACAGAAGTTATAACAGATATCCTAGACTAGTTTTCAATCTAAGAGGGAAACTTATACTCTTTCACCATTAAATATGATCTTAGTTGTAGCATTTTGTAGCTAATTCATAGCAGGTTAAAGCAGTTACCTTCACTTCCTAATTTGCTAAGTTTTTATCTTTCCTGAATGATGTTTGAAGTTATAAAATGCTTTTTCTTCATCTATTGAAATGATCATATGATTTGCCTCCTTTTTTTCTGTACATTGGTGAATTATGTGATTACTTATCAAATGTTTACCCACCAGTACATTCCTGGAGTAGACCTCATTTATGATATCACCCCTTTGTATATCACTAAATTTGATTTGCCAGTGTTTTGATTAAAATTTTTACATCTGTGATCATGAGAAATATTGATTTTCATTATATTTTCATTAGGTTTTAATATCAAGATTACTCTGGCCTCATAGAAAAGGATGTATAAAGTCTATCCTCTGTTTCTTTTCTATGGAAGAGATTCTATAAGATTGATGTTATACCTTTAAATAATTGGAAAAATTCACTGTGAAACTATATGATCATGTGGTTGTGTTTTGTGTGTGTTATAAAATTACAGACTCAGTTTCTCTAAGAAATTTTGGACTATTTAGAATCTCTATTTCTTCTTATGTCGTTTTTGAATTGGTATTGAGGAATTTGTCTATTTTATCTACATTGTCTAATATTTGTGTTAACTGTTATTATTTTTGAATGGTTGAATGTCTATAGGATCTGTGATATTGGCTCCTGTTTCTTTTTCTGTGTCAATACTTTGTCATTTCCTTTGGTTTTCATTAATAATTTTGCTAGAGATGTGTAAATCTTACTAATCTATTCAAAGAACCTATCTTGGTCTCTATTGTCTTTTTCATGGTATATTTATTTCCTGTTTCATTAACTTCTGCTCTTACATTTATTTATTTATTTATTTATTTATTTATTTATTTATTTATTTTTACCCATCTTTTTCCTTCGGGTTAGATATGTTGTTCTTTCTTCTGGCTTCATGAAATGGAAGCTTATGTCATTATATCTTCTTCAGAAGTATACTATAATGTTATAAATGCTATAAATGACTTTCTATGCAGTGCTCTTACAATTTTGATAGGTTATTCTTCTTTATCACTCAGAAATTTGGGGGGCCACACCCATGGCATATGGGCATTCCCAGGCTAGGGATCAAACCCTTGCCACAGTTGTGGATGGTGCTGCCACTGTGGCAACACTGAATCCTTAACCTACTGCACCACGAGGGAACTTCTTATCATTCAATTTTTAAAATTTTTAAATTTGTCCTGTAATTTCTTTTCTTTGTGCATTAATTTAGATGTATATTGCTTAATCACCAAGAAAATGGAGATTTGGAGGTGTTTTTGCCCAACTTAATTCATCTGTGATCAGAGAATATGTAATGAATGATTTCAGACATTTAAAAATTTGTTGGTTTTGAGCTATATGATGTCAAGTTAGATATATGCTGAACCTAAAGAAGTGAATGATATCCTCTTGGCTTATAGACAAGAGGATCACTTCAACATCAAACATGTTTAAGTTATCAGACTGATGTGGAATATAAGGTTCTTTTGACAGCTACTAATTTGTTTGTCTGCTTGTTTCCAAGATGCATATTACTCCCTTATGACCCTGTCTTACATGAATAATGTGTACATTACTGACTCCTAATGAAAATTACTAAATATTAAAACCATTGTACTCTTTCAAAAAAATTTGTTGATACTTCCTTTATGATGCAGCATATGATAAAGTCTGATAAATATTCCATGTGCAATTGAAAGAATTTTTTTTACTTTTGTTTTTGTCAGGTGTAGTGTTTTACATATGTTAATTGTATTAAGCATGTTGCTTTTGTTGTTCAGATTTTCTCTATCTTTAAATGAGTTTTTGGTCCACTCACTCTACCAGCTATTGAAAGAGGTGTATTAAATCTCTCACTGTGAGTGTGTCTTTATTTCTCTTTTAATATGTACATTGAAGCTATGTTATTGGGTGCATGCAGCTTTAGAATGTTTATACCATCTGGTATGGTATAACTTTAGTTCTGTTTTTAGAAGTAGGTCTAATAGCAATTCTCTGCTTTGTTGGTAAACATCATTATTTTGCATTCATTTTAGAAATATTTCTAGGCTTCACATATCATGTAAAATCTCGATTGCATATTTTCTCTCTCACCTCTTCACATCTGTCTCCCTGTCCCTCTCCCTTCTTTCTCCCTCTTCCTCTTCCTCCTTCCCTTTCCCCTCCCCTTTTTCCTCAAGTGTGTGCATGTGCACTGTCTCTCTCCATGACCTTTTCAAATGTAAAAAATTCTTAATTTTACAGGCCATAAAAAAATGGCCACTGGCCAAGTTTGAACTACAGGCCAAAGTTTACTGACTCCTAATCTTTACTATTTTCTTCTTCTACTTTTTCCTTCTTCCTGTTCTACATTTTTAATGTTTCTTTTCTAACTTCTTGAGATGAATGCTTAATTCATTAATTCTTTTTTATTTTTTTATTAAAGCATAGTTGATTTACAATGTTTCTTCAGTTTCTTTTGTACAGCAAAGTGACCCAATCAGAAACAGTTCCCTGTGCTATACAGTAGGGCCTCATGGCCCATCCATTCCAGATATAACAGTTTGCATCCAAAAGCCCCAAACTGCCCGTCCATCCCTCTCCTTCCCCCCCTGGGAGCCACAAGTCTGCTCTCCTTGACCATGATCTGTTTCTATTTTGTAGACAGGATCATTTGTGCCATATTTTAGATTCCACAAATTAGTGATATCATATGGTATTTGGCTTTTTCTTTCTGGATTTTTCTTTCTTTCTTCACTTAGTATGAGAATCTGGTTCCATCCATGTTGCTGCAAATGGCATTAGTTTATCTTTTTATGGCTGAGTAGTATTCCATTGTATATAAGTACCACCTCTTCTTAATCCATTCACCTGTCAATGGACTTTTATGTTGTGTCTACTGTGAGTAGAATGGTGATGCATGTATATTTTTTAATGAAAGTTTTGTCTGGATATATGCCCAAAAGTGGGATTGCTGGATCATACGGTAGTTCTGTATTTAGTTTTCTGAGATACCGCCATACTGTTTTCCATAATGGTTGTACCAATTTACATTCCCACCAGCAGTGGAAGAGGGTATACTTTTCTCCACACCCTCTCCAGCATTTGTTGTTTGTTGACTTGTTCATCATGGCCATTCTAACTGGTGTGAGCTGGTACCTCGCTGTAGTTTTGATTTGCATTTCTCTAATAACCAGTGATGCTGAGCATTTTTTCATGTGCCTGTTGGCCATATGTATGTCTTCTTTGTAGAAATGTCTGTTTAGGTCTTCTGCCCATTTTTCAGTTGGGTTCATTAATTCTTAACCTTTCTTCTTTTATTAATGTTCCTTTTATTACTGTTTTAGCTGTAACCCACAAGTTTTGAAATGTAGTGTTTTTGCTTTTACACAGTTCCAACATTTTTTTCTAGTTTTTGTTTTGGTTTATTCTTTGACCATTGAATTATTGGAAGTGTTTCTTGATTTTTAAATATATATAAAGTTTTTTAAATATTCCTGTTACTTTTTTATTATTGCTTTCTAGCTTAATTGCTCTGTGGTCAGAGTGCATTGTCTATATGATTTGAAATTTGTATATACTTTTGCTTTATAGCCCAGAATATGGTTCTTTTTAAAATTTTCCATGTGTGCTTGAAAAGAATATAGTTTTCTGTTGTGGCTGCATTGTTTTATGTATGTCCATTTTGTCACTGATTGTGTTTGTCAAATATATGTATGTATTTATTACTTGTTCTTTTAATTACTGAGAGATATTTTAAAATTCCCCATTGTAATTGTGCACTTGTCTGTATGTCCTTTGATTTTTACAGATATTTCATCTATAAATCTGAAGCTATGTTATTAAAATGCAGCATCTAAAGTTATATCTTTATGAATTGAGTTACTTAACATGAAGAGTGCCTATTTAACTCTAATAATGCTTTTTGCCTTTCAATTGATTTTATCTGTTATTGCAATTATCCTAGTTTTCTTTATGTTAAAATTTGCACCATTTATCATATTTGATCCTCAGTGCTTTTGTATTCTCATGTTTTAGATGTGTATTTTGTAAACAGCATGTGGATGCTTTACTCTTAAAATAAGTTTGACAACTGTTATCTTTTAGTGAGTATGTTTTACTAAATACAAAACTGAAAAATATATATTTAAAATTTAAAAGAGAAAATTTAAAACAGAAATTTTACTTTTAATGCAACTGCTACTTATCCCTGTTCTATGTGGGGTTTTTCTCCTCTTATAAATCTTCTTTTAATTATTTTGATACAGGAGTTGCTGCTGTGGTGCATTGGGTTAAGAATCCAAGAGCAGCAGCTCAGGTCACTGCAGAGGCACAGGTTTGTTCCCCAGCCCAGCACAGTGGGTTAAAGGATCTGGTGCTGCTGCAGCTACAGCTTAGATTCAGTTCCTGGCCTGAGAGCTTCCATATGCCATGGGCACAGCCATAAAATATAAATACTTACATACATACATACATCTTTTGATTATTTTTTAATCATTTCATTTGTTTGCTGTACTAGTTTGGGGGGGGGCGGTTGGCTGCACCCATGGCGAGTGAAGTTTCCTGGGCAGGGATCAAACCTGTACCTCAGTTGCAACCTGCACCACAGCTGCAGCAACACTATCAGTAACCCACTGTGCCACAAGGGAACTTCCTCCTCTACTAGTTTTATAGTTATACACTCTCTGTTACTGTGAGGTTACCCTAAAAAATCTAGCATGCATATAAGTTATCTCAAATAATCAACATCTTAACCCATACCCAGATAATACTGGGACCTCGGACTAGATTAATTTCATTCACTACCCCTCCTGATTTATAAGTTATTGTCATTTACTTTAGTTCTATACTTTTAATCTCATCAGACATTATTGTTTTAGAGTGTTCACTTAGATTTACCCATATATTTACCATTTTTGTTTCTCTTCATTTCTTCTTAGCATATCGCATCTTTTATTTGAAGTTCATCCTTTAGAATTTTCTCGGATGACTGTCTGCTGCTTTACTGTCTCAAGTTTTCATTAGTTTAAAATGTCTTTGTTTTATTCCCATTTTTGAAAAACATTTTCCCTAGAAAGAGTATCCTGGTTTGCCAGTTATTTTCATTCAGCACATCAAAGGTATTATTCCATTGGCTTCTGTTTTCCATTGTTTCTTTAAGACATTAGCCGTCAGTCTGCCGCTCCTTTGATAATAATCCTTTTTTTTTTTAACTCTGCTCTGAGATCTTTATTTGTCTTTTATATTCTGCAGTTGCACTAGGATTTGTCAAGGAATACATTAGTTTTGTTTTTCTTACTTGAAATATTTCAACCTTATTAAATCTGGGGGTTTATTTCTATATAGTTCCTGTGGAAAATCCTCAATCAGGATCTCTTCACCATTCCTTTCCAAATTTAAGTTAATAGTGTTAGGTCTTTTCAGTCTGTTCTTCATGTCTCATAACCTCTTTTTCGTATCTTCTCTCTCCCTCTTTTTTCCCCTCTTGGTTGCATTCTGGATAATGTCTTCAGTCTTGCCTTCAAGTATATTAATTTTTTTCTTCAGTGGCATTTAATCAGATATTAAACTGATTCTGAGTTTTTATTGTCACCATTCATTTTTAACTTCTATTTTGTTTTCCACGCCTATTCTTATTCTTTGAAAATATTCTTAGAATATTTTCACCTATTCTTATTCATGTTTCATTTCAAACATTTAAAATATACTTATTTATAGCCTCTAATTGGCCATTTTTAACCTCAAGTTCATAGATATGTATGAACAGCTGATTCTGTGTCTGTGATTCTTACAGTGCTTGTTTCCTGTTAGGTTCATAATTTGGGGTTGTGAGCAGGACATTTATCTGTGGGAATCTTGTGTGGCTTGTGTTGAGGGTGAACTCAACCATATTGAGTGATTTATTTGATTGCTTTTGCCAGACTCTCAAGGGAAATTGTCTTCCCATAACCAACCTGATGGTAATTTCTTGGCTTAGGGGTTCCAAGCCACAAATCAATTTTAGCTTGCATCGGAGCCAAGTCAATGGTTACAGCATTTCTGGGAGAAGTTGATTTTGGCTTTTCTTTTTCCTTTGCTTATCCCAGTCTAGAGGAGACAGATTTACTTCTCACCTTCCTTTGCCGGTAGGAAAATTATTTCTAATCCTTGGACTCAAGTGATCGTTTTTGAAGGTCCTAACTTTATGTTTGGGGAAGTAGGAAGGGGGTCCCCAATCTCAGTTCTCCACATTATAGGTCTCAAGACCTTTATTCTTGTTCTTGTGAAGTGACTGAACAGGCAAAGCATCTCCACCCACAGGCAGTTGCAGGGTAAGAGCATATTTCTAATTTCCAGTCCCCATTTATTTTTTGGTCATTAGGGATTTACCATACTTTATGCCAATCTTGGATATATAGTTCAAGGATTGCTGACAAGGAGGACTTCTATTTTCTCTGGTCCCTTTTCCTCTTTAAACCTGTGTCTCCCCATTTATCTCAGAGATGGAGGTTTCTCACTTCTACTGCTGGATGACACAGTCTTCTCCCACTTTCTTTGCTTTTTTACACACATGCACACAAGCTATTATTTTTTGCTAAGCAATACAAAGAAATTGAGAATAATTAAGAATAACATTGGAGGTCCCTTGGTGGCATGGCAAATTAACAACCCAACATTGTAATTGCTGTGGCTCAGTAATTACAATGGTGGTGCAGGTTTGATCCCTGGCCTGGGAATGCTTATATGCTACAGTCACAACATGTGCTACATGCTACATCTACACTTAACCGTTTTCATTAAAAAGCTCTTTCTCTGAATACTACAACCTAAGCAATGAAATTAGGGAAAAAATTGTCATGATATATGCAGACACCTACTTGATTCAAGAATGTAATTTGCTTTTCTGGGGACTTCTAGGCAGTGCTTCTTAAGTCATCTGTACTGAAAGACACCTTTTCAATTCCCAGATTTCCTGCTGTGGTGCAGTAGGTTAATAATCTGGCATTGTCTCTGACAGCGTGGGTTTAGTTCCTGGCCCCATGCAGTGGTTTAAGGATCCAGCACTGCTTTGACTGTGGCATAGGTTGCAGTTGTGACTCGCATTTAATCAGTGGTCTGAGAACTTCCATAGGCCATGGATGCAGCTGTAAAAAGAAAATAATTAATAAATTAAAAAACAAATAAATTTCCAATGTACTATGAACTGATAACTTCCATAAAAATCAAAAGGAGCTCCCACTGTGACACAACAGGGTTGGTGGCATCTTGAAAGTGCTGCGATATAGGTTTGATCCCCAGCCTGGCACAGTGGGTTAAGGATCTGGAATTGCTGCAGCTATGGTTTAGTCTGCCACTGAGGCTTGGATCTGATCCCTGGCCAGGGAGCTCCAAATGCTGCGCGGTGGCCAAAAAATGAAAAAAAAAATCAATAAAAATATTGCAGCAAAGCCCATTCCTATTAAAAAATTCCTAAAGGATTTCCCTTCATGGCTCAGAGGTAACGAACCCAACTAGTATCTGTGAGGATGAGGGTTCGACTCATGGCCCCGCTCAGTGGGTTAAGGATCTGGCATTGCCATGAGCTGTGGTATGGGTTACAGAGGCAACTCAGATCTCACATTGCTGTGTCTGTGGGCACCAGCACAGCTCGCTGAATAGCACAGGACAGTCTGTACTGGAGAACTTCCTTCCCTAAGACCTTTCCTCCAGGAATACAAGAGCAACCTGCTTTCCTCAGAGAGAATCTTTGTATGTGAAGATACTTTTTAAGCCAAAAGGTGTTAATTCATTCATTTACTCATTGATTTATTTGTAAATACATTCTTTGATTTAACCAAGGGTATTGGACCTGTTTTGACAAAACCACACCTGTGATGCTTTTTATATGTCAAGCCCTGTTTTAAGTCATTTCCAAATATTAAGTAATATATTGTTCATAAAGGCTCTGTTAGATCAATACTGTTGTGATCCCATGTTTCAGAAGAGGGGACCAAGACACAGAGAAGTTGGTAACTTGCCCAAGATCACACTGTTAAGAAGTAGTAGAAGTGAGATTTGCACTCAGAAAGTCTAGCTCCACAGCTCCTGCACTTAACCACTCTGCCAACTGTCTCTCTGAACCGATTGGTCTCAATTCTGCAAGGATAGGTTTTCCAAAGCCCACTTTATGGGTGAATAATTCACTCCACCGTTGTTGTCAACTTGAAACAATTGGCTACTGCACAAAGCTCTGAGTCAAGGATGAGCAGGTCTTCTGTCTCCTTTGTGGAGAGTGATGGTTGATTAGCATGTCTGCCCTGAAAAGAATGGTGATTTATGAATGGTGTCTACACGGGTGCAAAGGGAGTTGGACACAAAACATGTCAGAGGAATCACCTGTAAGCTTCCGGGCTCTGTATCTCTGAAAGAGTCAACAATGATAACCAAACTGAAAATCCAAACTCTTCTATTGAAGAGGAGGAAATTTCAGGCAAACTACTGACTAAATCAGAGTAGATTCCCCAAAAGTATGTTTAACTGAATTCAGCCAGTCTTTTAAAACTTAAGACAAGTGAGCTATAATTTACATAGGAATTGTCTTTGGCACCAGAATAGAATGTCTCTCCACTTACAAGTGTAAAACTGTGGAACAAAGTCACATGACATTCCTTTGGTTCTTAAACATTTTCAAATCTACAGGAAGTTGAAAGATTCGTATCTATATATCTTGCACCAAAAATCGCCAATTTTCAGTTTCATTGCATTTGCTTTCCCAGCTTGTGGGAGTTCCATCTTTACGTCCCACTGTCTTTGTACCCCTCACACAGTAAGTCTGAGAAAAGGGCTGGCAGCTCTGCGGTGTCCTGGGGAACCAGGCACTTCCACCTTCCTGCTCTTCCCTCCTCTCATTACCCGGCCAGTGGGGCAGTGCTATCTTCATTTGGGGTACAGCGTGGCTGCAGGTGCACCAGGCAACACATCATCATCCAGGGCTGTGAGGGAGAGGCTCCTTGTCCCTTTTGAAGGATGATCAACACTTTCCCAGTAGCCAACCAGCAGATCTCCTCTTACATCTCATGGGCCAGGTGACAACCTGTGGCCATGCCAACACGCATCCCTGGCAAGGGGTGTGCACCTGCACAGATTGTCTTAAACCCATTAATGGTGGCTCAGCAGGGCAGGGGAGAAATCTCCTCTTACCTGAGAAACGGCAGACAGAGCAGGGGTGTGTGAGTGAGGATAAGGAGGTCTGCGGGGAATGCAGACCACATGTCTCATTAGCCTCCTCCCCTTCCTTCCCCCGCTACATTTTCCTGACACCTGTGCCCACTGGCTCCTGCAGGAGCCGCTGCCCACTCAGATCCAATTCAGAGATTGGATGGGACGGGGCCTCCTTCATCTTAGGTGTGTATCAACCCACTCTTGAATTTCATGCCTTGTAAACAAAAATCTTGCCATTTTCTTTCACTTTGTGGCAACTCAGTTTTCATTTCTCCCAGTCTGGGTGGTTATAAAAAAAAAGCTTTGTAAAAGTCAGGTGAGACAGTTTGCTAATTCACTGTCTAGAAGTAAGTGAAGGCACATTATTCCTAATTATGTCTCCACCAGCCTTCCAAGGGCACTGTCATTTGAGGCTCTTGATCACATTTCTCATTTAGCTTTAATAAGATGGCTTAACACGTGGTGAGAGTATGCCAATTTGTTAGCATAAGCATCAGTACCTTCATATAATAGACACTTGTCTATTTAATTTGGCAATGTTAATTTTAATACATTTTTCATTTAGAATTAAGGGGACAGTTATTTTATATTAATAAACCCACTTATCATTAAAAGGCAATTACTGAATCTTGACCAGAGAGCGCAGTAGAGTAGATAAGTGTCCTGTTTAAGTAAAGCCCTGACAAGGTTTATTATGTTAAACTTTGTTAATGTGGTAATCTGTTAGGCAGTAGCTCTCTGACTCTGAACTAAAGGTACTTTTGAGGGCCTTACTTTTCTAGTATCGCTTGCCATTCTTTTTTTTAAATTAAAATATAGTTGATTTACAATGTTGTGCCAATTTCTGCTCTACAGTTGCTTGCATTCTTATCCTTCATATTTCATTATTTATTTACTGAAGCAGTAACACCCTTTATTAAAATGTATTCTTTTTTTTTTTTTTGTCTTTTTGTCTTTTATCTAGAGCCGCACCGGTGGCATATGGAGGTTCCCAGGCTAGGGGTCTAACAGGAGCTGTAGCCGCCGGCCTTCGCCACAGTCACAGCAACGCGGGATCCGAGCCGCGTCTGCAATCTACACCACAGCTCACGGCAACGCCGGATCCTTAACCCACTGAGCGAGGCCAGGGATCGAACCCGCAACCTCATGGTTCTTAGTCGGATTCATTAACCACTGAGCCACGAAGGGAACTCCAAAATGTATTCTTAATCATGACAGATGGCTTGTTGTAAATAATTTGATACCCCCTCCAACTGTTCCGATCCTATTAGTGTTTTCTTTCCTAAAAAAAATTTTTTTTCAATTAAATGTTTTCACAACTTGTTGGCAGTAGGTGCTATAAACATTCTCACTTGAATGAAATCTCACAAGGAGTTGAAGGCCCTAAGAGATGACTGTTAGATTTCATCCCCCAAATATAGGTCCCTAGCAGTTTCGTATAACATTAGAAATGTACGATACAGCCATTCATAAACTGGAAACAATTTTTAAAACAATTTCGATATAACCCAGAAATGGTCAGGATGGATGGAATTCAGTTTTCAAACCAGTTCTCTGTAACCGCCCACCCTGTTCACCCCATCATTACCTAGGGAGCAGTTGAGCTGGGACAGACATACAGGGATCAAAGTGCCATGCTAAGGTCCTGTTCTGAATGGAACATTTGTGTCCCCCCAAATCCAAATCTGAAGCCCTTTACCCCCAGCATGAGGGTATTTAAAGTCGGGGCCTTGGAGAGGTAATAAGTTTAGATGAGGTCAGGAGGGTGGGCCTCCCAGGGTGGAATCAGTGTCCTTATAAGAAGAGAGAGAGAGGCCAGAGGTTGCGCACTCTCTGTTGTATGAGGGCTCAGTGAGAGAGTGGCCATCTGCAAAGCCAGGAGAGAGCCCTCACCAGGAATTGAATCAGCCATCACCTTGATCTTGGACCTGCGGTCTTCAGAACTGTGATCAATGTATTTCCATTGTTTAATCCTCCCAGTCCAGGGTATTTTGTTAGAGCAGCATGAGCTGACTCAAACAGGTACAAACAACCAGAAGTCTTTAGAGTCTCTTTTCTATTACCTTTTTTTTTCTTTTTACAGCTGCACCTACGGCATATGGAAGTTCCTGGGCCAGGGATAGAATTGGAGCTGCAGCTGAGTCCTACACTACAGCCACGGCAACATCAGATCCGAGCCACATCTGCAGCCTATGCCACATCTTGTGGCAACTCTGAATCCCTAACCCGCTGAGCGAGATCAGGGATCGAACCCGAATCCTCATGGGTACTAGTCGGATTCTTAACCCACTGAGCCATAATGGGAATTCTATTAAGTCTCTTTTTTTTTTAAAGGGTGACCCAACACTGAGCTGGACTGGATGCCTGTGGATAGTAGGGAATGTGGAAAGCTCACTGAATTTGAGTGTCTTGACTACCAGCCCATTACTGAGTGGCTTTTTATAAAACGTATACCATCGTCAGACTGAACATGGTCTAGAAAGCCAAAAGCATAGCATGAATTAGTTTTAAGGCACACAATGGTGTGACTTGAGTTAAATTCTCAATAGCTGTGAGGTGGTGCTGACAGTCAGCCCATGGGAGTGGGTAGGACCAGGGCATCCTCCTGCCGCTGTGTTGATTCATGGCAGGAGTCCCACACGTGGCATGCAGTGACAGCCTCTGCATCACAACTAGGAGTCCATTTCTCAGTGGCCAGTGCCACGCAGGGTCCAAGCAGCAATGGTGGTGATCTGGGAGGTACAACCTCCACAAGTAGCCCTCACTATGCCCGTGGACTTGAGTGACCCAGAGAGCATGGGCAACATCTGTGATTTGTTATCACATTTTCTGGCTCCAAAAAGGTGTGTCTTTAATCTACCAGTCTAGCTTTCCAAGTGACAGGCTAAACCACTAGGCCAAACAAATATAACAAGCTTCCTCTAGGCAGTACCAGCCAAGCGCTGAGAAAGGCTTTTTTTTTTTTGCCACCCGATCTTTGATTTCTTTCATCAGCATTTTACAGGTTTTAGTATACACATGACAGATGTGTTGTGTTATATCTATGCTTCAGTATTTAATTTTTGAGCTATTGTGAAGAGGATTTTTTAAATTAAGGGCCCAGGAGTTCCCATTGTGGCGCAGCAGAAACGAATCCGACTAAGAACCGTGAGGTTGCGGGTTCGATCCCTGGCATTGCTCAGTGGGTATTGATCTGGCGTTGTGGTGACCTGTGGTGTGGGTTACAGACGCAGCTAGGATCTGGCATTTCTGTGGCTTTGGCGTAGGCTGGAGGCTGCAGCTCCGATTAGACCCCTAGCCTGGGAACCTCCATATGCCGTGTGTGCGGCCCTAAAAAAGAAGGCAAAAAATAAAAATGAAATAAAATTAAGGGCCCATGTGTTCAGAGTTGGTATGTAGAAATACCGTTGATTTGTGTATGTTAATCTTGCATCCTGTGATCTTGACAAAATCATTTATTAATTACAGTGTTTTTTTGTATATTCCTTCTGATGTTCGACATTGTCACCTTTTTCCAAGTCTTAAGGGGAAAGCATTCAGTCTTTCACCTTTAAGTGTAATGTTATCTGTCTGGTTAAGTTGGGGAAGTTCCCCCCTGTTCCTAGTTTTAATGGGAGTTTTCATCACGGATGAGTGTTGAATTTTGCCAGATGGGAGTTCCCTTCGTGGCTCAGTGGTTAACGAATCCGACTAAGAACCATGAGGTTGCGGGTTCGATCTCTGGCCTTGCTCAGTGGGTTAAGGATCCGGCGTTACCGTGAGCTGTGGTGCTGTGGCTGTGGTGAAGGCCGGCAGCTCCAGCTCCTGTTAGACCCCTAGCCTGGGAACCTCCATATGCCGCGGTTGCGGCTCTGCATAAAAAAAGGCAAAAATACAAAAAAAAAAAAAAGAATTTTGCCAGATGCTTTTTCTGCATTGATATGATCATGTGATTTCTCTTCTGTAAACTGTTGATCTGGTGAATTATATTCATTAATTTTTTTAATATTGAACCAGCCTCACATCCCTGTAATAGATCCCACTTAGTCATAGTGTACAATTTTCCTATAAAATGTTTAATCATATCTACTTACATTTTTCAGAATTGTATGTCATATTCATGAGAGGAGTTGATCTATACCTTTCTTTTTTTGTACTTTCTTTGTCTGGTTTGGGTACCAAGGTAATACTGGTTGTTTTCTGGAGGAGACTTGTTGAGTGTGTCTATTTGTATAATCTTTTTACTGGTTGTTCTAGGTATTATATTATATACACATACTTTATCAAAGCATACTTGTGCTCACATTTTACCACTTTTATAAAACATACAAACCTTACTTGCCTTGATGTTCCTTTATCCTCCACCATTTATAATTATCTTAAATATTTCTTCTGCCTATATTGAGACAGACAATATTATACTTTTTTTTCAACTATCAGACATAACCTCGAGAACTCAAGAGAAGAAGGTCCATGTATTTGCTCATGTTTTTGCTCTATGTTGTGGCCTCATGATGTTACAGGATTTCCTCTTTTATCATCATTTCCGTTCTGTCTAGAGAACTTCCTTTAGCCATTATTTTAAATTAGGTCTCCTGGAAACAAAGTCTCTTAGTTTTCCTTCATCTAAGAATGTGTTAATTTCCCCCTAATTTCTGAAGGATATTTTTGTTGTACATAGAATTCTGGATTGATGGTTCTTTTCTTTTAGCACTTAAGAGATATTGTTCCACTTCTTTCTGAATTCCATGGTTTCTGATAAGAAATTTACTGTCATTACAATTATTTTTCCCATATAGGTAAGGAGTTGTTTCCCTTTGGAAGCTTTCAAGGTTTTTTCTTTGTCTTTATTTTACAGAAGTTGGACTATGACGTGTTTTGGTATGAATTTCCATGAGTTTTTCCTGTTTAGAATTTTCTCAAGCTTATTGAATTCATCTACTTAACAGAGTTTTTGTTTGTTGGTTTATAAAATTGGGGGAATTTTCAATGATTATTTCTTCTCTGCCCCACTCTATTTCTCCTCTCCTACAAGACTCTGGTCAATTGATCTTTTTTAGTTTATTTTCTCTCTGTTATTCAAAATCTGTAATTTCTGTTCTACCTTGTCATTCACAGATTCTTTCTTCTTCTGTTTTGTTTTTTAAGATTTTTATTTTTTCTGTTATACTTGATTTACAGTGTTCTGTCAATTTCTGATGTACAGCAATTTCTGATGTACAGCAAAGCGGCCCAGTCATTCATATACATATATATATATGTATATATGTGTATATATATATATATATACTTTTTCTGACATTATCCTCCATCACATTCCATCATAAGTAACATGATATAGTTCCCTGTGATGTACAGCAGGATCTCATTGCTTATCCACTCCAAATGAAATAGTTTGCATCTCCTTTCTTCTGTTTTCTCCGTTCTGCTGTCAAGCACATCCATTGAGATTTTTGAATGAGTTGTTACACATTACTTTAATTCCAAAATCCTCATTTGGTTTTTCTTTGTATCTTCTTTTTTTTGTGGGGTGGGGGGACGTTTTTTCCTTTTGGCTGACATTTTTCTATTTTTTCATTTGTTTCAATCACATTTGTAATTACTTGTTGAAGCATTTTTATGATGACTGTTTTAAAATCTCTGTCAGATAACTCCAACACCTATGTCACCTGTGTTGGTGTTGGTTAGTTGTCTTTTCTCATTCCATTTGAGGTATTCCTGGTTCTTGGTATAAGTACTTTTCAATTGAAAATTGTTTATCTTGGGTATTAAGTTATAAGATTCTGGATTTTATTTAAATCTTGTGTTTTAGCTGATCTTCCAATAGATGAAGGGTGCCTTTGATTCATAACCATCAGATGGGGGTGGAAATAATAGGTTTTCCGTGCTGCCTCTGCTGACACCTAATGTAGGGTGGTCTTCTTGGTACTGCTGTGTGGCAGTGGACCTCATTACCATCAGACAGGGTTGAAAACCCAGGATCCCCATATGTTCTCCATTTGGTAGGGTGGAATTCTCATTACCATCCAGCAGGGTTGACGTCCTGGCTTTCACCCCAACCTTCTCTCACACCACCTGGCAGTGTCGCCTGGCAGTGTTGAGGGTGGAGGGAGGTAGTGAGTGATTCATTGCAGCCTGGCAAGGATGGAGTCTCCCACTCAGTCTCTGCTGGAAGAGTGGTGGGAGGCCCACAGTTTGTTCTGTGGGGCTTGGCTGGAATGAGCAGTTATTTTCAAAGCAGTGGCTGTCTTGCTATGATGCCACTTTCCTGGTACTCTGTCTGGAGAGAGAGAGTGATTTTTTTGATCGCCTTCATTGTTGTTCCCCAGCTGTCAGCTTCTCTACAATCTAGTCAGGGGTTTGTGAGGCAAAGCGGAACCCAGGGAGCCTGCCACCATGTCCTGCCTCAGGTCCTGCATCTGAGTCAGCCTGCCTTCTCCTCTCCACATTTCAGTCTTCCATGTTGTTTTCTACATGATGTCCAGGGGGTTTGATTATACTTAGTAGAAAGAGTAGAGGAAAGGCTACCTACTCTTGTCTTCCTGGAGGCAGAAGTCTCAAGATGTGTTAATGAAATTTAACATGACTATACCTAAATAGCTGTATTGGTTTTGATGTATAAAACTGAATGTAGGAGTTCCCGTCGTGGCTCAGTGGTTAACGAATCCGACTAGGAACCATGAGGTTGCGGGTTCGATCCCTGGCTTTGCTCAGTGGGTTAAGGATCCAGTGTTGCCGTGAGCTGTGGTGTAGGTTGCAGACCCAGCTCGGATCTGGCGTTGCCATGGCTGCGGTGTAGGCCAGCAGCTGTAGCTCCAATTGCACCCCTAGCCTGGGAATTTCCACATGCCGTGGGTGTACTCCTAAAAAAAAAAAAGCTGAACGTAGTCAGAGAAAAACCGAATATCATGTAATATCATTTACATGTGGAATCTTTTTAAAATGATACAAATAAACTTGTTTACAAAACAGAAATAGACTCACAGACGTAGAAAGCAAACTGATGGTTACCAAAGGGGAAAGGGAGTGACGAAGGGAGAAATTAGTTTGGGATTAACATATACAGACTACTATATATGGATATATAGATATGACATATATAGAATAGATAAACAAGGAGTTACTGTATAACCCAGGGAAATATATTCAGTATCTTGTAATAACCTTTAGTGGAAAAGAATCTGAAAAAGAATACATGCATGTATGTATAACTGAACCACTTTGCTATATACCTGAAACATTGTAAATCAACTGCACTTCAATAAAATAAAATTAAATGTAAACCTCACTCTCAAAGGTATGTGTGTATCAACAAAGAAGGCTGATTTATTTAAAAGTAATGTTGGGGGTGGGGAGGGAAACTGTGTTCAAGGGAATTACACAAAGAAAAATTTTATATTTTGTGTAAAATATATTTCTAGATTCAAGGAGAGAAGTCTTTATAGTCTTGAGCTTCTTCATTCTCTTGCTAATTTATGGGAGGGTTTGGTCATTTTTTTTATCTTTTTATCATTTTTTATCCTGGAGGGGGAATCTATATTTTATTTGAGAAAAAGTAGCCCTAACACTCCACCTTACCACTGAAGTTCTCTAGAATTCTCTAGGAAGTCATCCACCGATGTTTAAGCTGACTTTGCGAACACTCCCCATTGCCCCCTACCTGTTCTAGGATTCTAAACGTGAGTTTCTGTTCCAGGGCGCCTGAACTGGTGGTCCACCGTGTGCACGAGCTGTAAACGGCTTCTTCCTTTGGCCACAACAGGGGACGGCAACTGCCTTTTACACGCCGCCTCACTGGGTAAGCCCCACAGTGCAGAAAGAAGGTGACAATGCCCCAGGCCTGCTCTGCACATTGTGAAAGGAGAATCATATACTAAGTAGAGCCACATCACTGTCATCTGGGTGAATCCCCAAGGGGATGGTGCAGATCCCAGCCCTTCTTGTCAAGGACCCGGCAGGCTTGGTGGAGACCCAGATCACACATAAGAAAACACCTGTCGTGACAGAAGGAGGCCTGAGCAGAGCTGCAGGAATGGGCATTAGAGATTGTGATATAAAGCAATCAAAGAGGGCTTCCTGGAGGAGGTGAGGTTTCACTGAGCCTTGAAGAATTTGAAAAAGTGTTAAAAAAGACACTCCAGGCAGAGATACATAAAAAGGCAGAAATTAGCAGTGTTTGGAGTCAGGGCTAAGCTCTTTTGGGCTTGAACAGGAAGTCTGGGGAGTGGTGAGGAGGTTGGCTGCAGCAGATGCACTTAGACTGACAAAAAGGCAGTTGTAGGCATTCCTCGGGTAAATAACACAGGGATGGGCACAGTCAGAATACACAGCAGGGAGGTCAGCAACATCCTCCAACAAAGATATGAACTTACTGGGTGCACAAAGGGACACCAGCAGGCGCATAGAGGTGGGTGGCAATATTCAGATGACTGAGGATCATGGTAAATTTTCTGGAAGCTTGGTTAACTCCTCTGGACTCAGGCTTATATACACAGGCAGACCTGGATTTGTGCCAGGGATCCCAGCATCAGAACCAGTGGCACCTTATAAGTCTTGAAGTGTAAGGTCCCTTTCCAGGGACAGGGCCTTCAAGAGGCCTGTTGGTCAAACTCACCACCCAAGGTAAATTCAACCTAGACCCAGAGCAAGGACTAGGTCCCAGACTTCGCTTCAGACCTGTAAGAGCTGGGCTGAGATGAGACTGAAAAGGCTTAGAGGGAAATGTGGGGAGTCTGGGAAGGGCCTCAAGATGCCCAGAGGAGGATGGAGTCTGAGAGCAAGGGGAACATTCTGTGTTCTATGGGCGTGACAAGGGATGATGAGAAAAGACAAGGGTGCCCACCTACCTGTCCTCTTTCTGTTTCTAAACTAACACATTTCTGTCTTGACATTGTAAAAGGATTCCACACCCATCATAGTAAAATAACAATTAGCAGTTGCACTGCCAAGCATTGGCCACTTTTAACATTTTGGTATATTGTCTTTCACTCTATGCCTGTTCTTGCAGGGAAATTATGATCTCAATGTGTCCAACATTTTTCCCTTAAAATTGTATTGCCATTGTTTTTTGTCTTTTTAGGGCTGCACCCACGGCATATGGAATTTCCCAGGCTAGCAGTCAAATCAGAGCTGCAACTGCAGGCCTACGCCACAGCAACGCCAGATCCAAGCTGCATCTGCGACCTACACCACAGCTCACAGCAACGCCAGATCCTTAACTCACTGAGCGAGGCCAGGGATTGAACCCAAGTCCTCATGGATACTAGTTGGGTTTTTTTCTGTTGAGCCATGATGGGATCTCCTGTATTGCAAATTTTCTATGCCATTCTTCAAAAACATGTTTTTGCTAGTTACATCCTGTTTCATCATAATATATGAACTGCCTCTCAGTTTTGGAATTTATTTCACTTTGATCTGTCTAAGAATGTGAAAGAAGAGCCCTCTCATCTGTGTGTACCAGCAGCTTCTTTGCAAAGTTTCAGGGAATAGAAATGCCTGTCCATCTGAAACTGCAGCATGCAGACACACTGTCCCTGTCACTACCACAGGTGGACAAGCTCACAAACCAGATGGCCACATGCCACTGTGGTCCTGTCTGATGGCAGGTGTTTTTCCCGTGAGCACAGCAGGCCTCCAGGTCTGCCCAGGAAGAGAAAGCCTCCCGCAGGCCTGCCACGCTCCAGCTGCGAGAGAGGCTGGGCCGTGACTGAGCCGGCTCTTTTCTCCTGCTGCTTGGTTCCCCTTTTGCACTCAAATTGCTGAACTCCCTAGGAACAGGACTGCCCGAAGTGGCCATGCAGTGCTTATTGGAGCTGTTGACCAACCCTGGCATGGACATAGGGTGCGGGGCACACATAAAAATGATAGTAATCCTGGAGTCAGGCTTGTGGGCAAACATTTATGGGACAGTGAGATCCAACAAGGAGCAGTGGAGTGTAGACTGGCCCCGAGACGCCCCGCCTGAGGAAGAGGGGGAGAGGGACCTCTAGGCAGGCCTGAGAGATAAGAAAGCTTTGCTTGGCCTGTCCATAAAAGGCGCCACTAACCACCATCTGAACTGCGAAAAAAGACCAAAGCCTCACTCACAGGAAGCCCCCCACCCTCAGCTATCACATGTCTTTGTTCTAAAGCCTGCACGGCCAGGTGGAGCCTTTGATTATCAACCAGTGCAGGTCACTGCTCTCTGAAAGCTCTTCAGAGGGTCCCGGCCCACTCCCAAGCCCACCTGTCACTCCCCACCTCGTCCGCTCCATCCCAGCTCCATCCCCCTTTTCCTCCCCAGCGTACTGTGTAGGGCCCTTTGGGACAGCAGACTCAGCTCCATCCTCCAGCCACTCAGCTCTTGGCCCCAGTGTCTCCACTCATGCCATGGCCAAACCACCCGCCACTCTTCCTCTCCGCTGCTGCCCCAACAAAGTATGTTAGACGCTAATTCACTGGTTGCCTCACCTCCCTTCAGTGTGGCCTCCGTGAGATTTTAGGAATTTGGTCTGTCCTGGTTGCTGTTATGGGTATTCCCAGCACTTAGAATGGTGCCTCATCCCTACTGTGAAATAAGCCTGGAATTAATGGTATTCAACTGAATGAATGAATGAATCCCCCCACTCTTCCCCTGTGGCCCGAGCTGCATTTCTCATGGTGCTTCTTCCATTGATCGGGTCTCTTGGCCACTTCTGAGCCACCCCAAGGGCATTCGCAGAGATGGTTGTCTTTAGGACCTGTGGGCACCCAGCACTGGCCGGGAGGAGTGGGGAGGAGGCCCCTCCCCTGGGCCCAGATGTGTGCAGGGACACCTTAGGGCTACAGGCATCAGGTGCGGCAGACCCGCAATGAAGCTGGAGCCTGAGTGGGTGGTGGTCTCAGTTACCTCCTGACTCGGCACCGCCTTCCTCACGCCCTCTCTCTCCTCTGCTCCTCGTGGGCCTCCTGGCTGTAGGAATGTGGGGGTTTCACGACCGGGACCTGGTCTTGCGGAAAGCACTCTACACCATGATGAGGACAGGGGCCGAGAGGGAGGCCCTGAAGAGAAGGTGGAGGTGGCAGCAGACGCAGCAGAACAAGGAGGTGGGTGCCTGCCGTCATAGCCAAGGCCGTGGTGGGGTCCGGATCTGGGGCCCGAGGCCACACCTGTCTTGGGAAGTCAGGCAGCCGTGGCTCCATCCCCCGCTCACACCCAGGGAGGAGGAGCCCGTTGTAACCACAGTCAGCCCCTGCCACGCCAGCCAGATGGCCATCACACCGCCTGTCCTGGTTTAACTGTGAAAGCCAGGCATCCTCACATACAAAGCTCTCGCGACTTGATGATAATTTCGTGACCTGTCAGCTGACTGCTGGTGGCCACAGAGTGGCCCTGGCGTGACCCACAGCCCAGGCTCAGTCTGCGCTCGGTGCAGAGAGACTCCTCATTCCTGAACCTCGGCGAACTTTGGCTTTTTGCTGGCCGAGGAGTCCTAGAAAGTGAGTCTGCCTGTGGTCCTTGCACAAATGTCAGTGTCAGCTCCAGCGCGGGGCACGGGCAGATTACAGCCCATCGTTCTCACCCCTGGCAGTGACTGCTGCTGCTAAGTGATCTCCCGACAGCATTGAGGTTGGGAACTGAGGGTTCTGAACAAAATCTTCTCTGGAGCCCATGGGGACGGTCCGAGACCACTAACAGATGCGGCCGGCCTGGGGACTGACCACGCCGCAAGCTCTGCCCGCCAGCCAGGTTCCTCTGGGTTGCGGCGGGGGGGGGGGGGGGGGGGGGCAGTGAGGAGGCAGCACCCACCTCCTGAGCTCGCCCTCCTTTGTGCCAGTCAGGGCTGGTGTACACGGAGGAGGAGTGGGAGCGGGAGTGGACAGAGCTGCTGAAGCTGGCCTCCAGCGAGCCGCGCACGCACTTCGGCAAGAATGGTGGCACGGGTGGCAGGTAAGTGCTGCCCGGGCCTCCCCCGACCAGCCTTCTCCCTGACTGCGTGGGAAGTGTGTGGGGGCAGCATGCGGGACCCCAGGAGCAGGGTGATGGGAGCCGGCCGGCATGATCCTGTTCAGGGGAAAGTGTGCGCAGTCTCCGTGGGCATCTCACAGGCAGAGTGGGAGTTCACACACGTCTTCCCCCATTGCAGGGGCAGGGCTCACAGCCCCGCCTGGGCAGGGCCCACACTTGCCAGCACACTCACCAGGCTCTGAAGCCTCAGGCTGTGGGTTTGGGCTTTTTCATCTAAACATCTAATTCTCTGGAGTTCCCGTCGTGGCTCACTGGTTAACGAATCCGACTAGGAACATTGAGGTTGCGGGTTTGATCCCTGGCCTTGCTCAGCGGGTTAAGGATCCAGCGTTGCTGTGAGCTGTGGTGTAGGTTGCAGAAGTGGCTCGGATCCCGCGTTGCTGTGGCTGTGGCGAAGGCCGGCGGCTACAGCTCCTGTTAGACCCCTAGCCTGGGAACCTCCATATGCCGCAGTGTGGCCCTAGATAAGGCAAAAACACAAATAATTAAATAAATAATCAAACAAACATCTAATTCTCAGCCTGAAAAAGTCATACTAAGGAGTTCCCTGGTGGTTCAGCAGGTGAAGTACCCAGTGTTGTAATGACAGTGTTGCAGCTTGTGTTGCTGCTGTGAGGTGTGTTTGATCCCTGGCCCAGGAACTTCTGCATGCTGGAGGGCGGGGGTAGCCAAAAAAAGAAAACAAAAAGTCACACTGAAACAAAAGATTGTTAGACAAGCCCAGTGTCTCCCTGACAGGCTCCGTGGATGTCCTGCATGTGTCTGCCACAAAAGCTCTGCTGCTGTGCACACATGGGCAGTAGCTGTTCTTGCAGACGTTGCTCTAGGAGGCCCCAGAATGGGAATGAAGGGCGCCACCAACCGGGCAGCTGCAGCACCTCTGGCCCCAGTGTTTCAAAAGGCACTTTCATACATTTTGAAGCCGAGGGCCATATTGTCACCCCCAGAAAAAGTCTCAGCCAAACACAGGCAAGCATGGCTGCTGACAACAGGGAGACCCAAGAAAGGATCAGAGGCCCTAGACAGCCTCTGCAGGTGGTGCATCCCGGTCTCCCTCCCCCATGCATTTCTGCATCTAGGTCCTCAGCCGCCCGAGCCTGGAGCTTCCCAGGCCCAGACTCAGAAGCCCCGCAGAGGCAAAGGTGGGGCTTAGAGTTAATAAGGAAGCCCATACACACTGTTCCTTCAAGGTGGTTTTTGTGACTTTGTTTTAATCAGGTGGTGTGTCAACACCCACAAGTCTGTCCTATTAAGGATATTTGGGGACAAATATTCTAAAGACTCAATCCATTCCTGAAAACTCTGCCCTCTTTTCCATGTTGCTGAGTCATGCCTGAGAGGGCTCTAAGGCATTTCCTGCCAGCCTTTTTCCCAATGCCCCTCCAGCCCCTGCCGCAGGTAGATGCTGGAACATGGGATCCAGCCCTTTGTCTCCTCCAGAATGGGGGCGGGGGGCAGAAATGAGGAATAACAAGTCATCATGGCCACATACTGTGCTCCTTGAGTCTTCACATCCAGGAGACACTTGGCCAACAATCAGTGGCTGATCTGGACCATCTAACCCCTAAGCCTCAGCCCTGGTGCTGCTCCCTGGGATTGGAGAGGACTCAGAGCTGAATGAGAGTGGAGACCCATGTCCAGTGTCTGTTTAATCCCATCTCCCCTCTCGGCAACTAGGGTTTGCTGAGGTCTGGGCAGGACCACTGCTTTGAGGCCCTGAGGTGATGGGCAGTAGGGCTGTGCCCCCTCCTTTTTCTCCCACCCCGTAAGCCCTGAGGATATGGGGCCGGGGGAGAGCATGCTGGACCAGCTAACCTTCTTCACCCTGCCCACAGGCAGCATGCTCTGATGAGACCTGCCAACCTGATGATAGCGGCCCGCTGCTTCCAATTGTCCCCTTTCTCCAGGACCCTTTCACCATCAGTTTTGTTTCAGTTGTAAAGATGAACTTGTGTCGGAGTTCCCATCGTGGCTCAGTGGTTAACAAATCCGACTAGGAACCATGAGGTTGTGGGTTCGATCCCTGGCCTTACTCAGTGGGTTAAGGATCCAGCGTTGCCATTAGCTGTGGTGTAGGTTGCAGACGTGGCTCGGATCCCGCGTTGCTGTGGCTGTGGCGAAGGCCAGCGGCTACAGCTCCTGTAAGACCCCTAGCCTGGGAACCTCCATATGCCGTGAGTGAGGCTCTAGAAAAGGCAAAAAGACAAAAAAAAAAAAAAAGCATCCCTGGGACAGCTGGTACACGGTGACTGGCTCTGTCGCAGTGATCAGATGCATCGGCACATTAGTAATTAGACGGATTCCCAGTGCTCATGGCCACGCTGCGGTTACGTGGGAGAGCAGCACCCTGTTCACAGAAAATTCACACGAGGCTTTACTAGAATGATGGGATTTCCGGCCTGTGAATTACTTTCAGATGGTTTGGGGGGCGGTGGTTATTTATACTCTGAAATTTTTGAGAGCTTTTAGGTACTGCCAAATTTTTTTAAAGTATTAAAATATGGTATACTGAGGAGTTCCCTAGTGGCTCAGTGGGTTAAAGACCTGGCGTTGTCACTGCTGTGGCGCTGGTTACATCTGTGGCACAGGTTTGATCCCTGGCCCGGGAACTTCCACATGCTGTGGGTGCAGCCAAGAAAAAAAAAAGGTAAATTGAGTCACCCAAAAAATGAACAAGAAAAAACTGTAGGTACAGTGACAACAAAACCCCGCAAGTGATTGTGATATGTTCCTCAGGTTTCACAGCCTTTGTTCTAGAAGGCATCTGAGCAGCTAGCTATGGGCTGTGTGTGTAGAGCCATTTCCCCCAGGCCACCCCACGCTGTATTCTCAAGCAGGGACATATTTGCTGACTCTGGCCCCTACCTGCTCAGGCCTCCCTCACTTAATTCTGGGTGCCCTCCATTCAAACACCCAAGGGGCACCACTGCCTCGGCTGGTACTGCAGATGCCCTGGCTGGGGGCCCTGGCTCTTCCCGCTCCGTGTTTCTTCCCTTTGTGGGGGCCAGCGTGTTGACCTCAAGACTAGTCCTCTGCCCATGTCTTAGAGTCTTGAGTGGAAGCAGTTCTTGGAGCTCACCTTTCCCTGAGCCCCAGACAAGAGCCAGGGGACAGGGTCACGGGGGCTGAGTGGCCTGGGCTGGACCATCTGTCATTCCTTCCCATTCAAGGCAGCCTTCCCACCACCCTCATCTGTGGGGGTTCCACTAGAAAGACCCTCAGATCTTGGTAGCAATGAGCCCACCAGCCCGTCGGATGAGTCCAGGCCTACCCACCCTCCCTTCCCGAAGGTAAAGTTTCAGCCTCAGCTGCTGGGTTGAGCATGAATGCAAGAGAAAGCCTCCATCCCTCCTGCTCCACTGCATCCTTGTCAGGCCCCCCAGAGAACCAGGCCCCCCGTGGCCACATGCTGTGGGTGGCCTGCTGCTGCCCCCAAGGAGACCACGTCTGAAAGACGGCCAGCTGCCGATGTGGCCGAGTTCTCTGCCTCAGCATCTGTCCTGAGACCACCCAACCCAGGGTGGGAGTGGAGAGCTGGAACCGGCATGTTTGCCATCATTGGGTGGAGCGGAGGGAGGTGGCCGAGACAGGCAGGGTCCATGCAGAGAAGGTCCAGAGGGAGGCGTTCTGTCCTCCACTCCCCATCCCAACTCAGTCCGGTGACAGGCTTGCTTCGCTGTGTCCCCCAGCGTGGATAACGCCGAGGACCCTGTGTACGAGAGTCTGGAGGAGTTCCACGTCTTTGTCCTCGCACACATATTAAGGAGACCCATTGTCGTCGTAGCAGATACGATGCTGAGGGACTCAGGCGGAGAAGGTAAGTTCGCACATAAGGAGACAGGTGTGTTTTATTCACCACCCAAAAGGCATGACATCCCGAGAAAGGAAGAGATAGCTAAACAGAAGAGCTGATCCCCTGGAAGGATGCAGAGCCATAAGCTGCCTGGACAAAGATCCTGTTGTTTCTCTTTGTGTTTTGTTTCCCTTCTCAGGGGGTATTACTCTTGGCCATCCATCACCCTTTGTGTCAACCACAGGAGAAATCTGGCTGAGTGGGGGCAGGGACGAACTCTAAGGGGCTCCCGGCCCCACCCAGGGCCCACTTCTCCCAGCAGTGCTGGCCTCGTCTCAGGGCCCCTCAGTCATTCCAGGCCCTTCCTGGAATGTGTTAAAGAGGGAAAATAGAAGGCAAAAGTGTGAAGTCACTTGCAAGGCTTCGGCTGGACCAGGACTATTGGAAAAGGAGGAAGGGACAGAGGCTTCCCAAAGCCAGCACCTGCTTCCTGGGGCATCACACATCCCCTCTCCTTCAGCCAGGCCACCACCTCCCTGGGTGGGCATTGCCTGCCCCTTTACGGAGAGGAGTCAGAATTGCAGAGAGCCCACACGGTGTGCCCCCACCTTTGGAGGAGGCCTTGGAAGACCAGGGTCAACCCAGGCAGAGAGCCCTCCAGGCATGTCCTTCCTTCGGCCTTTCTGCTGGAGCCCACGGGATGCCACTCTCTCTGAAGAGGAGGGACAAGGAGGGACGGGGATGATGGATGGACCAGGAAGGTCACCCCAGTGTGGCCATGGTTTTCATAGAGGGCAGGAAGCCACAGGTATGTAGGTCACCCCTAGTGCCACCTCCAGCAACAGTGGCCTGCTGGCGTCTGTAGCTTTCTGGGTACAGAGCCAGGCCTTCCATCAGGGCCCCTGTCCCCAGCAGATTGCGAGGGGTTGGGTTCCCACTTCCTTCCCTCGTATCTGTGCTGGAGGTCGCAGCTGGACCCACCCTTTCTCTCACCCTGGGGCATCCTGAGTTCATCAAAGATGTCTCTGAGGTGAACTGTCCTTGCCTTCTGCCTAAAGGGTAGTGAGTCACTGACTTGAAGACCAGGAGGCAAGTTTCTTTGTGATTAAAAAGCAGATCCTGGAGTTCCCATCGTGACTCAGTGGTTAACAAATCCAACTAGGAACCACGAGGTTGCGGGTTCGATCCCTGGCCTCGCTCAGTGGGTTAAGGATCCGGCGTTGCCGTGAGCTGCGGTGTAAGTTGCAGACACAGCTCGGATCCCGCGTTAATGTGGCTGTGGCGAAGGCCAGCAGCTACAGCTCCTGTTAGACCCCTAGCCTGGGAACCTCCATATGCCGCAGGTGCGGCCCTAGATATGGCAAAAAATAAATAAAATAAATAAATAAATAAAAAGCAGATCCTTCCAGTAGTTATTGTATTTTAGTAAGAGTTAGGCCTTTCCCCCCTTCTGGTAAGGAAATTAACAAGACTGAGACCCCATCACTAAAAGAGCCAGTCCCCGTCTCCCATTTCCCTTTTGACTCACAACTTGAGACTGGAGCGCTCCTTGGGCTTCTCAAAACCTAGAACAAACAAACCCTTGGGAAGCACAGAAGTAGACAGATGCTTTCATGAACACGGGACAGAAAGAGGTACACCCAGAAAAACACAGGTCTCCAGGTGGCCATCAGGGCACGTCCTTGCTGACCGTCTCGGGTGGGCATTTTGATCACCTGGGTGGGACTCAGGGCAGCAGGCAGACCATGGAGGTCACAGCAGAACCCCCTCAGCCCTGGGGCACAGGGACAGCCTAACCAGGAGGACTCTGCCCAGGGCGGAGGCATGGAAGTGCCCCTGGGCAGAAACAGGACTTGAGGTCTAATGGGCCTGGCCCTTTCGAGCCTGTGGAGTGGGCGTCAGCACCCAGGGCTGCGGCCTGAGCCCACCCTCCCTCCCCTCTGCCCTGTCACCTCCCCCGGTACAGGGGGAGATGCCGTGCATGCTCCTTCTAGCCTCACCCTTGTTTGTGTCTGCAGCGTTTGCTCCCATCCCATTTGGAGGGATTTACCTGCCCTTGGAGGTACCTCCCAACAGATGCCACTGCTCACCTCTGGTTCTGGCCTACGACCAAGCGCATTTTTCTGCCCTTGTGTCCATGGAGCAGAGAGACCAGCAAAGGGAACAAGGTATGCCAACCATCTGCTGCCTCTGATACTGCACGGGGTTAGGGGGGCGCAGGGCAGAGCTGGAGGCAAATGTGGAGCCCTCCCTGGGGTACCCGCTCAGCAGTGATGGGTTTTACCTAAAACTACTGTACTCATGGCAAAAAATATTATCTTTGAAAATAACACCATCTGCAGCAGCATGAATGGACCTAGAGATTATCATATTAAGTGAAGTAAGTCAAAGACAAATATCCCATGTCACTTATATGTGGGACCTTTAAAAATGATGCAAATAAACTTATTTATGAAACAGACCCACAGACATAGACACAGACTTGTACAGGAGGGAAGAACTGGGAGTCTGGGATTAGCAGATACAAATTACTTTACATGGAATTGATAAACAAGGTCCTACTGCACAGCGTGGAGAACTGTGTTCAACTATATAAGCCTACAAGGGAAAAGAATATGAAAAAGAATACATATATGTATAACTGAATCACTTTGCTGTACAGCAGAAACTAACACAACACTGTAAGTCAACTGTACTTTAATTAAACAGAAGAATGACAAAGATGACTTTTAATTTAAAGTATGAAGCAAATTAATAATGTCATCACCATTAGATAGCCTTTACTGTGGTTCCCTTTCACACATGCTTTATATGGAGTAATTCATTTTAGATGTAATTTTTTAAAAACCCCTCTAGTGCAGAGTCGGGAAATTGCGGCCCACCACCTGTTTGTAAATAAAGTTTGTTGGAACACAGCAACACTCATTCAGAGACGTCATTTCTGGGGAGTTCCCGTCATGGCTCAGTGGTTAACGAATCCGACTAGGAACCATGATGTTGCGGGTTCGATCCCTGGTATCGCTAAGTGGGTTAAGGATCCGGCGTTGCCGTGAGCTGTGGTGTGGGTTGCAGATGCAGGTCGGATACCACATTGCTGTTGCTGTGGCGAAGGCTGGCAGCTACAGCTCCTGTTAGACCCCTAGCCTGGGAACCTCCATATGCCACAAATGTGGCTCTAGAAAAGGCAAAAAGACAAAAAAAAAAAAAAATAGAAAACAGAGATGTCATTTCTGTGGCTCCTGCTTTTGTGCCCTAAAAGCAGAGTTGGGAAGCAACCCCAGAGACTGGCCTGCAAAAACTAAAATATTTACTAGCAAGCACTTGATAGAAAACACTGGCCAGCCACTGCTCTAAAGTAAGCTTTTGACTCAAAAGATGGATATTTCCATTTAAGTCATGATATGAGAGTTTCCCACCATGAGCCATTTCAATACTGCAGAAAGTCTTGCCAGGCTGGCCCCACAAGCTGCTCGCTGTGCAATTCTAACCACGTCCCACAGACCCATGTGCAGGCTGTCTTAGCATGTTATGTGTCTGCTGTGGAGATGTCGGGGTTTTATTTGGAATGTTTACTGATGGATGTGTGACTAGCTGGACAAAGAGGAAGCTCTTTCTTTTGTCACTCCTGTATCTGGTTAGACAGAATTCAAAGGAGATTAGGAGTTCCCTGGTGGTTCGGTGGGTTAAGACTCCAGTGTTGTCACTGCAGTGGCTTGGGTTGCTGCTGTGTCACAGGTTCAGACCCTGGCCCAGGAACTTATACATGCCATAGGTGTGGCCAAAAATGAAGGAAGGAAAGAAGGAAGGAAGGAAGAAAGGAAGGAAGGAAGGAAGGAAGGAAGGAAGGAAGGAAGGAAAGAAATTTTTAAAAAAGAACTCCCAGGAGACTGAAGAAAGGAAAGACTGATCAGTTTCAGGGTTCCTGCCATTGGATGTGGTCCTAGGAAGTCCACTGACTCCTGTCACATGATGGTGGGAGTGCAGAAGAGAGGGAGCAGGCCACCTGTTAAGTCACCTGTAAGAGGACGGTCACGACCTCTCCCTGTACCATTTACAAGAGTCCCCCCTTGACTGCAGGAAGACAGATTTCATCATCAACGCACGGCGCCATCGCCTTTTCTGAAGTCCCTCTTGGGTTTTGGACAGTGAGTGCCAGCGCTGCCCTCATGCCATCTAGCTCTTCTCAAAGCTCATGACAGCTCTGGGGAGACAAGAGGGCCCTTTCTTGGGACGGGGACCCAGGCCAAGGGGTGGAGGGGCGGCGGGAGGGGGCTCAGTGTCCAGCCCCAGAGTCTCTCTGTGGTCAGGGAAGGATCAAAGTACCAGGACTGGTGTCTCTGGGTGCTCGGGGAGGGGGGGCAGGGATTCAGTGCCTGGGCCTCTCCTTGTAGAAGGCACTGAGCGCTCCCACAGGCCTTCCGAATACTGCTCTTTTTAAAAATTTTATTGGAGTGCAGTTGATTTATAGTGTTAGTTTCTGCTGTACAGAAAAGTGATTTAGTTATACATTCATATATTCTTTTTTCATATTCTTCTCCCTTACCAGTTATAGTTGAATATAGTTCACTCGTTGTTTATTCATCCTGTGTATAGTAATTTGCGTGCTAATCCCAAACTCCCAGTTCTTCCCTCCCCCACTCTCCCTACCCCCTTGTCAACCACAGATCTGTTCCCTATGTCTGTGAGTCTGCTTCTCTTGCGTAGACAGATTCCTTTGTGTCATATTTTAGATTCCAGATATAAGTGATATCATATGGTCTTTGTCTTTCTCTTTCTGACTTACTTCACTTAGTATGACAGTCTCTAGGTCCGTCCATGTTGCTGCACATGACATCACTTCATTCTTTTTTGTGGCTAATATTCCACTGTGTATATGTTCCACATCTTCTTTATCCATTCATCCATCAGTGGACACTTAGGTTACTCCCATGTCTTGGCTACTGAGAATAGTGCTGCAGTGAACACTGGGATGCATGTATCTTTTTTTTTTTTTTTGCTCTGCTTTTTAGGGCTGCACCCAGGGCATATGGAAGTTCCCAGCCTAGGGGTCAATTCAGAGCTACAGCTGCCGGCCTACCCCACAGCCACAGCAATACGGGATCCGAGCCACGTCTGCGACCTACACCACTGCTCACGGCAACGCCGGATCCTTAACCCACTGAGCAAGGCCAGGGCTCAGACCCACAGCCTCATGGTTCCTAGTCGGATTTGTTTCCACTGCACTACAATGGGAACTCCTGCATGTATATTTTTGAATTATAGTTTTGTCTGGGCATATACCCAGGAGTGGGAATTGCTGGATCATGTAGCAACTCAATTTTTAGTTTTTTAAGGAATCTCCACCCTGTCCTCCATAGTGGCTGCACCAGTTTACATTTCTACCAACAGTGTAAGAGGGTTCCCTTTTCTCCACACCCTCTCCAGCATTTGTAGACTTTTTAATGACAGCCATTCTGACTGGTTTGAGGTCGTACCTCATTGTAGTTTTGAATTGCATTTCTCTAATCATTCGCAGTCATGAACATCTTTTCATGCGCCTGTTGTCCATCTGTTGAGATATTGCTTCTTGATGTTTTCAAGGCCAGTACGAAGGTGTCCTTCAAAGAAAGAACACATGTGGAAGGGTTAGCTTAGCCCCTCATGGGAAAGTGTTGCAGAGGTTTGGGTGGTTACACCTCTGAAGGCTTGTCTTTTCCGTAGCTGGGTTCTGGTCCCAGCTTGCGTCCCGAGTGGCTGTGTCGTGGGCTCCTGCAGCCCTACCTGCTGGCTTCCTCCTCGGAGGGGTGTGGTCCCTGCCTCCGTGGCTCTCTGTGACAGGATGAGAAGGCAGGACCAAGTGGAGAGAGGAGGGAGGGCGTTTCACGTGTATGGAGCCCAAGAAGCCACTTGAAAAGCAGAGCTTCCAGGTTCAGGGTTCCCACCCCGGATATTTCTGGCCCCAGGACATCATCATCCCCTTCTTGACCAACAGAAGCTGCATTCGCATAAGTGTATATGAGCTCCCCACCCCTCAGCAGCTCGTGCGTGGGGGTCCTGGGACCCATCGCAGCGGGTGGTGGATAGTTTACCAAGTAGTATCCTGCCAGCTCTGTAGACCCAGGCCCCAGCAGATGTTCGGAACGTGACTGGTCTCACAACTCCGCTCCAGGGGAAAGGGGTTGTCCCACTGGGCCAGCAGAGCAAAGGGCAGAACCGCTGGAGATGTGTCGAGGGCCCCGAAAGCCTGCCATGGGTGCCAGACACTCTGAGAGCCGGGTCTGGGAACCAGCAGCTGGCCCGTGTCTAGAGGGACAGGGTATGGGTGGGCTCCAGCTCTCCCGTGTACACCTGCACCATAGGCATGTCCATTCAACAGGTGCTCACTGTGACAGCACACTTGTGACAGTGATGGTACCAGATGGGCACACCTGGCGTGGTGAGTGCTGGGGGTTGAATTCCTGTCTTCCTGGGGGCATCCGCGCCTCAGGTGTGGGTATGAGCCGAGCAGAACCTCAGCAAGTGACCTCGGCTCCCACAGGAACCACTCACAAGTGGCCATAATGAGCTGCGCTGCCTGGTGCCCCAAACTCCAGGACCAGTATCCGCAGACTAAGGGCCTCAGGGAGGAAGGCCAGAGGTAGGAAGTGGAGGGCTCTTTGTCTGGCACCTGCTGGCCCGATGGTTCTTCCTGCCCACAGCTAACAAGAAAACAAAGTCCCAGCCTGTGCCTCAGCTTGGCTGGCACAGGGACTTGGAAACTACAGTGATACGTTTCCAAGATGGAACAGGGCATCTTCCTCTAAAGCCAAGATAAGAGATTCTCAAACGACAGCTGGGCCTGGGCTTGGGACCGAGCGCGAGGACTGTGGTCTCAGAGCCTGGGATGAGGTGGGGGACGTGGAGCTCAGAACATCAAGCTCCGGGGCACCTGCTGGTCCCCACCGCTGAAAGCAGCCATTATGCAGTCACCATGGGGCCCTGCCTCATGCAGAGGACGCCTTGTGGAGGGCACCCCCCACCCAGACCTCTTGGGGCCTGCTATGGTACAGATAGTATGGATGGTACAGTCATCACAGGCTCCCAAGAGTCTTGTCCTTGCATCTGAGGAACAAGATAAAATGTGGATGCAACACAGGGCTGCTCCTCCTTATACTTGGCCCAGTGTGTCTCACCTGGGTGTCCAAGCTTCTGATGACTTAAAAATTACGGGAGGCGTCCTTTAAACCTCTCCTCTGAGGGTCTTCCCTGTATGGAAACTACCTTGGCCAAGAACCCACTGCTTTCTCACCGCTCTTTCTGCCTCCACAGCCGCTCCTTACCTGTGGATGTTGAGGTTGGCTGTATTCTGGCAGGAATTCCATTGCGTCCTGCAGGCTGGGTTGCCTGTGGGCAGAGGGCAGGGCTTGCTTGCAGTGGGAAGGTTGGGGCTGGAGGGACTGGCTAGATGTGGCAAGCTGAGTGGACAAGGCTCTACCAGCATGTTTTAGGACTTTTAAATAACAGCTCTGCGTACTTGCTTGGTAACATCCACAATTGATTGGCGCTCACCTGCTTTCTCCACAGGTTGAATGTTAGTCCTCCACCCCTAGGACTCCTGGGCCCAGAAGCTTGCAGGAACCGCCCTCCCCCTGCCCCATGGTATGGCACCCATGGCCTCCCCGTACCACGGCCTCAGATGGGTTCGCAAAATGTAGATCTGGGTTGGGTCTGTGCCCCAAGGTCACGCCAGTACCCCAGGCACTTCCTGTGCGCAGGCCCAGTCTAGGCCCTTTTCGGGGACAATACTTAACCCTCCCTGTGTTCTGTGCCTTTACACAGGAGGGCACTGGAGAACGGCCACCACCAGGGGCTGGTTGCAGTGAAGTGTGGCTAAGGCAGGTCAGTAGGGTGAATGGTGGGACTTCCAAAAAGGAACCTGGCCAGAGAGGATGCTATCAGGGAAGATGCGTCTCTCAGAGAGGTCTTGGCAGTGGTACCCCATGCCAGACTTTGCTTGGGATCAAAAGGAAATGCTCACCTGGTGACTCAGAGACCTTCAGAGTGGGAGAAGTTGGGGGAGGTGTGCCTTGCTTTTTGAGTTGTTTCCATCTGTTTCTACTCTTAAAAAAAAAAAAAAAAAAAAAAAACTCAGGGAGTTCCCGTCATGGCACAGCGGTTAACGAATCCGACTAGGAACCATGAGGTTGAGGGTTCAATCCCTGGCATCGCTCAAGGGCTTAACGATCCAGCGTTGCCCTGAGCTGTGGTGTAGGTTGCAGATGCGGGTCAGATCCTGCGTTGCTGTGGCTGTGGCTGTGGCGTAGGCCGGCGGCTACAGCTCCGATTAGATCCCTAGCCTGGGAACCTCCACATGCCACGGGTGCGGTCCTAAAGCGACAAAAAAAAAATCAGTGTATAAGATAATTATTTAAATAGTTTTTTCCTCCTAAATGCAAACATCCTGAGAACTTCTGTGGCACATCCAGGGGTCACGTGGAGCTCAGGGAACCCTGACTTTGTCCCTGTGCTGTGCTTGGAGATTCCCTCTCAGCTGACCCAGAGAGCAGAGTCCTGCAGCCTCTAAAGAGCCAGCTGGTCACAGACAGAGGGGGTGATGCTGACGGGAACACGGGGCTTGGACAGCAACGCTGAGGCTGAGACCAGTGCCCACAGAGCATCCCACCAGAATCTGCAATTTGTTGACTAGAAACAGACTCAACACACTCAATGTGATGTTTGGGGAAAAAAAAGTTTTTACAAAAGCAGCTTGAAACTTCTTTCCGCTTACAAACAACACCCCATGTTTATAAAAATGAGCCATTTGGGATTTTGGTGGAGTCAGACTGAATAACCCCACACTGTGCTCTCTAAGAAAACCAAGTGGATTCAAACTGGGTATAGATCTGAGGCACTGGTTTACCCTGGGGGGTGGGCCATGGGAACAGTGCCCCAGTGGGGAGGTTTCTACACCAAAATTGTGTAGAATTGCAGGGCCCAGTGATGAGACAAAGAAGATTGACTTTGAAGGGGTTTTTCTAAGTTTTACTGAAATATAGTTGATTTACAGCGTTGTGGTATTTTCTGCTGTACAACAAAGTGATTCAGTTATACATATGTACATAGCCATTTTGTTCAGATTCTTTCCCATGTAGGTTATTACAGAATATTGGGTAGAGCTCCCTGTGCTGTACAGCAGGTCTCCATTGACCACCCAGTCCACGTGCAGTAGTGTGCCTCTGCCAGTCCAACCCTCAGTCTGTCCCCCTCCACCCCATCCCCTTTGATTTTGAAGTCTGTGAGTCTGTTTCTGTTTTGTAAATAAGTTCATTTGTATCATTTTTTAAAGATTCTACGTGTAAGTGATACCACATGTTTGTCTTTCACTGTCTGACTTCCTTCACTTAGTATGATCAACTCTAGGTCATCCATGTTGCTGTAAATGGCACTGTTTCATTCTTGTTTTGGCTGAACATATGTAATGTTCATACACACACACACACACACACATATACATATATACACACATATGTAAACATATATATATGTGTATGTATACACACACACACACACACACGTAATGTTCATTTCCACTGATAGGAGGGTTCCCTTTTCTCCATACCCTCTGCAGCATTTAATGTTTGTAGTCTTTTTGATGATGGCCATTCTAACTGGTATAAGGTGATAGCTCATTATGGTTTTGGTTTGCATTTCTCTAATAATTAGCAATGTTGAGCATCTTTGCATGTGTTTTTGGCCATCTGTATGTCTTCTTTGGAGAAATATCTGTTTAGATCTTCTGCTCATTTTTGATTGGGGTGGGGTCTTTTTTATACAGAGCTGCATGAGTTGTGTATATATTTTGGAGATTAATCCCTTGTCGATCACTTCATTGGCAAGTATTTTCTCCCGTTCTGTGGGTTGCCTTTTCGTTTTGTTTATGGTTTCCTTTGCTGTGCAAAAGCTTTTAAGTTTAATTAGGTCACATTTGTTTATTTTTGTTTTAATTGTCATTACTTTAGGAGGTGGATCCAAAAAAGATAAGGCTGAGATTTATGTCAGAGTGTTCTGCCTATGTTTTCCTCTTAGAGTTTTACAGTATCCAGTGTTACATTTAGGTCTTTAATCCGTTTTGAGTTTATTTTTGTATAAGGTGTTAGAGAGTGTTCTAATTTCATTCTTTTACATGAGACTGTCCGGTTTTACCAGTGCCACTTATTGAAGAGACTGTCTTTTCTCCATTGTATATTCTTCTTCCATTGTCATAGATTAGTTGACCATAGGTGCGTGTGTTTATCTCTGGGCTTTCTATCCTATTCTATTGATCTGTATTTCTGTTTTTGTGCCAGTATCATGCTGTTTTGATGACTATAGCTTTGTAGTTTAGTTTGAAGTCAGGGAGCCTGATTCCTCCAGCTCCATTTTTCTTTCTCAGGATTGCTTTTGCTATTTGGGATATTTTGTGTTTCCATACAAATTAAAAAACCTTTTGCTCTAGTTTTTAAAAAATGCCATTGATAATTTTGTAGGGAGTACATTGAACCTTAACATTGCCTTGGGTAGTATAGTCATTTTGACAGTATTGATTCTTCCAATCCAAGAGCACCTTTCTGTCTATTTGTGTCATTTTTTATTTCTTTCAACAACATCTTTTACTTTTCAGAGTACAGGTCTTTTGTCTCTTTAGGTAGATTTATTCCTAGGTTTTTTGTTTTTGTTTTTGTTTCTGTTTTT
This sequence comes from Catagonus wagneri, assembly GCA_004024745.2. Classification (NCBI taxonomy): domain Eukaryota; kingdom Metazoa; phylum Chordata; class Mammalia; order Artiodactyla; family Tayassuidae; genus Catagonus; species Catagonus wagneri. The sequence goes on along the minus strand of PVHT021183530.1, from coordinate 15,311,043 downwards.
TTGGGGTTTTTTTTTTTTTTTTTTTTTTTTTTTTTTTTTTTTTTTTTTTTTTTTTTTTTTTTTTTTTTTTTTTTTTTTTTTTTTTTTTTTTTTTTTTTTTTTTTTTTTTTTTTTTTTTTTTTTTTTTTTTTTTTTTTTTTTTTTTTTTTTTTTTTTTTTTTTTTTTGGTCATTTTAGGGCTGTACCTGCAGCATATGGAAGTTCCCAGGCTAGGGGTGGACTTGGAACTGCAGCTGCCAGCCTATGCCACAACCACATCAATGCCAGATTCAAGCCGCGTCTGCAACTTATACCGTAGCTCAAGGGAACGTGGGATCCTTAACCCACTGAGTGAGGGCAGAGATCAAACCTTCCTCCTTATGGATGCCAGTCAGATTCACTTCCACTGAACCACGATGGGAACTCCCTCTGTTACCTTATTGATCCATTTGAGCTCCTGTAACAAAATATCATAGACCAGGGGGCTGAAACAGCAGGTCTTAAACAGCAGATCTAGTGTCTGGTGAGAGCCCGCTTTCTGTTTTGCAAATGGCTGCCTTCTCTGTACTCACATGGCAGAGAGAGAAAGCAAACTCTCTCCTGTCTCTTCTTATAAGGGCGCAAATCTCATTCATGAGGGCTCCACCCTCATGATCTAATCATCTTCTAAGGACCCCACCTCCTAATGCCATCATATTAGGGTTACACTTCACCTTATGAATGTGGGGGTGGGGAGGCACAAACATTCAGTCCATAGCAAATTTATTCCATAGACTATTCACCCAACCAAAGGTCATTCCACTTATAAACCTTTTTTTAAGGTATCATCCTCAGGGATTTTAATTAAAATATAGTTGATTTACAATGTTGCATTAGTTTTAGGCATACAGTAAAGTGATTCAGTTATACATGTATACATATATATCTATTCAGGGTTTTTTTGCTTTCTCTTCCATTATAGGTTATTACAAAATATTGAGTAAAGTTGCCTATGCTATGCAGTAGGACCTTGTTGGTTATCTATTTTGTATCTAGTAGTATGTATATTTTAATCCTAAATATCTAATTTATCTCTCCCCCGCATATAAACTTTACCAAGAGAATTCGTGTCTGCCCCCTGTGGTCTTGATGTTCTGTGTGGCCCCATCGTCGGGGGCTGGGCTCTGCCTTGGGTGCAGGATAGCTCCCCTCAGCTGACACAGCCCCTTTCATGCCGTACAGGAGATTCAGGGCCACATGTCCCCCCACCCCCATCCTCTGTTTTCTGGTAGCCTATTTCACCCTGAGCTCCTCTTTCTTAAAACTCATGACTGGAGAGCTACAAGCAACAGCAAACACATCTGAAGATCTGCACTGACCCTGTTCTTCCTGGTCTGCAGGCAGGCTGGGCTCTGAATCCACAGCAATGGCCAGCAACCATTTGCTTGAGCATCTGGAGCTCCACATGTGCCCCAGATCAGTGGGAATCTCACTCCGGTGCCCCCCTTCCTGCACAATGCCACACTTTAGGAACCAGATTACCTATCAGGAGGATTCTAGCAACATGTAAGAGAAAACAATTCAAACAACACAAAGAAAAGGGGAGTTTAGAGTCTCATGTAAAGAGAAATCTGATGGTCAGATGTAGATAAACTTGGGGGCTTGACACTGTCATTGAAAGCCTGAGCACTGTCTGTCTCTCCACCTTCCTCAGCTTGCTGCCTCCTCTCTCATAGTCTTTCTTCGTGGGTTAGGATGACTGAGGTCTCTCCAAGCATCCTGTCCTAACAGAAAACACGGGGAAGTCATAAGAGAGGCTGGTCCTTCCTTGGGTCGCTTTTTCCCAGGAATCTTCAGCTGCCTTCCTCTCACATCTCACCATGCAGGTTTTGTTGCAAGTGTTGCCTCAGAAGTCACAAGCAAGAGGAAAATGAGTCAACCTCAGAAGTCTCAGAGCCAACCTTACCCACCTCGGAGCCCTAAGGGGCGGGGTCTGCTGTGAATGCAAAGGGTGGGCACTAGTAGTGACCACTCCCCTCAACCAGTGGTCTCAAAAATTCCTATCTCACCCAAGACCTGTCCAAGCTGTCTCTCCAATAACAAAATGCATCTTAAGGAGTTCTTATCACATCTTGCTTCCCCTTCTACTTTTTCTAAAAAAGCTCCCCATATATAATCTGCTTTGCCTGTTTTTCCCCACTAGATCCTGGGGTTTCCAGAGGTCATCCCCAGCCCTGCCTCCTCTCTTGTTCTCCCAATACTCCAGAGGTTGAGGGGTTACAGTGTGAACCCCGGTCTTGTGCTTCTTCCCACTCACAGGGTTTTACACTGGGATTGGCAGGTGGGCTTCAAAGAGACACGAATACAGCTGAAATTATGTGCCATGGCTTTGTACCTTGCAGTTTCATAAAGCCAGTCCTCATAGGGTGAGTCAGATTTTTCCCAGGGGTACAAGAATGCTGGGTTCTTGTCCAGCCGGGGACTCTGGGTCAGGCCCACCATAGGTCATTCTCAGGCACTGGGGACAGAGGAAGGATGGCGACAATGACCACCTGTGGGGGCTCTGTTCTTCATTGGCCACATCCTGAACAGATGTCCTGTCCTTCTGATCTTTGTGTCTCCTCCCCAAGAAGGCAATTAATAAATGTTTAAATGAACAAATGAACAAGATTAGATGCTCACAGTCTACTAATTTCAGATGATTCAGAAAAAGGCAAGGTGACGTAGTAATGGGAAAAAAAAGTGCCCACTGGGGAATCAGGTAGACCTGCATTTCAGCCACAGCTGCAGCTTTGGCTTGGGCAAGGCACTTAGGTGCCAGAGCTTCATTCCGTCATCTGTCAGATTGGAGCAAAAAACCTGTAACTGGTCTAAGACTTGTAAGGAGTGAGTGTGGAACTCCTGACAAGGTGCCTGGTGTTGACAAAGGGTTAGTCACAGATACATGAACTAGAAGAGGGAGCCCAGAAACAATGCCATACAAATGTGCTCAGATGATATTTGACAGAGAAGCAACATAAATTCAGTGGAGGGAGGGATGGTCTTTTCAACAAATGGTGATGGACTAAATGGATCTCCATAAGCAAAAAACTGAACCTAAACCCAAACCTCACTTATACAAAAATTAACTCAACATGAATCCTAAAATAAATGTAAAATGCACAACTATGGACCTGGGAGTAGGCAAAGAGTTCTTATCTGTGTATCTTATTTGTTTGGTGTCTCTGAAGATCCTTCTCTAATAGAACCACTAATCTGTTCTCCGTCTTTATAATTTTGTCATTTTAAGCATGCTACAGAACTGGAATCCTACTGAAGGCAGTCTTTTGGGATTGGCATGATCCAGAAAAGAAAAAAGCAATAAATTGGACTTCTGCTTTACAAAGAGAAAAGAAGGAAGGGAGGGAGAGAGGAAGGAAGGACAAGTTATATAGACTGAGAGAAAATATTTGAAAACCACATATCGACAAAAGATTTGAATCCAAAATATACATAGAACTCTCAAAACTCAATAGCAAAAAAATGAAGTAAAATAAAACCCAAACAAGCCAAATAAAAAATGGGAGGAGACAGGAACAGACATTTTACCAAAGAGGAGATGCAGCCGGTAAATAAACACGTGAAAAGATGGGCAGCGTTAGAACTACAATGAGCTCTCACTACATACCTATCACAATGACTAAGATCTTAAAAACTGACAACACCAAATGCTGGAAAGGATGTGGAGTAACCAGATCGCTCCTGCATGGCTGGTGGGAGTGTAAAATGGTTCAGTCACTCTGGAACACAGTCTGGCAGATTCTTGTAAAACTAAACGTCACTTACCCTAATAACCTAGCAGTTGTACTGCTGGGCCTTTATTCCAGAGAAATGAAATGTTATGTTCAGACAAAAGCCTGTGCACAAATGTTTATAGCCACTGTATTTATAACAGCCCCAAACTGAAAACAACCCAAATGCCTTTCCTGAGTGCATGGTTCAACATTCTGTGGTACATTTATGCTGCAGAGTCCTACTCAGCATTGAAAATGAATGAATATGACTCATGCAATTACTTGGGTGGATCTCAAGGGAATTATGCTGAAGGAAAAAAACAGCCCCAAAAGACTACATTCTGTATGATTCTAGTTATGTGGCATGCTTGAAAGGACAAAATTATAGAGATGGGAAACAGGTTAATGGTTCTGTTAGGGATCTCCAGAGAAAGAGAAAAATATATATATATATATGCATATATATGGGGAAATTTACGGAGTTCCCTAGCGGCCTAGCAGTTAAGAACTTGGAGTTGTCACAGCTGTGACTTGGGTCACTGCTAAGGCTAGGGTTCCATCCCTGGCCCAGGAACTTCTGCATACCAAGGGCTTGGCCAAAAAGAAGAGGTTTATTATATGAATTGGTTCAGTATATACTTTTTTGTCCTTTTTTTTTTTTAGGGCTGAACCTGTGGCACATGGAAGTTCCCAGGCTAGGGGTCAAATTAGAACCACAGCTGCTGGCCTACACCCAGCCTGGAGCAATGCCGGATCTGAGCCTCATCTTTGACCTACACTGCAGCTTGCAGATCCTTTAACCCACTGAGAGAGGCCAGGGGCTGAACTCGAATCCTCATGGATACTAGTCGGATTCTTAACCTGCTGACCCACAACGGGAACTCCAGGTTCAGTATATACTTGAGTTTTGCTTTTATATCCATTCTGACAATATTGTCTATTAATTGGTACATTTTGACCATTTATATTTAATGCTTTTTTCTGTTTGTTCCATCTGTTTTTTGTTCCTTTTTGCTCTTTTGTTGTCTTTATTGGGATTGAGCTTCTTAATGGTTCCATTTTCTCTCCACTGTTGATTTATTATTATACCTCTATTTTTAATTATTCTATCTCCCTAGGGTTTACCATAAATATCTTTAATTAATGAGACTGTTTTTCAAATAATATTCTACTTCATGTGTTGTATAAAGATCTTATGACAGTGTATTCCCAACCCCTCCCTCCCATCCTCTGTGCTATCATCAAGCACCTTACTTTTACACATGCTGTAAATGCTCCCCTCTTTGCCTTATTTCTCTTGTAGAGTAATTAAAAGGAAGAAAACTGAATTTCATTTTCAGAATCATTTATTCTATTTCTATCAATTTTCATTTCTTTCGGTAAATCTGAGTTTCTGCTGGGGGTACCTTCCCCTTGAAGAATTTTTTCTAGATTTTTAAACGTTGAAGTATAGTTGACTTACAATGTTGTGTTCATTTCCGTTGTACAGCAAAGTGATTCTGATATATATATATTTACATATATATATATTTACATATATATATAATTTTTACATTCGTTTCCATTAGGGCTTATTTCAGAATGTTGAATATACTTCCCTGTGCTATACAGTAGGACCTTGTTGGTTAACCATCTTCTGTATAATAGTTTGCATCTACTAACCCCGAACTCCCAGTCCATCCCTCCCCCACCCTACCTCCCCCTTGGCAACCGCAAATCTGTTCTGTAGGTCCATGAGTCTGTTTCTGTTTTGTAGATAGGTTCATTTGTGTCATATTTTAGATTCCACATATAAGTGATATCACATGGTATTTGTCTTTCTCTTCCTGACTTACCCCACTTAGTATAATCCCTGTGTCCATCTATGTTGCTGCAAATGGCATAATTTCATTCTTTTTTAAGGCTAAGTAGTATTCCTAAGTAATATTCCACTGTGTGTGTGTAAGTGTGCATGTGCATGTGTGCACACAACCACATCTTCTTTATCCATTCATCTGTAGGTGGACATTTAGGTTGCTTCCATGTCTTGGCTATTGTGAATAGTTCTGCTATGAAAGGAATTTTCTTTAACGTGTCTTAGTGCAGGTATACAGACGATGAGTTTTCTCACCTGTGTTTGACAAAGTTTTTCTGTCTCCTTGATGCTTCAGAGATATTTTTGCTGGATGAGGAGGGGCAGGTTTCATTTAGCGCATTTTTTTTTTTTTTGTCCTTTTAGAGCCGTACCCATGGCATATGGAAGTTCCCAGGCTAGGGGTCGAATCAGAGGCCACAGCTACAGCAACACAGGATCCAAGCTGCATCTGCGACCTACACCACAGCTCGTGGCAGTGCTGGATCCTAACCCACTGAGCGAGGCTAGGGATCAAACCCACATCCTCATGGATACTAGTCAGGTTCATTACCACTGAGCCACAATGGGAACTCTTCCTTTAGTAGTTTAGAGATATCACTCCACTGACCTCTGTCTTACCTGTTTTATTGTGAAAAGCCTGCTATAATTCTTACCTTTGTTTCTCCTTATGTCATGTGTCTTTTTCCTCTTTGACTACCTTCAGGATTTTCACTGTCTTTGGTTTTTAGCAGTATGAATTTGCTATGTATAGGGATTTGTTGTTGTTTTTCCTATTTGGCTTTTTTCTTAGCCTCTTGGATCTGTGGTAGAGTTTGTCATTCATTTTGGAAATATTTAAATAAATAGTGTCAGCCATTTTTTATTTAAATATCTTTTCTGCTTTGTTCTGTCTCTCTTTTCCTTCTGGGATTAGAGTTACACAGATCTGAGGCTCTCCAATATTGCCCCACAGAATTGGGTGTTCTGTTCTGTCCCACCACCACCCCCAACACACACACTCTTTTTCTCTTTGTGTTTCAATTTGGGTAATTTCTATTGACCTGTCTTACTGTTCACAGACTCTTTCCTTGGCTATGCAAAGACTACTGATCAGCCCTTTAAGTCACTCTTCATCTTTAGTATTGTCTTGTTTAATTCCTAGCATTTCTTTTTTTTTTCTTTTTAGGGCCGCACGCTTGGCATATGGAGGTTCCCAGGCTAGGGGTCAAATTGGAGCTGTAGCTGCCGGCCTGTGCCACAGCCACAGCTACATCAGATCTGAGCTGTGTCTGTGACCTACACCACAACTCATGGCAACGTCATATCATTAACCCACTGAGTGAGGCCAGGGATTGAACCCACAACCTCCTGATTCCTAGTTGGATTCGTTTCTGCTGCACCACGACAGGAACTTCCCTAGCATTTCAACTTAACTCTTTCCTATAGATTTTTTTCTCTGCTGAAATTAACCATCAGAGTCTTCTCCACCATGAACCATTACAGTTTTCAACTTAGTAATTTTAACTTCCATGTCTGATAGTTTTGACACCTATGTCATATCTTTTTCTGTCACCCGTTTTGTCTCTTGTCAATATGTTGGTTTTCTCCGGTCTTCTCTTATGTCAAAAATATTTTGTTGAGGAGTTCTCGTTGTGGCTCAGTGGTTAACGAATCCGACTAGGAACCATGAGGTTGCGGGTTCGATCCCTGGCCTTGTTCAGTGGGTTAAGGATCCGGCGTTGCCGTGAGCTGTGGTGTAGGCTGCAGACGCGGCTCGGATCCCACGTTGCTGTGGCTGTGGCGAAGGCCGGCGGCTACAGCTTCTGTTAGACCCCTAGCCTGGGAACCTCCATATGCCGCGGGTGCGGCCCTAGATAAGGCAAAAAGACAAAAAAAAATTTGTTGAAAGCCAGCCATCTTGAGTAGGACAATAAAGACTAAGGTATATTGTTTAGATTCTTGGAATTAGGCAAGCCTTTTTTGTGCTACATGGGGTTTGGATCAGTCTGGTCAGGATCTGGTGCCGCTGTAGTTACACCTTGTTTTTTTGGTGGGGCTGGTTATTTCTCACTGTCTGCTGCACCCTTTGTGCTGTGCCTCGCCTTGGAGGGGTTCCCTTTCCATGTTCCTGCCCCGTTTCTGGCAGTGGACTGCTATTACTCATAGCTTGTTAGCTCTGGAGCAGGAGGGAGGGCCCGGAAGAGTAATGTCTCTGTTATTCTGATTAAGCCTCTGTCTTCAGCAGGAGGAGAGAGTGACCTCCCAGAGCTGTAGTTCCCGGCTCAGCACATATTCTCGCCACTCCCCCAGGGGAAAGGAGGTTTAGTCCCTATTTCCTGCCCCACTATAACCTTTACTGGGGAAAGTCCTGGCGCCCTAAGACTACTGAGGTGTGTGTTGTCCTGCCCTCTGCAGTTTCTTCCTTAGCACAGATGGGAAAGGAATATGAAGGTCACTTTCTCAGAGTTCCAGCCAGTCTTTTTGCCAGCACCAGGTCTGCTTCCATGCGGAGGGGTTTGCAAGTGCTTGTGAATTTCCCTTTCATCTGTGGCCCCCCGAGTTCTGTATTCTTTCAACCCTTCCTGGTTAACAGTTTTAGCGGAATTCTTCTTGGTGGGGTCCAGCTGAGTCTGCCCTGATTAAGTTTACGTCCATCTCTGCTCAAGGTACCTGTATTTCCTTAGATTTGGGGCTAGCCAGGTGCCTGTGACTTCAGCTCTCTGATGGGTTAAAAGAAAGTTGTGAACCTGCAGTTTGTCTGGCTTGGTGGGATGTTGCTCTCCCAGCTTTTTACATCCCAAACAGAAACTAGAGATTCCCACTCGGTTTTGGAAAATAAATACTCAAAATTTGTTGCTGCTTCGGTTACCCTTTGTCCAGATTAGTCTGAAGTGATGCCTGTATGTTTCCAGCTTAAAAGATAGGAGACCAAAGGCACCACAATAGGAAGGGGTGTGGGGGAGAAGGTCCACCCACCCCTGACCACACCGCCCAGCACTCCCACAGCGCTTCTGCGCATGCCCCCTTTCCTAACGCTGGGGGCTGGAAAATCTAGCAGGGCCTGGGCAGACGCCCCCAAGACACCTCTCCCCCAGGAAGGTAGATGGCGAGCCCCCAAATCACCCATGTTACACCCACAGATACTAGTCCTAACAGGTTATTGTTCTAGAACGATGTTTTCCAGGTGTGATTGATTTTAAGAACCACAGAGGATTATTTAAAATTGGATCCTTTGCCTGGACACTCTGGTTTGGCCATCTGCATGGGGGCCCGGAGCGGGCACCTTGACCAAGCCCTGCAGGGAACCATGCTGCCCTAGCAAGTGTCTGCAGAGGGCGCCTCTACCGTGGTAGGAGGCCAGGCCAGCCCTCTCTGTTGTTGTGGTGACAAGTGGAACTACAGCACTGGCTCCTGGTATTGCCCAAGGGAGGCTGGTGCTGAGCTAGCCCTGCAGCTCAGCCATGGGAGGGGCAGCCTGTGACATGGCCACACCATGTAAGCCGCCCCGGACCTCAGCCCAGTGCTGCCCAGTCCCCATACAGATGAAAAAGAAAATCCAGAGCAAAGCTGTGTTTCCCTTATATGGGGCAGAGGGGTGAGGAAGGGGATTATTTGTATCTCTTTAGCGACACTGGAGGGCGGCATAGAGTCAGTGTTTCCGGGTTTCTTATCAGAAAATCAACTATTGATGGTATTCAGTCTTCAAGTGTATGTGTGTATTCTTAATTGATTTGTCTTTCTGTTTTTGCCATGTGCACCCGTGCCGTGCATCCTGGGGGAAGGACACCATGGCTAGCATCTGGGGGTGGCAGGGGCGGAGAAGTAAGGAAGAGGTGGTCTGGTAAAACCTGGGTGGGAGCAAGGCCCCCTGCATCCTAGAGTGATGACTGGGGGCTCACTGTCCCCAAAGATAGGGCTCCAGGCACCAAGGAAGGCAGCCTGTGGGAAGCCCTGTTTACTCCATCAGGGCCAGGCAGCTTCTGGCAGCCGGCAGGGGAGCAGGAGAGAGGCGCTCCGGGGCTGGAAATGGGCAAGGATGGGCCTGAAACAGGGAGGCCCCCACCCCACTGTCAGCTCCTTGCCCACTTCCCCATCCATAAGAGAGCCCCGCCACACCTTCTTCCCAAGCTGGTGGGGACAACAGCGGAGGCGAGAGCCCCCAGTGGAGGTCCCAACAGCGTCTGCTTGTCATACCTGGAGGTGCACTGTGTCCCTGCCCTGTCCCCACTCCCACCATCACCAGTGTTAGGGAGGGTGGGCCACCCAGGGCAGCGCTCTGGACAGCACCCACTTCTCTCTCCACCAGCCACTGGAGACAGGAAACAAAGCAGCTCCAGCAAACAAAGGAGCTGACCCAGCCAAGCCCCAGGCTGTGCTGCTCAGCTGGGGCCTGACTCTCAGGAGGGGCCTGCAGCCCCCACGCAGAGGCTGCTGCTCAGAGGGCGGAGTTGGAGTTGTCTTAATTTCTTCCTGCCTCCCTGCGAGTCAGCCCCATCACTAGGGACCTGATCCCACCTGGCCCACTGTAACTCCATAAGCCCCCAGCGGATCCTAGACAAACCTTTAAACACTGGTCTCTGCCCCAGCCTTTCAGAGGTGGCTAGTATCCCCAGGGGCAGGGTGGGTTGCAGTCAGGAGTGGTTTTGATGAATCAGTCCCTTCGTGCAGTGAGGTGCCCGTCCTTGCCTTCTCTATCTGTTCCCTCCTTAAAAGGCTCCCTGGCCCGCCCTTTTGCCAGAGCTTCCTCAGCCTGCTGTTTACCTTACCACCACCTGACAGCAGGAGGTATGTCACCTGTGTATTCTGTGCCCGCCTCCCACCCCAATACAGGAGATGAGCTCCCTGTGGCAAAGGGCTATGGCATGTGTGGGCCCCGCACTGACACAGACTGCTGAATGAACTCACAAATGAGCAGGTGAGCAGGCAGCCCTCACTCTCCTTCTCTGGGAGGAGAAAGGTAGGCCTGGCCCTAAAGCTGCGCCCCCACCCCAGGTGAACTAGAAGCAGCATAAGCAATAACATCTAACATCGTTTCTTTGTCTGCTGCCAGAGGAGGGTACTTTCGGTCTGACAGACCCAAGTCAAGGACAAGTACTGTCTCCAACTGCTTTTCAGTGTCCACAAAAAATAGGACTTTTTATAAATTATTAGTAGCTGTTTTTAAATACACTGCCTTGGAGTTCCCATCATGGCTCAGTGGTTAACGAACCTGACTAGTATCCACGAGGATGCAGATTCGATCCCTGGCCTTGCTCAGTGGGTTAAGGATCCGGCGTTGCCGTGAGCTGTGGTGTAGGTTGCAGATGCGGCTCAGATCCTGCGTTGCTGTGGCTGTGGTGTAGGCCGGCGGCTACAGCTCCTGTTAGACCTCTAGCCTGGGAACCTCCATATGCTGAGGCCCTAAAAAAAAACAAAAGACAATAAAAATAAAATATACAGCCTTAGAGCTCCCGCTGGCCCAGATGTCTCGTGTACATCTCCATTCCGTTTCCCGTTTCTTTAAACACGGAGACTCCTGGTCTCCGGGGCCCTTTCCTGCCCTCTCTCAGGGCTGCGGGGACACAGCCTCCGTCCCGCCCCGTGGACCACCTGGCACTGGTCTCCCTCTTTTGCATTCTTCAGCCGTAATCCCCCTGACGGATTCGGAGCACAAGCTGCTGCCTCTGCACTTTGCTGTGGACCCCGGCAGGGACTGGGAATGGGGGAAAGACGACAACGATAACGCCCGGCTGGCCCAGTAAGACCCTACCCCTGTGTCCTCCTCCCCCAAGCCCTAGGAGGCGGGCTGTCGCTGGGCTCCCCGGGGAGGGGCTGGGAACGGCGCCCGGGCTTCTCAGGAGACGGCGGGCGGGCGGGCGGCCGGGGCGAGCCGGGGCGCGTCTCACTTGGTGTTCCTCCCTCTCTTGCTAGCCTGATCCTGTCGCTGGAAGCCAAGCTGAACCTTCTGCACAGCTACATGAATGTGACGTGGATCCGGATCCACTCGGAGACCCGGGTGAGCTAGGCGTGCGCCGGGAAGTAGCGGCAGGCAGGGCGGCGGCGGCAGCGTTTTTGGCTGGGGCAGGAAGGCGGGGGTGCATCCTTCCCGACGCTGGCCGCCCAGGTTCCGACTGGAACGCGAGCCTGTGTGCGCGTGTGCCTGCGTGTCTGGACACAGCAGCGCTCCGGCTAGGGTGCGTGCGTGCGTGCGTGTGTGTATTTGAGGTCCCCTTATTTTCTCCAGAAGGAGCGGAAAAAACACGCCCACTCAGAAAACAAACCGTAGGCAAGTCATAACACAAAACTCTGCCGAGCTCGGAACACGATGTGCTGCCACGGAGCGGAATTAATTATAAAAAACAGTGTGTGGGTCCTCGGAAAAGGCAGGGAGCCGAGGGCGCGATTCCTTGGCACCCCCTCCTTCCCTTCACTTTCCCTCCCCTCCGGAAAGGCGGTGATAAAGGGCTGCCAGCCCCACTTGGTCCCCTCCTCCAGGGAGGACCCATGCCGTCCTCGCCTCCAGGTGCTAAGAGGGATTCGCTTTAAGTATCTGATGTTTTTGTGGTCTCGGTAGTGAAGTCTCCCCAAAAGGGATGTTAGAAAAGAAAAAGCTTATAACTGAATTGCCCTCCCTAGACATCAGTTTATGTAGCCATAAAGTGGAGCTTATAACGAATATTTTATAAGTGACGAGAAGAGCAAGCAGGGCAGTGCCTGGAACACTCAGTACCCATGACAAGCCGGCACCGCTCAAAGTGCTTTCATACTTCAGCCTTTACCTGTATTTAATCTTCACTGGGCTCCCTGAGGCAGGTACTGACTGATACCCCTCTTACTAATGGCACAAGTGACAGCTGGTGGCAGTCTGGCTTCAAAGTCCTGCCTCTTATCCTGCCGGTCAATTGCTCTGGACGTCCTTATTTAGGCCTTACGAGGGCTGTGAAAGCAGCAGCTCTACATCTAGAATTAGGAGACTCTTGGCTGGGACAGGGACAGTGGGGCTAGAGGCGACACAGCGGGGAAGCAGGGATCTGCCTCCATCAGCCCGCTTGGGGACAGCTGATTTCTAACCCCTCCCTTACCTGCCCGCCCCCTCCGCAGGCCCCTCTGGCACAGCCGGAGTCCCCGACGGCCTCGGCAGGGGAGGACGTGCAGTCCTTGGCCGATTCACTCGACTCAGACCGCGACTCGGTGTGCAGCAACTCCAACAGCAACAATGGCAAGAACGGCAAGGACAAGGACAAGGAGAAACAGCGCAAGGACAAGGACAAGACCCGCGCGGACTCTGTGGCCAACAAGCTGGGCAGCTTCAGCAAGACGCTGGGTATCAAGCTGAAGAAAAACATGGGCGGCCTCGGCGGCTTGGTGCACGGCAAGATGAGCCGCGCCAACTCTGCCAACGGCAAGCACGGAGACGCGCCCGAGCGAGGCAAGGAGAAGAAGGCCAAGTCGCGCAAGGGCAGCAAGGAGGAGTCCGGCGCCTCGGCTAGCACGTCTCCTTCGGAGAAGACCACGCCGTCGCCCACGGACAGGGCGGCGGGAGCGTCGCCGGCTGACAAGGGAGGTGGACCCCGCGGCGACGCCTGGAAGTACAGCACGGACGTGAAGCTGAGCCTCAACATCCTGCGCGCCGCCATGCAGGGCGAGCGCAAGTTCATCTTTGCCGGCCTGCTGCTCACCAGCCACCGGCACCAGTTCCACGAGGAGATGATCGGCTACTACCTGACCAGCGCGCAGGAGCGCTTTAACGCGGAGCAGGAGCAGCGGCGCCGGGACGCCGCCGCCGCCGCCGCCTCCACGGCCAAGCGACCGCCGCGCAGGCCTGAGGCGGAGGGCACACCGGGCCCGGAGCGCGCATCACCCGGCCCGCCGGCCGGGCCGCCCACGCAGTTGGTGCTCAAGCTCAAGGAGCGCCCGAGCCCCGGGCCGGCGGCAGGCACGCGGGCGGCGCGGGCGGCGGCAGGCGGCGCGGCCTCCCCGGGCCCCGGCGGCGGGGGCGCGCGGCGCGCGGGCGCCAGCGGACCGGTCCCCGGCCGCAGCCCGCCTGCGCTGCCTGCGCGCCAGAGCGTTATCCACGTGCAGACAGCGGGCGCGCGGGACGAGGCGTGCGCCCCAGCCGTGGGCGCGCTGCGGCCGTGCGCCACGTACCCGCAGCAGAACCGCTCGCTGTCGTCGCAGAGCTACAGTCCGGCGCGCGCCGCCGCCCTGCGCACCGTCAACACGGTGGAGTCGCTGGCACGCGCCGTCCCGGTGGCTCTGCCCGGCGCGGCGGGGGCGGTGGGCGCGACCGAGCACAAGTCGCAGACCTACACCAACGGCTTTGGCGCGGCGCGCGACGGTCTGGAGTTCGCCGACGCCGACGCGCCGGCCGCGCGCTCGAACGGTGAGTGCGGCCGCGGCGGCCCGGGCGCGGGGCCAGCGCAGCGGCGCTGCCAGCGCGAGAACTGCGCGTTCTATGGTCGCGCCGAGACCGAGCACTTCTGCTCGTGCTGCTACCGCGAGGAGCTGCGGCGGCGGCGCGAGGCGCGCGCAGCCCGGCCTTGAACGCGCGCCCGCGGCCCCGCCGCCGAGGATGGCTTCTCCACGCTGTGGGTGTCTCTTTCCGAGCCCTGGTCCACCGGAAGGCCGGAGATCCTCTGTCCGTGCTGTGTACGTGTTTGGTCAAACGTTCCTAATGGTGCCTGAACCTACACTGACGCCACTCAGGTAGTAGACGGATAGGAAACAAGTCATACTGTTGGAAGTGGGTGTGCTAGCTAGCATCTGCCTCGTACCTGTGGAAACTCAATAGCCATTGCAAGAGTATTTTTGTTCCTCGATAAGAGAAATAAAGAAATTTGCAGCCCTTTGTTTTTAGAAGGGAGTGTTTTACATGCCTTTTTTTTTTTTGGCCTTTTTTTTTTTGGCTTTTTTTTCCTAACCCAGCAACTGACCTCTTCCATGTAGCGGGCACCTGCGTGCGTGCGATCGGTGCCACCCAGGGTTTAGAAGCGAGCGCGCGGCCCCGGGGACCGCGGTGGCGGCTCCGCCTCGGGCTCACGCCCGCTGATGCCCTGGTGGCCCCAGTGGCCCTTTAGGAATACACGGCTCCATCTCATAAGCAAAACCTTCTCCCACAGCCCCAGGCCCGAGCGACATTAACACTGCCATCCAAGCCGCGGGCGTCTGTAGGATGGGCACCGGACAACCTACCTCGCAGGACGCGGTGAGGTGTAGCTATATACCCCCGGTGCCGGGCAGCTCAGGTGACAGGAGCTTTCCAAAGACACCTTGGGTCCCCAAAGCAAGGCTCTATTTGGAGTTGTCCTTATATGAGCAAAGATGACAGCCTTCTCACTTTTCTCCTTTGAAGACACTCCCACAGTGATCTGTCGCTGGAGGGCCCCTAGGAAGCAACCATCGGTGGCCCAGGAGAGAGGCAAGGAGTTGACCTAACGGTCACCGTGTAAGACCCCACTAGGCCGCTCTGAAACCCGGCCTGCGCCTCTTTCCAGAGGGAAGGGGCTGAGAGCAGCTGGGAAGGAAGCCCATCCCCTGCCTCCACCCGAATCTGTGTGGGATCAGTCGGTGAAGGGGCATCGCTCCCTCCGGGTCCCCTCAGCAAGGTGGGGGTAACTCCGACTGTGGCTCCATAACACATTAGGGGCAGCCCCATTCCTGAGCAGTCCCTATTTTGGTGCCTCTTTACATTTCTTGAGGAAAAAAAAAATGTGTCCTTAGCTACCCTGTTTTGAGCAGCAATACGCAGCCTCTTCCTTCCAAGATTACCTCTGGAGAATACCGTTCTTGGTCAAGGACTCTGAGGAGTTAAATCTGCCTCACTAAGGGAAGCTCTTGTTTCCAAGAAATACAGATAAGATGGGTAAAATCCTCATTAGCAAAAGAATCTTTTAAAACCTTTGAGAGCCTTAGAATAGCCTCTAATAATCCCAAGAAAAAGAGGAGAAAGCACCCAGCCTTGCTGTGGGTGTACCTTTGGAAAACAGGCAGCAGACCATCTCTTCATTGGAGCCAGCTTCTCCTTCTCCAGAAAGGATGCTTTTCCCCTACATAAAGAGCAGCAAATACAAACAAACAAAAAAATGGGGAAGGGATTTTTTTTTTACTTGTTTGAAGAATTATAATAAACTAATTTGAGTATCTCCTGTGAGTAATTCCTTTTTGTTTTTAATTATCCACAGCACGTGGAGTTTTCAGTAATCTCTTCAAGTTTTGCATAAGTGGTTCCTTCAAATTATTTATTAAATAGAATCAAGGAAATTTTTTGAAAGTTTTGCTTTTCACATTAAACAATACTTTGAATGTGTGGTTATTACTAACATCCTTTTCCCTCATATTACTGGGATTTCTTTTGTTTAAAAAAAAAATGTTTTTTGTGTTTTTTTAATCTCTCATTGGAGGGTTTGTGGCAGCTTTTTGGACTGATTCTTCACGTCATGCTGAGCAATTGCTTTGCCATCCAAAGCTGTGAGGTCACAGGGAATACGGCTTCACCTGTAGACGCCAACACCTGCTCTGCTCCTCACTCTTAGAAGGTAAAACAGCCAGCCTATAAATGCCTAACCCGTGCATTCAGAAGCCAAACTCATACGCACAAGACATCAAGGAGGCAGAAAGTAAACTCATGTTTGTTTTTTAATTTTTTTAATGTCAAACAGCCAACCAGAAATTTCCAAAACTGGCTATGCAAATATTTTAACTTTCTTATGCTCTTGGCCAGGTTAAAAGAAAGAAAGAAAGGGAGAGAGTGAAAGAAAGAAAGAAAGGCAAACTGAGAATTAAAAAGGTCCATTTGTAGTATCAGAGAAAAAAGGAAAACCTCCAAACCAGGCAGGGTAATTGGTAGGTATTATGAAAAACAGTGAGTGACCTGTTCTCACTCCTTGAATTTCAGTCACCTCTGCACCAACCCCATCTGACATATGTGCCATGACTAAGAGCCTGAGATCCAGCCCCTGGCCCCCGCCAGGCGGAAGGCCACTGATTTCTCAGTGGTCAAGGCCACTACACGGGCCAGGGCACCTAGGGGTGCCACTCTCAGCTGACACGATGCCCCTTGGTCCACATCGTTTACAAATAGCCGTTTCCTCTTAGGAGAGATCTAGAGCCATCCTTCCTCTGAACTGTTAAAAATGTGAGGGAACACACTGCTAACGGTACTGGTCAGCCCCACCATCGTTCACAAGAGCTCTTTCGCCCCGGTCCCTGGCCAGACAGCTCTCAGACCAAATTAGTTCATCAGGCTAGATGGCTACTATTAGAAACTGCTGTGTTTTTCACATGTGGGTCAGGAGGTCCCTTAATGTCCTTTTGTGACTTGGAGGCCCTTTGTGGAACAGGGTAAAGGAAGTGAATTTGGGGTGCTGGAGATAAGGAAGGCGGCCAATCGCAACCCTAGAAAGGCTTCGAGCCCCATCAGGGCATAGGTCCTGGACTCGGGCTGTGCAGCTGAGCCTGCATTGAGCCACCGGCCCGTCCTATCTGGTCTGGCCAAACTTCCCTTTCTGGGAAGATGGATGACTCTAAGTGACAGCGAGTTTCCAGAAGAATCCCAGATACTTCTAAACCCCAGTGGAAGTTATTTCAGTAATTTACTTCACACTTCCTGCATATGCATTACCTGGGTATATGATTTTTTAAAAATAATATACTGTTAAAGGAAGGTGTTTTTAAGTGTCTTCTGTTTGTAGATTTTATGCTGTGTTACGTTGATATTTTACAAAGCCGAGTTCAAATGTACTATAGAAATTATTTTTATATTATTTTCAGAATATGCCACAGAGCAATATTTTGTGCCCTGATGTTGTCACAGGGTTGTCCCCTTGGAGGGCTAACTTTAGGTGGGAGGGGAGGGGCTCCACCGCAGGCTCTTGGGGGTCGAATGCTTTCTGCTGTTTGTTCAAATCCCCTCTGAAAGTGGAACTGTGTAAATGTCTCTTCTTTTTCCATTGAAAGCTCAATTTGTTTTCTGTCCATGGATTTGGGTACTGCATCTTTCCTCTTAAACGAATACTTTCTATTCACTAAGTTACTGTGGACTTTTTCTTACCTATCACCACTCAAGCGGAGTTCAAGTTGGGATCTGTTACTTTATCAACTTAATGTTTTCCAGAGTGATTTAACTGATGCATTCTAGTAGCTTGCTGTCAGGAATTTAGTGACTCCAGATAGCAGGGCTCTCCGTTCCCCCAGGAGGCGCCCTGGGGGGTGTGGAACAGCCCACCGTCTCTGGGGACGGGGCCGTGGCCACGTGGCTCTCACCCCCACTTATGTGTCCACAAGCTCATTTTGCAAACTGCTCGACTTTGCAGAAATAAACTTAACCGATCAATGTAGATTTCACATTAGTTAAGAAAAAAGGGCTGTACCCATCAGTGGTGGGAAATTTGTGTGAGGAAAAAAAAAAATGGCTTTGCCAAACCCATGTGTGTAAGTTCCATTCTCTGTGTCTTTCCTGTTTACTGAGAGATGTGGAGTGACGCGCGTTTGGGAGGGTTTCTCTTTATGACATGATTCCGTTTTCCTCTTTATGGTGTGGATTTTACAAATTACATCCCTCGGATGTTTTTGCTTTTTCTTTCTTCCAATCCTTCTAATAAATAAGAAGAAAATGTGTGTTATGGCTCAGCGGGCCCTGCCTTGTCAGACCTCTGCCACTGTGGCATTGCCTCTATCCAGAGTCTGGTTCTGCTGTCACCCGAAGACAGGCAGGTCCAAGAGAGGGCCCCGGGGAGGTTGGCACCCCCTGGCACCAGGGAGCAAGCAGCCTCTTCCAAAAAGCCTTAAAGTGGTGGCTCTCTGGGCCCGCATCTTTCCTTTAGTCCTAACTATAAACTCTTTTTGTTGTGGGAACTGGCCCATTTTACTGTGGGACTCCAGGATGGTGAGGGGTGCCCAGCTTCATCCTGTTTCAGTCACAACCCCCATCCCAATGTCCACTCTATTTGGACATGGGGTCCTAACAGTGCAGGGCATGATTCTGACAGGAGGTCTGCTGACACGGAGGTGGGTCCAGGGTGCTTCATCCCAAAGAGAGAGCCACAGGAGCCCCCACACTCATCCCGGGAGGCCCAGGGCCTGCAGGGGGCACGTCCAGGAACCGCACTTTGGAAGAGTTTCGGGATGCCTCCAAGCAATGTGCAAAATGGTATGTTAGCTGTTACACTGGTAGCTTTGTTCCCTGAAACCAGCCCTTTCTGCCCTCCACCCCCAGCAGAGAAGAGACTGGGAGCTGCCCTGCCGGGCCCCTAGGGAATAAGTGCATATGCAGCCTGTGTGGGGTCAAGATACTGTCTGCCCTGCCTCCCCACCCCCACCCCGCCCCTGGGCCAACTTAATTCACACAGAACTGCTGGAATAACACAGAAACCAGAATCTCCAAATTAGGTTAAAATGTTACGATTTCCTTTTTTCTTTGCCTTTTCGCCTTTTTGTCGTTTTAGGGTCGCACCCTCAGCATGTGGCGGTTCCCAGGCTAGGGGTGTAATCGGAGCTGTAACTGCTGGCCTACACCGCAGCCACAGCAACACAGGATCACAGCCGCATCTGTGACCTACACCACAGCTCACGGCAACGCCTGATCGTCAACCCACTGAGCAAGGCCAGGAATCGAACCCGCAACCTCATGGTTCCTAGTCGGATTCGTTAAC